>CM069307.1:22570000-23020000 GCA_035609425.1 Epinephelus awoara
CAAAAATGTTGATCACACTAGTCACTTAGACACAAAAACATAGGTTAGTAGGGTACAGCTTGAAAATGCTTAAGTAACCCTTTAAAAGATTAACCATTATCAAAAATGTGTTGATTATTGTACCTATGTGCAGTGTACCTTGTATTTTCATCATGTGTCAAAGTGCATTTTAAAACAATAGACCTTTTTTCCCAGCAGACATTCTGACTTGTCATATTAGGAAAAGCAAAGGTGTTACTAATAACATTATGATGGTTCAGTTTTATTTAAGAGTTCCAGTGAGAGTGACAGTGAGCCACAGCATGCACCACAGGAACCTGAAATCAAAGCAGCTAAATGGAACTTAGCCATCACTAATTTCATTATTTACACCTGTGCTTTTCCAACTGTGACAAGTTGAAATGGAAAAGACCTATAGAGGAAATTCAACAGCTCACATAGTATGACAGTGTGTACAATATCAAATAAA
This sequence comes from Epinephelus awoara, assembly GCA_035609425.1. Lineage (NCBI taxonomy): Eukaryota > Metazoa > Chordata > Actinopteri > Perciformes > Serranidae > Epinephelus > Epinephelus awoara. Next base: position 22,570,470 of record CM069307.1, read on the forward strand.
TTTTGCATTTCATTTTCACTACAAAATATATAAAAATCATGACAATGTGATTTCTGCTGGGGTCTGTACAAAATAAGAAAGCTCCTTTATTTCTGGAATGTGATTTGTAGGCTGGGGTGCGTCAATTATAATGGTATGTTGAGAGACAGTTTACATTTATTATTCATTTACACTTATTTTGCACTTAGCCATATTGCATTTCTGATAATATCTGGAATAATTGTGCAGCCCTACTCAGAAAGCTAAATGGTTTCTCTTCTTCACCTGGAGTCACTGGCCACGATCTCAACATCTGCTGCACATGGACTCCATCACTGGCCCGCAGTAACCCCCAAATAACACCACTTGCACTGATACAGCAATTTCAAGCTGTTAGCAGCAAGTGGTGGGTGGAGCTAAATTAACAACATCAAAGCTGCTCATGTGGAGAGAGAAGGGTCAGCGTGAGTTTCCCCTTTCACACTAAGGAGCGGACAATGCTTCACACAACAGAGACAGAAATGGCCCTGCGCCTCAGAGGAGTAGAGGGGAGTTAAAGAGGAGCTGGCATCTCATCTGAGGAGCCTCTCTGGGATGAAGGTCAAAAGCGCAGCTGGCCATGTAACATGCCCAGGGTCTGCTGTGGGGCTCTGCAGGGAGAATTGTGTATTTGTCCAGAGAGCGGCCACAGCGTGGTGAACCACAGTGACATCACCCACATTTCCAGCAGCGCAGGGCAGATAAAACAGGCACGGCTCCCAGCTGGAGCTCTCCGGGGACCATGAAAAGGAAGTGGCTGTTTCCTGCTGATGTGTGCGCGTGTGTGTGTGTGTAAACGCTGCCATAACAAAAGACGCCTCTCTACCCACTGTCCGTCAAACCCAATCAAAACTCCTGAACACTGGAGTTTTTCTGGGTATTTTGTCGGAGTATAATGCCGACCTCGTCCAAAGTTCAACAACACAAATGGAAGAAATAAAATTTTATTAAAGGAGCACAAAGCCAAAGAGCTCTGTTAACCCTCGAGAGGTTTTTTTAAAGTGTGCTGCTCCTTAAGAGTCAAAATCTGAATTAGTTTCTCGAGGGTTTTTTTGAGAGGAAAGTTATGTGGGTACAGTTACACATGTGGGTGGGCTACAAAGATAGGCTTGGAATTTCAATAAGCCAAATGCTTCACATTTTAGATGCCAAGTTTACATTGCAAGCCCAAAATACTTCTCACATAACACAACGGAGAGTGGACTGAATGTGAACTTTATCATGCATGCATTAGACTAAAGTCTCTCTTTGACCTGAGGTTGACACCAGGTTATCCTGTCCCTCTTAAAATGGTACAAAACCAAATACAACAGGGGCCACATCCTCTTCCTTATACTTGGTATTTTGGGATGGTTTATTTATTCCAGGAGAAGAAAATGACCCATTTTCCTGAGGGGTACCGCTTCCTTTTCTTTGTAGTGGGCCACCAGACACAGAGTAAGTATACGGTGCACAGAGGACACAGGCACAAATTAGAAGTACGAACACACACACACACACACACACACACACACACACACACACACACACACACACAAATGCCATGCACTTTATATGTGTTCCTAAGTGGCATGCAGCTCTGTCAGATCTGCAGTGAGTTTGCTGCGGTGGGTTCGGTTTATCATTAATAGATGTTACTAATGAAGCAGTGACTTTCAACAGCCTCCGCTGCAGCACCAGCAGAGATGGTCTGAAGCGGTGCCAAGCCCCGAGGGCCTGCAGTCACCCTCTCACCCCTGCCAACTGTGTTTTGGCTTCACTTTACACAACACAGAGTAATCCTGTTTAAAAAAAAAACTTGCTTACTCAAGCAGTGCATCAAAAAGCTGACCAAACTGCATATCAAAAATGATTTATTTGACATATCAAAAATACATACATTGCTACAAAAACCCTCACTGAAAAAGCTGAAGTTAAAAAATAACTTATTTTCTATTGGGGTCCTCTTTCCAGGAAGTTGGCAGTTGATTGTTTTTCTTGGTAAATTGAACAAGAAAACAGCCACAGGGGAGAATTGGAGATAAAAAACAATCAGAAATAATTTAATTTCTTATCGCATTTCAGCTGAAGGCAGAAAGTAGCTGATAATATGCTGTGCACACACACAGATCTGCGCAAACACACACACACACAGACACACACTGAGAGGCTCCATACAGAGGAGAAAGGTGCAAATACAACAGTGTGGGAATGCTGTTACCGCCACCTACAGGCACTGGACGATACTACAATGAAAAACACCACAGCATTTATTCGGTTGAGTAAGGGAGCCTATAGAAGTGTGTGAAAGTGACATAAAGTAACGACTTGCCCACAAATTAAAGAGCTCAACTCTTTGTATCAAAATATGACAGCAGTAAAACAAAATTGGGCTGGAGAGAGTGATAACAGGTTGGAGAACACACACACATTTTGAGGATTATCCAAAACTGCAGTCATACTGGGAGGAGATTCATACAGAAATACTGGTCATTTTAAGATTTGATTTACCATTAAACCCACTGTATTGTATTCCAGGGGCAATCCCTAATGAAGATTTGGATAAGAGAAAAGTTTACCTTCTAATTGACAAAAAAAGACATAATTAGTGTTGATAAATTAAAATTTTAAGGGGCTTTTTGGTTGCATATGATTCGTCTTATTTCTCAATAATGGGTGTTAATTGTGAACTTGTCCGATACCAATATCTGTTTCTTTTTATGTGGTTTTATTTTCATTTCATTCATATATACCTTGGAGATTTCTCTCTATATGGATGCACACATTGCCATGATTTATAATTTGTATGTTTGTTTGCTGAACTGTGAATACACTGCTCGAAACGATTAAGGAACACAAGAAAATCACATGTCAGACCTTAATGAACGAATTATTCAAGTTGAAATTCTTTACTTTATCTTTACATTGTATAATTTGTTGAGAACAAAATGAAGTCACAACGGTCAGTGGAAACCAAAATCATCAACCCACTGAGGGCTGGATTCAAAATCACACTGAAAATCAAAGTAAAAAATTGAAATGACAGGCTGATCCAACTTGTGTGAATTTTATCACAGCAACTCATAATGTGACTCAGTAGTGTGCACCCCCGGGTGCCGGTATGCACTCCTGACAAAGTCTAGGCATGCTCCTGATGAGTCGGCGGATGTTGTCCTGGGGGATCTCCTCCCACACCTGGATCACCTGGATCAGGGCATCAGTGAGCTCCTGGACAATCTGTGGCAATGGATTCACTGGTGCATAACATCCCATAGATGCTCAATTGGATTGAGGTCAAGGGAACAAGAGGGCCAGTTCGTCATCCAGGAACTGCCTACACACTCTGGCCACATGAGGCCGGGCATTGTCCTGCACCAGAAGGAACCCAGGGCCCACTGCACCAGCGTTAGGTCTGACAGTCACTCTGAGGATTTCATCCTAACAGCAGTCAGGGTACTGTTGGCTACGACATGGAGGTCTGTGCGATCCTCCAAGGATATGGCTCCCCAGACCATCACTGACCCATCGCATGCTGGATGCTGGATGACGTTACAGGCAGCATTACATTCACCACGGCGTCTCAAGACTCTTTCACGCCTGTCATGTGTGCTCAGGATGAACCTGCTCTCATCTGTGAAGAGAGGGCGCCAATGGCAGATCTGCCAATTCTAGTGATCTTTGGCAAATGCCAGTCAAGCTGCATGATGGTGGGCTGTGAGCACAGGTCCCACTAGAGGACGTCGGGCCCTCACGCCACCCTCATGGAGTCTATTTCTGACAATTTGGTCAGAAACATGCACACCAGTGGCCTGCTACAGGTCATTTTGTAGGGCTCTGGCAGTGCTCGTCCTGCTCCTCCTCACACAAAGGAGCAGATACCGGTCCTGCTGCTGGGTTGATGCCCTTCTGCGGCCTGTCCAGCTCTTCTCATCTAACAACCAGTCTCCTGGTGTCTCCTCCATGCTCTTGAGACTGTGCTGGGAGACACAGCAAACCTTCTTCCAACTACAAGTAAGGATGTGCCATCCTGGAGGATCTGGACTACCTGTGCAACCTGATTGGGCTGCCGGTACCGCCTCATGCTACCAGTAGTGACAAGGACACTAGCAGAAAACAAAACTAAAGAAGCATCAGTCTTGCCTTTGCCTCTCCATTGCACCTATTGTCACTTTCATTTGTACAAAAGCAGGTGAAACTTGTGCTTCCTAAATGCACAGACTGATATCCCTATTTCACTGAATCTCTCTCTTTGCTATCTCTTCTATCTCAAGACAGCCTATTCATTCCTATTTTCATGAAAAAATGATATATTATTAAATGACAGCAGAAAAAAATCCCACAAACAAAACAATGTGATTATGGGTTATTTATGCAAAGTGACAAACCTCATTCACTGTAGATAACAATAATGGTCGTTTCTTCAGTGACTACAGTGCCACTGTGTGATATTATACTCTTAAGAAACAGAGGGCAACCCTTTCCTCCCTGCACTGAGATTAACTATTGGAATAAAGCAGCCATTGTTTGTCACATGTGTGTCATTTCCAGCAGCTCAGTGTGAAAACAATTATTCCCAACACTCAGCTCGCTGTACAGGAAGAAGAGGTGATCGTACAGAGACTGGACTGAGCGGGAAGGGAGAGTTACAAGAAGCTAACAGTATTTTCACAGCTTTATAAACTCAAAATTCAAAACAAACAGAGGCAGAGCTGCTGCCTCTAAAAGCCGACAGAGGCTTAGTGGCAACACCCTGATACACAGTGATGACTGAACTTGTAACTAAGTTTTTGTTGTCGCTCATTCAGTACAAGGCAGGAAACCAAAACACCCAGGTGTCATGTTTTTCACAGTGTAAAAAAAATGTTACCGCGATGACAAGCTGTCATCACATATTGTGGTGTGTGATTTGATCTAAACAGCCCTTGCCAGGTCAGCGCCCAGGTGTGAGGGAGGTTTGGGAGGGAGTGCTGTCATCATGTTCAGGCTCCGACATGCAGCATGGGAGCTGAGAGCTGAGAGGTCCTGAAACAAGCCCGTACTGGCCCGACGTGAGCGTGAACAGCTACACTCTGTTAGTCAAGAAGAGGCCCAACATTGTTTTACTGCTTGTTCATAAAGCAGGTATGAATGGTTCAGGGCCAAAATACATTTCGGTACATCTGCTACATTATGAAGCATCCGGACCTCTCTTGTCTTTTAGGACAGGTCTGCTTTCTGTCCCCAGAGTCAAAACTAAAAATACAGGAGCATAGTTCAGTTTTTATGAACCATATATCTGAAACAAACTCCTAGGAAAATGCAGATCGGCTGCAACTCTCAGTTCTGTTAAAGGAACAGTGTGTGAGATTTAGGGGGATTTAGTTGCATCTAGCTAGCGAGGACTGCAGATTGCAACCAGGTGAAACTTCCCCTGGTTATAATTTCTGGTCAGGAGGTTTTTACCGGGAGCTGCAATAAACTATGATGGCCTATGCAAGAGCACAAATGGCCCTATCTATTGCTACTGTTTAGTTTGTCTGTTCTAGGCTACTGTAGAAACATGCTGGACAGGGTAACAAAAAGGTAACAAAAACACAACAATTCTTATTTTCAGATGTTTCTATACTGAAGAACACATACTTATTATATTATGTATAAATGACCTTCACCATGCTCCAATACAGTTGTGTCATCTGTTGTTTTTATTCTTTTCTTTAAATTATAAAGGTGGGTGCCACTATTTTGAAAGAGAAAAGCCAGTAACTTAGATTGTAAACGCCAGTGCTTTTATTTTGAAAGGGCTAGCTGCCCATAGTCGAAGAGAAATACAAAAAAATTAAAATGCCATGTACGGCATAAGTGCATCTTTGTAACAAAAGAAAGAGTTTAAAGCTAGGCTAAATAATTAATTTTAATTATTAATTAATTAATAATAAAAGATCAAATAATTGTTTTTTCTTACAATGCACTGTAAATTTTATTCATATATTTCATACCTGTCGTACCCTATTTTGGCTTTTTACTTTCTATTCTCTTGGCTCTTTAATTCCTGTTTTAATTGTATTTAAATGTCCTTTTATAATGTTTCTTTTGCACTTTGTATGCAACTCACTTTGAATTTCCCTGTTGATCAAATGTGCTGTATAAACAAACTTGCCTTACCTTTTAGGCTGTAGCTAAAACACTCACTTAAAGCACTCAGTGTGTTTCCTCTCTACATTTGCACAGATCAGTCCGTGTGGTAATGAAACACTTCCTGCAGTAATGTCTGATTCTATTACTAAAGTTAAACCTGATAAATTCTACTTAATTGTGGTGTAACAAAAGCAAATGAAAAATTCTGTGTGAATTAAGAAGCTAATTTACAAGGGATTAACTTTTTATAACTACATATATTGATATTGATTCACATTAGGGTGAAACAGATAGAGACATAAGAGAGCCAGATACGGTTTGCTTACTGAAAAACAAGAATACAGCCACTGATACCATACACTGGTAATTGCAGGCTTCAGTTGACACAATAAATTACACAGAGGCCAATCATTAACGGTGAGATTACCCATTAAGTAGGGTTTATTATTAAGAAAAAAAGCATCAATCAGCAGTTAAGCATTAATCCAGGTGCACTGCTCTCTGTTTGGAGCAGCTAATGGATTATTAGCCTTAAACAGTCTTAGGAAACACATTTACTCAAATATCCCACAATGAAAACCAGTCAGACTGATCAGCACTATAATAGCAGCCTCACAGAAGCAGGATACTCTGCAGGCCCAGTTCAGACTGCTCTGAGCGGGGGGCAGTAAGAGATGTTGGTTGGTCACCAATGACTAGTGTTAATACAGTTTAGTATGAATGTTCTTTAGGGCTGTAAGCTATAACACCCACTGTTTTTATCTAAGTTAAAAGGGGTGTTTCTTGGGTTTGAGGACACTGGGGGCTGGGCTTGGACGTCTGGGGGAAAAGTACCAGACTCTCTTTGTTGAGTTGGGGAAACTTTGGAAACTTTGTGAAACACTTTCTATGATAAATTCTTAATTATTTGTCCCCTCTTGTAAATTCTGCATTGTGTTGCAGTACCTGCTTGTAAGCCTAAAAATGTACTCACCTGTCAGCAAATAAGACACACTTTCATGTATTTTCCTGTAAACCCCCTCTGAATGGTCTCATCCCGCCTCCATTCACTGAAGATACAAAAGAACAACACTGATGGCTTCTTTAAGGACTGCTCAAAGAGGAGAATTATAGGGGACTTTAGATGCGTAGGATTTCTATGTAGGCGCATGGAAGGGCAGACAGGTGTGCTCTCTCCGCCTCAGACTTTCCTCATTTGTATGTGGAAGGGCAGAGAGGTGTCTCTCCGCCTTAGGCTTTCCATGTAGGCACGTGGAAGAGACCATACTTAAGTCATGATACAATATTATTGCGATTTTAAATATTTTGCAATATGCTGGATATTGTAATAAAATATATTGCGATTTATTACCTTTTTTCAATTTACATAATAAAAAAATCGATACCTGGCACTATGTGATGATACGATATTGCCAGACAGAAATATCGTGATACTATGCCATATTGATCTTTTACCCCACCCCTAGTGTTAACCCCTTGTACCCATGCTAAGAACTGGCCTCGAAACTGAATGTACATATAGGGAGTGTAGAAGGTGTCAGGTGAGGTCATTCTGTGAGGGAGGAGTGAACAAAGTCTGAGATGTAGTGAGAGGGGAGATTAATCTTTACAGCCTCTAAACTGCAGAACAGCATGAGCAGGATTTAATGCGAAAGTGGAACCAAAGACAAATTGAATGAGAAAAAAGAAAAGCACTTTAAGGTAACCACAGAGGTAATTGGAGCAGGGAAAAATGCAACTGTTATGCCATCTTTAATACATACTAATTCAACATAATCCGCACATTTATTTTTCTGGTTTGGGAGCGACTTAAAGACGCCGTGCAGCAGGGAGATGGGTCGGGGATAATGGGGGGCAGGAGTTTGGGAACCCTTAAGGATCAGCTAATCTCAGTTGGCTCTTTGTTTGTAATCAGTGGAAATCCTCTTGAGCCTGGTTCAATGAGCGCTGCTGACAATCAAGGGAAACAGAGGATGGAGGAGGAGACTAACGCATGTCCGTGCACCTGCACCTCTAAAGTGGCAGTGGATTTAACTGTAACACTATACGACACAGCTCCCCGGGGAGGCTGCAAAAGAAGCTGTCATCCATTATGGTGACGGCACAGAGGGCACAGAGCTCTTTTGCATTGTGTAGATGCAGGAAAATGTTTTGTGATCCAAACCAAATCAGTCTTGGATGTGACAACATGTAAGGCGATATAAAAATATCCAACCATCTAAGACTCCATAACACTGTGCACATACATTATGACAATACTGGAATATGATTTTTGGATCAAAGTGATCTGACTTAATTTGGTAGTTTAGCTTAAAACAGACATTCCTATCTGGTTATTTCATCCATAAACTGTTATACATGTTAAATATAGGATTTTATCTATATCTCCAGATATAGATTGGATGGCATGCGGAAATCTACCACTTAAATTATAATATGCTCAGTCTTTAATGGGATGGGAAATGTTTTCAGAAACTTATTTTAGTGTACTGTTTAGCTGTAAAATGAGAACATTTGGTTAAGATTGGATGGCATTCAAATGTCAGATGCAGCAACTAAATGACACAAATATGATAAAAATTGGACTGCATAAAGTCTGCATGTGTATGCTTATTTGTATTTTGGATACCTTTTGAAACATGCATAAAGTGGGGACATTGAATTGTTTACGATACATTATGGCACAGAACTTCATTGCATTACACATGAAAAGAAATCAGCATGTATGATGTAATCAAATCTGTGGCAATCAGGTTATTTTTGATTTCTTTATAGGACTGGAATTTAAATTGTTTTAGAAAAATCCAGGAACTGTACACCACCTTCTTCCTGTTGTAGTCTGTTGGCACTGCAAACCAAGCCGTGCCCCAAAACCCCCCTCTCACAGGCCCCCTCCCTTCCTGACAGAGGAAACACACGTTAAAGCGTACATCCCTGTTTTAAAGAGCTTGACTGGGACAGTCAATACAGAATTGCAATTTTGTCTCAGGGCCTGAATCTGAGTCTGAGTCTCTAATTCAGCTATCAATCATGTTAATTTCTGTTCATGCACAGTTGAACTGTCAAACTAGGCAGCACTGATCAAATATGAATCAAGATTCTGTGCTTTATCTAGGCTTAACTGTTTTCAACATGGTGGCCAGGTCACAAAGGTTCATTTTACAGCCAAACAGTACACTAAAATATGTTTCTGAACATTTGAGGCAATGCAGGAACAGAATCTTGATTCATATGTGATCAGCACTGCCTAGTTTGACAGTTTGACTGCAGTTCACAAGCAGTGATTGACATGACTGATAACTGCTCTCTCTGAAATGGCCTGTAATTGGCGCAAGTCACTTGTCATTGGCGAGATTTTCTAAAGCCTGAAAACAGAGCCAAGCAGACAACATGCGGAAATCTACCACTTAAATTATAATATGCTCAGTCTTTTATGTGATGGGAAATATAGTTAGAAACTTATTTTAGTGTACTGTTTACCTGTAAAATGAGAATGTTTGTGACCCAGTTGCCATGTCTGATACCGCTGACAAAAGTACCAAGCACTACCCACCCTCCGAAGTTTGACTGTAGTTCGTGAGCACTGATTGACATGACTGACTGCTGCGTTAAAGACTCCTCGGCTCTGATTGGCCATAGAGTAGGCAGAGGATTCTGATCTTTCGTCACAGATTATCTGACCGTCTCAGTTAGTGCTCTGTGAATATACTGACACCTTCAGTGAATATAACAAAAGTTATTCTTCTAAATAAAAGTTACCAACTACAGCTTCAATAGACCACTATAAATTAGGAGCAGTGAAGCTGCCTCAGTCCATCACGCAGCAGAGCTCTCTCATGACAGAAAAAAATCTCATTATTTGCTGCTGATCCCGTCTCTGTTGTTAGCATTTTGTGAGATTTAACCTGCCTCACGGATCAGGTTAATACCACAATGAGCAGTAATGCTGCTATAGCAACTAAGATGGATTTGGATGGATTTGACATTTTTCAGTTAAAAGTGAGTCAGTGAGAAAGCGCCAGGCAAGAAACGGAAAAATAGCTGCAAAAGAGAAACAAATCAGAATCCACCAACACGAGTCCAAGACTTCTGTTAGACACTAGTATTACTTAATAAATCAAATAAAAGTACTTTATGACGAGCACAAACGTAATTTGTCATGAGTGGGGGATGGTGTCACTGGCTTTTAAAGACCATGAGGGAAGACACTAAAAGGAGATTAAGCCAAGGCAGGGATACTGAGCCGTTTATCTGCACAGCGGTGAAGAACAAGGATGTGATACATCATGCAGGGTGTCTGCTTTGAGGCACATCATCCAACACAATGTGTGGCTGAATGTCAACACTGCACCGTCCAGGGTCTAGGACCACTTTGTTCCCCTCCATCACAAACAAGTGTGATTAAGAGCGGGCCTTCAGGCACACAGCCACACTGCTGCTCCTCCATAAACACCACACAGCTAACTTTATTTATCCACCCAGGCGAGGGACACGTCCACTACACAGTGCACACTTAGCACAATCCTGCCTCCCGATGCTAAGTCCCTGAAAAACAAACAGGGAGCAAACAACAACAAAGCCTCGAGGAGAGCCTTGTCTCTGCTGTATACACAGGCTTTGACAGAAAAACCAAACACTGATTACCACGGTCACTTGATTTCCTACTGTGTACAGACTTTCATTTATGTCTTCAAGCTATTGTACAGTTTTCATCCCTCTCATTTTTTCTGACTGTCAGCTGATAGAACCGCAGACGAAGGGATTTTTACAAATAAAGGCCCCAAAGCTCAGTGGATTTGTCACTTTAAACAGAACTCATTTGTTTATTGTGGGCAGCGAGCGCACAATGGGCTTGTTTCAGCTTTCAAAGAATAAAAAAAAAAGCTCAGCGTCTCATGTAAATTTTTCTTGAATGGGGAGCAACTCATCAAGATTCCTTTTGCATTGGACAAATCGTGCATGCTTTGGAAGTGCTTAGCGTTGCACAGAATGTCTCCGCCAGTGGTACAGTACATTTACTCAAGTACTGTACTTAAGTTAAAGTTGAGTTTATTGTCATAACAAGTATAATGTACATACAAATGCAATGAAATGCATCTGCTTTGGCTCTCTCCGCCCTTTACACTATATATAAATAAGAGTAAATAAAAGACAAAAATAATATAAAATCCTTAAACACTTTAAAACATTTAAAGCACTTGCTGGTCAGTCATATAACCACCTGGAGATAAGTGTCTTTGAGGCGGCTGGTCCAAGCTCTGATGCTCCGTAGGCGTATACCTCAGGGAAGGACTGAGAACAGACTGTGCAGGGTGGCGGGGTCCTCCATACATCTCAGGACCTTCCTCCTGCAGTGGGAGGTATAAATGCCCTGAATCTGTACAAGTATGTGGTTCTGTTCAAATGAATTGCACTGCTCAAGATTAAACCAGTTGATCGAAAAGTTTTTGACTCAGCAGTTTTGCCACATTGAGATTCCCCCTGTAAACGTATATGTTTTTGTTTAAATAACAGTTCAGGCCCAAACAGGTAAAATGATCTCATATTTGCTTGCCTAATATCAGACAAAACTGTCAACTCAATACACTGTTTTCATCGTCCGTCTGACATTCCTCCCCCCATCAATTTTATTTAATATTTAACAGTAAAAACAAAGGTTAGAAAAACATTTAAAATATAAAAAAAATAAAATAAAATAATTGAGTTACCTGCCGCATGAATCATCCCATGACCCCCCAGATATATCGTGTGACCATCTGAGGGGCCCTGGCCCCTAGGTTGGGAACCAGTGGGCTGAACTATCTAATTAGAAACGAGCTCCACCTTGACTAGTTACAGCAGTAAACTGCAATATCAGCAACAACATTTAAGTATTGCAATATATCATAATGCACAGAGGACTTTTTTTTTTCTCGCAAAATAAGTACTTCTACTTTTGGTTCTTTAAACACATTCTGCTGATAATCATGCTGTTTTACTTAAGGGGACCAATTATGGTAATTTTCAGGTTCATACTCGTATTTCAGGTTTCTACTAAAACATGTTAACATGCTTAAAAGAACATGTTTTCCTCCTGCTGTCTGTGCTGGAACACCTGTATTTATCCTCTGTCTGAAAAGCTCCATTCTAGCACCAGTCTCTTTAAGCCTGCCTCTCAAAAAGGTCCAGTCTGCTCTGATTGGTCATCGTTTCTAGGTCTTCTGTTTACCAGCATCTCTGCATTGTCATTGGAGCCGGGGAACCACTGTAAAGGAGTATACAAGTATACTACAGTTTCTGCCCTAAAAACCACCAGTAAAAGCTTCTAAACACAACCAGACATGTTCCAGCAGGAATAAAATAATTGTGAGACATGAAACAATTTGGGGAGAAATTCCTAGTATCAACAACCAAGACGACGTTAGTGTGTAGCTTCATGCAGCAGTGTACTTGCAGCCGGTAATGACAGTAACAGTGTATAGCAGCTCTTTGTTTATAAGATTATTTTTGGGCGTTTTTGCCTTCATTGCTAGAATAGCTGAAGAGAGACGGTAAACATGGGAGCGAGAAGGGGGACGACATGCAGCAAGGGCTGTGGGTCAGAACTGAACCGAGCCCCTGCAAAGGATTCAGCCAATATGGGGCACATGCTCTACCAGGTGAGCTCGAGGTCGCCCCTAGTGGCACTTTTTCCTCTGTGAAAAGAAAAGCTTCTAAACCAAAATCTTAATTAACAACATCAGCAACCAGCCCTGACGTCAGCATGTTGCTACATGTAGCAGTGTAGGCTGCATAATGTTAACTCTTGCCTGGAAAGAGATGACCATATCAAGAAATACATCACGAGCTGATGTCAGTTTGTCTCAATAGCAGAAAAAACGCACATATTCACAACAGTAACATTAACGTCATTACTTCGACATAAATCCGACATTGTGACATCATGACAGAAAATAAGAAAAAGCACAATAGGCCTCCTTTGAGTTGGATTTTGAATGCAGAGCTTTTACTTGTCAGACAGCATTTTTACATTGTTGTATTGTTACTTTCTCCCAAGTAAAGGATCTGAGTACTTCCTCCACCACTCAGAATTCTTTTCACAAACACAGTTTGCATGGATCCAAAGGTGAGATGCAAGCCCTGCCCCAAAAACCACCCAACTCTCGGCCCGCCTCCTGTAGGTTGAGCCCCTCCCCCTCCCTCCCTCTCTGTCCTACAGTGTGTCAGAGTGAGGAATGTCAGCTATGCAGCCAGCCTGGTGAAAAGTCATTAGAGTTGATCCCCTCTGGCTGTGGCAGGTCCCATCCACACACTGCACAGTGCACAAAGCCATAAGAAAGAGCGCTGAGAACTGCAGAGATTTTGGTCTCTCTTTAATTAAGCTAACAGCATGCACTGTGGGAAAGAGGGAAACATCACAGGGAAGGGTTTACTTCACATTGAGGAGCCTCTTACGTTTATCTATTTACCTAAATAATGATGCATTTAGCCTCCTCTGCTCTGGAGCCCTGGGTGAATTCAAATAAGTGCCCCTAAACTTCTAGGGAAATCCCAGCTGAACGATAACAACTTGAGTGGTAACTTTCACTTTCATCTCTGCAGTCTGATAGCAGTCAGACGGCAGCACGGAGCAGGAATTTTAAGTAGTTCCCCAAACACTTCACAGCAGCCCTCCATCCTCCACACAGAACAAATAAATACTTCACAATCCAATCCAATATTTGCCCCTGCTCCGTCTCAAGTGATACTTGAATGTTAAAACACGGCAGTATTCTCTTTTCACAGATTCCTCGCAAAGCTTTTAGCTCTAAATCTCAGCGCCGGAAACTAGCTTTTGTATTGGCTAATTGTATGCTAATCCATCCCTCTGTGTTGCAACACATCCGACAGCCGCTGATCCTGGTGTGATCTGCGTGGCGAGTGTGAATGGGAGGTCAGTGACCACAACGAGGCAATGTCAGAGGAGGCCAGAGGGAGAGATATCGTGTCCAAAGCAGATTAACCTACTGAGAATGGGCTGTTCGCCTGACACTAAATCCCAGGAGTTGCATCAGTAGCACACAAGATTGAGTGATAACAAACAAACAGGTGCAAAAAGAACACAAGTTTGGAGTATTTTTTATATCAAGCTTGATTTCAAAATTGGTGCATACACATGTTAATGGGGGTGGAAATTTGAGTGTCTCCTGCTTTCTGATTATTTTTTATGCACAAATTTATGGTGGAAATGTCTTTATTTGTGTAAAGGGAAACATGTTATTCAGGCAGCAGGTGATGATTCAGAATCTAAAAATATAATGGCATATAATGCAGTAATGCTCTCAGGCATTCTGTATTGCTTCAAATATTTATTCTCTTGCAGATCACATTTCCCATTTGAGGATTTCTGATTTTCGCAGAGCAGCTGCAGACAACACATTTGCCGTTGTGTTACATTACTTGGAAGGTTATCCACAGAAGATTACTGTAACAATTTCATTACATACAACAACATTCCATGACTTTTCAAAAACTTTCAATGATTCTTACTAATTCCATGACTTTTTCCAGGCCTGGAAAATGTGATTGTGAAAGACTGTGTGGTTTTCCATGACCACGAGAACACCACATTTAGTTGACAAAGCCAGATGTAGCTACAGCCTCTCACACGTTAATAACAAACGGTGAAGCAAGCCAATCCTATTAGGCTTATATTGGGTTAAGGAGGCGGGATTTGTAGAAGAAAACAAGATCTGTCATCCCGTTACGTGCCAGATACACTGACATACAATTCAGTAGTTGCCAGATATTACTCGGGACATGTCCCTACCATCTGTAGCCTATTGTACCCTCTTGTAATTAATCATATTCTGATGTTGATATGCTGGACATTTCACGGAAGACCACACATGTCAAACTCATAGTGGCACTGGAGCCAAAGTCAGAGGATCGCCACAATGATTAGGATTCATAATCTGGGGACCATTAACAATGTTTAGCTGTGATGAATCTAATGGTTGTTGACATATTTCAGTCTGGACCAGGGGCGATTGCTCTGAGACAACAAGGGAGTCTGAACTTCCCCTAAAATTTCATCAAAGAAATGGTCAAATATGCGCTATTGAATTTACATTAAAATAAGAATTTAAATTGCATTAAACGTGCGCTAGGATGCAGTTAACATCATGACTGTGATGTTCAAACGTCAGCTGTTTATCACCAGTTTTCAAACGCAACCTCCCTGTCACGCATTCTCAAGTCAGCACAGCGGACGCGTAGCCTCCAAGCATTCCTATGAGGTTTTTTTCATGCAGCAAAGCGAGGCGGTCATTGGATAAATGCGACAAAATCGTCACATCCAGGGAGGCTCAGCTTCCCTGGGACCTAATGGAGCGGTAGGCGGGAGAGGATGCTCGGTGTATACATGATGATTGGAGGAATTGTCTAAAAGGCTGAACCCCTTTGTGATTGACAGCGCTTCGCATTTCGAGCTCAGTCCCATGTGGAGTCATGCTCGCAACTAGCATAGCTAAAAATAACACCAGTTTATAAAACCTTAAGATAATCCTGGTTATCAAAGTTCGAGAGGATCAAAGGACTTGAGTGTAGCACATCAAAGAATCAAGTCAACCCCACACCCGTCAAGTAAAGTGAACCTCCACTCAGAAGTAGAGGCAAATCCTGTAATTGGCAGTGATTCAAAAATGGAGAGAATGCCATCCATAGGGTGGAAAAAATAATGACAAGGTTAAGAGTGTTAGCATACAGCCTGCCCTCCAATCTCTTCTGTCCTGGTAACAGCCGCATTCCCACAATTACAAGTTAATGGTCAGTTGCAGTGAAGGACGGGAGGAAACATTACTTTTATAGACAAATGAAGGAGGCTCGGAGAGTAAGTGCACCTCACACAAAACACACAGGGACTTTAAAAGGAAATGTGCTAGTCATTAGTCTGCTCTTTCTAGACATTTCTCCGTCAGCCGACATGGATGTGTTCAGACTCCAGTCAGGAGTGCTGTAGTGCTTTTCAGGGCTTAATCCCATGAGCTTAATCTGTGGGCCAGTGCACGTGTGCAGAGCAATGATTTTGCCTTTGGAGCTTTACTCCTGACCAGTTTCACCCGTGGGCTAACACTCTGGCTGGCCTCTCGCAATACTAATGAATCGGTGGTGGCGGGCAGGGCAGCATCCACCTACACTTGATATATTTCTCTCATTCACTTGCTCATGTGTGGGCTGGGCCATGTAAAGACCGGTTTGTAATGGCGCCATTCATGTGACCGTTAGAAGCAGCTTGGGGCTAATGGGGACTCTGCCATGTAGGCCTGCACTCCCTCGTAAAGCTCTGATGTACCGGAGGCTGAGTACAAGCGTCATTAGAGTAAACTGTGTCTAGATTTCAAAGAGTGCTCTCAAAGTCAGATATTTGTATTCGGGCTGACATGTTGATATGCTTTTGCCCAACCAAATTCTCATTAGTCGGACAATTGCTGGTGTTACATTCTAGGCCGAGTGCACTCAGAGCACTGTGGCCAATTTATTACTCTAAAGATAATGTGCAGATTTTCTTCCACTGACTGATCGATTGGTTTGAGGATAGGTAGAATTTCAGTCAACTCGGATTTTCTTTGACTACAGCACTAATTTGTATGCAGATGGATGGCTGTTTAGGTTATACATTTGATATAACCTACTCAACTGCTATAAACAAGACTAACAGGCGAGAGAGCACACCTCTCTGCTCTTCTGCCTGCCTATGTGGAAAGCCTAAGGTGGAGAGAGCACACCTCTCCGCCCTTCCATGTGCAAACAAGGAAAGTCTGAGGCAGAAAGAGCAAGCCTTACTGCCCTTCAATACGCCTACATGTAAAGCCTGAGGCTCCCTGCCTTAGGCAGCAGCAAAGACCCCCTGGGGAACAGAACAGAGCAGCATCAATGACAAACAGTAATGACATTGATATGTGAGATACAACATGAAAAAGAGGAGCTGGGGTGGAGGCGGCTTGCAAAGTGGCTTGTAGAGGAAGCAGCAACAGTAGGCAGGCCAAAATGAGAATTGCCAATCACTTTGCCAATTGCCAATCAAAATTTATCTTTTAATACACATTTTAAGTTTTATGCCCTCAATGTGTTTTTTACTTGGTTCTGAATTTGGCTATTGGGCAACTTTAAGGACATACTGATTTAAATAAGGTCTATTTAAAGGGACACTTTGCTGACTTTCAACCAGGCCTGTGTCACCATGGTGTGGGGAGCGTGTGCAGATGAACAGGGTTAAGGTGCCAAAAAAATTTTTTGGGCATCATGGCAATGGCATCATGTGACATACCTGAAATTGTAAATCGACTTAGTCAAATTGATGATGATGTTCAGCAGGTATAATACTCACCAGCTTAGCCTAACATGTTGCTTAATGCTAACATTTGCAAGTTACCACAAAGCACAAAGTACAGGTGTGGCTGATGGGATTGTCATTAGTTTTGCAAGTATTGCATGAACTGAGATTTTGACCTGATGATTAAGCTAGATGACACATTCATCAAAGTTATTGCAATTCAGCCTGAGGCTAACATGAACATCAGACCAAATGTCACAGCAATCCATCCAAAAATTGTGACAATATTTCAATCCTGACCAGAGTGGTGGATAAACTGACAGACCAACCAGCACTGTTCATGTCATCCCTACAGCCACAGTGCTAGCATGACTTCACAAGACTCCTTAACAGCTCGATTTTACACTCTGCCTGAACATACCAAGAATGTTTTGCAGTCTTTTGTACAACACATAAAATGCAATCTGTGTTCCATTCATTTCAATCTAGATCTTTATGAGATTACAGACGATGATGCAGGAGTGTTATCAGTTTACAGAGGAAGGCAAACTGGATTAACCACATAATAATCATAGAAGGAAAAGAAAGCAGACGGAGTTGTGACTCAGTACGTCCTCCACAGCTGCACTTAGGTTTGCACACTGCTCACTCAAAAATAGCAACCTTAATGGCCTCGAGGATGGAAGCAAAGCAATACTCCACTTGATTGCTGAGCTGTTGATGATAATGTGCTGCAGTCGTGGCTCCATAGCAGGATGTGAAAGGAAGTTTGATTCAGATGGATGTGTTGTAAATGTATGGCGGGATTTAGACGGTTTCAAGGCAGCCTTAGAGGCTTCCATAACATCGACCACCCAGCAGCTCTATTATTCCACACTATTCTCCATTTGGAAAGAGGAAGAGAGCGCAGAAACTAAACAAACTGTCAGAGAGAGGGAGAGAGGTAGCATTCCAGCCTTCGAAACAAATTTCACCTCAGCTACAAGCCTCGACTTATGAATTATGAATACTGCTGGATTAGAGGAATGTATGTTCTCAGGATGTGAGTGTAAAACAAATCCCAGAGTGCCATGCACTTGCTAACAGGAAAACACCCACTGGCCGGGCTCTTCTGCAGGCTGCCTCTCTGTTATGGTAACCTCCTTCAAAACAGCTTTGCTCTATCAGGCAGAACACTCAGACAGAGTAGGCGGGTTAACAGCAAGCCCTGCCTAGAGACTTCTGGTCAAATACAGCCACAGGAAACCAGCTCTATCTAGTAAACGACAGGCTCTCCCACAAGAAGATGAAGGACAGGAAGTCATGGGCACTTCCTGTTCAGGCAGGCAGGATGGAAAGATTTTGGAGACTTAGCTTGTGGTGGTCATGAGTTTTAAAAAGGAAAAAAATCAGGGTTGCCAAACATTTGTCATGGACAACATTTTGAAACTTTTCATAATAACTGTATAGTACAGCCAGCGGACAGTAGGTGAGCACAGACTAGAAGGTGCTGGGACAGCGCCTCGTCTGCAACATGCCAAACAGCGACACTGATTTGTTTTGTGAAACTTTCTTACTCTGTGTTTTTACCAGTTTAAATCACCTGGGATCTCATTTATAAATCAGTGTGTAGGATCCATACTAAAAATGCAAGTATGATCCAAAGCCCAAAATGGCGTGCGCCCAAAAATATTCTACAATTACTATAATCAGGCTTCCACCTCACCTTCTGCCTGCCAATTTCCTGTCTCCAAAATGTCCGTAAGCATGAGTCAAAGTGTCACCCATCAAGTCTGTATTTATAGATCACAATTTTTCCGTGGGAAGAAGCGTACGGCCAGGTCCCTTTGTTTTGGAGAGGAAGAGACCTCTGTGGATAATTCGGCTCAGGGTATGTAAGTGAAGATTCTCAGCCATCCAGGTCATGGTAATGTTAAACGCTACATCGTAGGTAACTGGACTTGAGTGGCTTGACTTTCTTGACAATGCCTTGCCTCTCATCGAAGGTGATAAGTGGTGTCATAGGCCACCTCCTCACGCCTACGACACCACTTATCACCAACCTACAATGTAGTCTTGGGATCCCTCCCTAGACGACTTAACACCCATTCACATTGGGACCCATCTAACCCTAATGCTGCACAAGATGGCTGGGTGGGTCAAAAACTCATGCGAAATCAACGACCCTGTAAGGCTTCAAAACCCACACAGAATTTAAAGCCGACGACTACACACCAGTACACTGGAACTGAAGACGCCTCCTGGATGGGAGGTGAAACATCAGTCAGTTGCCTATGATATAGCTCACAGTCAGCATTATTTTTGCCCAACTTGTCCAGCGTCATTCAAACATATCAGAGCCAAACTCTATTCAAATATAACTCCAGCTAACATACGTACATGGAGGGCAAGACAGAACTTGAGGGGCTGTTATGTAACAATTTTATTACACTAGGCTGACCTAAATGCTTCTAAGCTTCAATTGTTGCCATGGTAATCAATGTCCAAACCTGCGTGCAATAGTCCACCTTCCACCACTTTCTCTCGCCAGCACTCTCACTCTCACACAGCAGATTTAAGTCCCGGTAAAGTTGGCTCAGGTGCCAGTGGTTGATTATGAATATGATTAATTACTATTACAACCCCCCTGCCAAGTCCCGTTGTGTCTCACTGAATTCCGAATATTCACAGGTAACTATCACTGAAGCTTTTAAGCCTCTAAAATGGTATTCAGGAGAGCCCTACATTACCAGCAACAAAATTCCATGACTTTTAAAGGCCTGGAAAACAAGACTGTTGAATTCCATTACTGTTCCTGGCTTCCTATGACCGTGGGGACCCCTGAAAATTTAATGTACTCTGATGTTCATCTATACTGCTACCTCAGCATAGCTGCATTTGTGTAATGGAAATGCCAATATAAAAAGAGACAATTATGTAACAACCATGAAATCGGCACACAGACGTGGAAGCCCGCTACTGAACAAAAAAAATAAAAAAAAATCAATGGATTGCAGATTACACAGTCCACTGATTTTTTGATGGGAAATAGTAGTTATCCATTTCCCACGCTGAGCCAGGAAATTGTTAATTATCTTGTGATGTGACCACAAACCAATCTTGGGATTCAGTTGGCTCAAAGTTGATATTTAACACTTATTTTAACGTGGTAAAAAACATATTCTGGCAAAACAAGGGGTTTGTAAAAAATAAAGAATTTAAAAAAATCAGCTGTCCCAAAGAAAATTGGAGCTCACGTCCATGATATTAAATCAGTTTTCATTCGCACTGGAACAAATTCTGTCTGTCTGGCCTCTGGATCATTTGAGTTGGCTTTGCAGTACTTAGTGATGTGGACTAACCGGGGTCGGTCAAGGCTGGATGAAGGAAATCCTTTCAGTTTTTGACAAAGTGCTTTATATTATCTCGACCTTCATGTGCTCAGTTGAGGAAATTCTCTCAAGCTCCCCACTCCGACTGCAAAAACCCTGAGTGGCAAATCTGGTTTAGATTAAAACCACAACTGCCAAAAGCCATGCCCCAACCCGAGCAGACAAATTTTATAGTGAGTTTGATGGGTGTGTTTTATTTCGCACTTTCCTTGAGCCTTCACAAGCCATGCGCTGCTTCTATCTGGAGTTCTTGTGGAGTTTAAATGTTTCCATTCCTCTAAGTTAGACATTCAGAGTATTAACTTGAAAGAGACAATAGTGAGTAATTACTAAACTATATAACTGCTGACGGGTGGAAAAGCAGAGGACCTTGTTTTCCCTCTCGTGTCACGTCTGTTTAGATGGCGAGAGGGGAGATCTTTGTGCAGCCAGGGACTGTGAAAAGACTCTCAAAACTCCACACGCAAATGTAAGCAAGCGTGTCAGGCGATCCGTGCACACAGATTTAACAATCTGTAAATAAATACAAAAGAGTGTCATAAACACTTTCACACATTTGTATATTGAGGAAGCATTTTGAAAGCACAATTAATCAGATTTGTTAAGTGAAAAATCAGGATGTGTTGTATGCATAGGTTTTACATGGTTTAAAATTTCTTGGTATTTGTGTTAATAAGCACAAATCACGGTGCACATTTTTATATCTTATTTTTAATTTGTGGGTCATTTATTACATGTCTGTGACCATTTTGACTCTAAATTTCTCTCCATAACTGCAGCTGTTACCTCTTTCTAACAGCACCACAAACTGTAGCCTCCAATATTATCATAAAATTGAATCAATGCCTCCCTAAAACTGTTTCAACAAAAGCTTAACATTGTAACCTGTTAAATCAGACTGCATTAGTTTTAGCTGGGTGTGCCTAATAAACTGGCAACCGAGTGTAAACGGCTCACTATTGAGGAAATTCATTTCAGGGGAAACACTTGCCAACAGGCATGTGTGCAAAACGAGTTTTACAAACTCTTGTTGGTTGTTATGCAACATCATCATGACCTTATTATTTAAGGTTCTGAACTGTCCGAGCAGTGCTTCATAGTTTACACATATACATTAGTCTGGCACGCTATGAGGAAAATATGTGACAACATTAGGTGTTTTCGGACCAGTGGAATTTTTTCATGGTTCTTGAATCTGGGAATGATTGTAGTTCTCACTCAGAACACCATTTTGTGGGACTGTTTTTTCTATCAGAGTAGGTACTCTCCCAGCACAAGAGGCAGCAGTAAGTGACGCAAATGTACAGTGGATGGACCGATTGAGAAGTCCAGGCTTAACTGAGCATATATCCATCTTTGACTCGTCAAACAGAAAGTGATACTACACCAGCCACTGGCCTGCTTACACTACATCATTTCAGCGTTTGGTCCATAAACACCTATTGTTGAATACTGTGATAACAGTGTTACTACTTGACTCCGACTTGCACAGTACTTGTACTTGTACCATGTCCTCTCTCCTTTATCCAAAACATTGCCAGACATCTGACATGCTACTTTCATTAGGCACTAATTCCTCTCTGGCATTCATACTTTTGTCTGAACTCATCTTCACACTTTCCTCCTTCATCCATGCAGAGCAGTAAAGCAGCACTAGTCTAATAAATATGACTTGCCAATTTTGTAATGACCAAATGGTGTAATTACACTGTTACGTGATGCCCTGCAACCCAAACAGACTTTTCCTTATGACTAACAAAAAAGACGTATGTAAATCGGCGTTTGTTTGTTTTTTTGACATCACAACCTCCATGAAATGACACTCTGACTCTTTCACTATCAGGATTTAATCTGTTTGGTCTGATAACATTTGGAAAGTCTGAAAGAGTTTTTTTTCGTAGGGCTAACTCTGCTTTTTTTTTAATTATATTGTGGAAATGTTGCTATCACTCTGATTGTCCCACTGAGCCCTGTTCAAAAATCTGGTGATAGAATGGTGTTCAAAAGTGCGGACATTTGACGGACACAATTATGAGTTGGGCACAGCCCTGTAATTAGCACGGAAGTTGATGTCAAGATGACGATAATATATTGTATACATTCTGCAGGCCTAATATACATACACCGGAAACACTGAGGTGTTAAAAAGTTTGATATGTTTTGGGTATAAAAGTTTTGGGCTGGTCTCATCCACAGCAGGGGAGGCAGAGAGAGTTTGTTAATGGCTGTCCTGGTCACTAGAGCAGCCTCATGTATTATTGACCCATTCAGAGAACTCATCTGCTCCCATCTCTACCCCCCTGGGTTTGTTCTTGCAGAGTAACATTTACCATCACTGTAACAGAGGCAGCCTATGCACCCTTTAGTCTGACCCCAACAGGCCCTATGGTGACAGACAGACAGACAGACAGACAGATAGACAGATAGACAGATAGACAGACAGATGAATGCAGAGGGAGGTCAAGCTGCTTAGGCCTCACACAACACTGATAGCCCAGTAATCTTCTGACTGGCAGCATGTGTGACAGCCACCAGCATCTGCTCCCAGTACACAAGAAGGCAGAGAAGTTGTTTTACGTTGAGTAGCATGACTAACAAATCCGGCTTCACTACATGAGAGGACATGACTTTCTGTAAATGATCAAAGGCGGTTTATGTTGTGTCAAAAATGTCCCTGGCACACTCAGTGACTAATACACAGGACACACACACCCACTTGGTGTAATGCTGGGGTTTCCACATCTTGGGAAAATTTACAAAGCCTTGAAAGAGGAAAAGAAGCAGAGGTGTGGAGGCTGATTAGATCACGGGGGCTGATAAAGACTGCTGTATTTTATCATGTGAAGGTGAAGGAGAGGTCACGGTTTGTGCGGTTACCTCATCAAATGTGACATCACCGCACAAACGGCGTCTTCTACGCTTTGCAGCGGAAGCTCATTACTGCCAGTGTTTGACTTGAGCAAACGCAGGCTATAAAATACAGCCTGTCACATGATGGAAGGAGGAAGAAGACTCACAGGTAAGAAGAGACAATGGAGATCGTAAGAAAAGGGAAATGGGGTGATTATACGCACGAAAGGAGGATGAATGAAATTGTTGTTGTAGAAGCAGAGGTTTAATTGGGTGAAGCAACAAGACAGGAAGTGTTGTCCACCTGCCAAACAGATTAGGAAGCATCTAAATTGCCCATCAGCCGTTTTGACAAGCACAAACACCCACTGAGAACCAGAAGCTTGTCACAATAATTTGGCTTGCACATGGGAATTTTTTGTAAGTGGGGTTGTGTGAGGTACTTAACCATAGTCAGTGTATTACCTACAGGAGATGTAGACAGCAGTTTGGAGAAGCAGACAGGAGTACTGACATGAAAACAACAGACCTTTTGACATGTTATGAAAGATAAAGCACAGGTGTGTTCAATAGCACTAATGATAGCTGCATTTCAGTTAGGGTGGGCCCTGGCATTGCCCATGCTTGCTCACTGGAATAGCCTACGGGTACTCTTAATGGAACTGAGCCATCCTTAATTATATGAATTTCACCTGTTTAAATGTACCCTCTATTTAGAATCTTTTTACTGACGTACCTTGCAGTTAGACAGCAATTTCCAACTGGAAATAAAAGCCTTTATATCCACCTATGCTCTCTCTTTAGAGCCAAACTCCATTGATTAAAACAGTAATTTTACCTCGCAGAACACAGGAGTTGCTGGTCTACAGCTGTCTCGATCCGTTTAAGTACACTTAAACTGTACACTTAAAGTAACAAAGTACGCTTAAAGTAAACTGATGTTGATTTTCTTTAAGCTAGCTAAAATAAGTTTTGCTGCCGCCCCCATCTGCAGCAGTACATTGCCCATATTCTAGGGCTGTGCTCCTGCCTGCTTCTCCAAACTGGGGGCGTGCTGACTGACATCTATTGTAGGTTATACAGTACACTGACTTTGCATAGTACCTCACACAACCCCACTTCGAAAAAATAAAATCCAACCTATCCCTTTAATGCCTCACAGTGAGGCTAAGCAGCAGCATGTGTGCTCTGTTGATTGTTGTCCATGTCGTCAATATTTTATTGTTCTCTGCAGCACACGTGAAACCTCCACTTTCCCCTTCTGGTTTCACAGTGAGTCAGTTGTGTGTGTGTGTGTGTGTGTGTGTACTGGCCACGGGCAGCTAATGGCATCACTCCCACATAATGACACCCATCTGGCGTACAGCTCCCTTGGGTCAGGCGCATAGCAGGAACACTGAGGATCAGTGTATATCACCATTAGGTGGCAGGCAGTTAGGACTATTGATTACAATTACACAACTGCCCCCCAGCTGTTTCATACAATGTATACACTAACTAAACATTTCCAACTGTCATCGATTTGTTATATACCCATCAGCTGATGCATAAATGCCATGTACATGCTGTGGAGTGCTGCTGAAAAAACTCACTACAAACAAAATAATTTGTGTTCTCATTCCTCACAAGGCAAAGTTGGAGAGGCAGCGTCCTGTGTTGTATCGACGTGCGTCTCCAGCACAACAAATTCAAAGCTGATGACAGCCATCATGGAGCTAATAGTGTTCTCAGCATGCCTAAAGTGTGGAGAAACAGAGGGATGGCTCAGCTGAGAGCTCTGGCCTATTGCAAGTCTCTCCGCTCTCCACTCCAACAATAAACAAAGAGGCTCTGGCCAGTGTGTGCCTTCATGAAAATGCACAAACTGTTGGGAGAGGAAGAGAGCAGCACAGTGCACTTGTCTCCAAAACAGAGTGGAGAAACTGCTGTGTAACCACTCAGCACGTAGGTACTAATCTGTGTGTTATAATCTAAATTAAGTGGTTCTGGGAGTTTAAATGGACAAAAAGTGTGTGTTTCAAGTTTATACAGCAATCAGAATGAATGATAACAGCGACAATCTGCTCTTTATGTCCCTGGAACAGATCCCTCTATTCCCGCTGAAGTATTTACATGTTTCATGGAGGAATTCATTACAAGTTGCGTGGACAGCGGTCTTGTGTACAGTCACATTCTTGTCCCACTGAGAAGCTTCAGCAAACACTTGTACTCTACAACACAAGCATATGTTCACTTCTACAGATAACACATCCAGAGGGGTGATCAAGTGGGGCATGGGCCCCTCTGGTGCCTCCTCTACTAGGGTAAGAAGATGACAGGTAGTTGGTTTATTCGTATCAAGTGAGGATTACTGAACCAGGTACCTCTTTATAAAGTGACATTTCTCGTTGGAGCAACTACAAAGATGCACAAATGACCACAGACCAAAAAGAACCAGAAGGAAAGGATAAACCGCAGAGATGAAAAATGACCTCAAAAAGCTGCAAAACCATTAAGAGACGCAAAAATCTACAAAGAGATGCAAAAGAACCACGAAGAGACAGAAAACAGAAACAAAACAACTATAATGAGAAGCAAAATAAACTCATAGATGCAAACTGACCAAAAACAGACACAAAGAGACGTAAAACAACCACAAATAGATGCAAAACAACTATGAGACAATGAGATGCAAAGAGACCAAAAAGAGACACAAAACAGCTACAATGAGATGCAAAACAGCCACAGACATGCAAAAGAAATCTCGCTCAAAATGACCATTAAGAGATGCAAAATGACTATAAAGAGATGCAGAACAACTTCAAGGAGATGCTCGACTACAAAGAGACACAAAACAAGTGCAAAGAGACAAAAATACGATAAAGTAAAAAGCCACAAAGAAACCCAAAGTTACTGAAGAGATGCAAAACGCCTACAAAGAAATTCCAAAAACAACCACAGAGAGATGCACAACTTCAAAGACAACCACAATCAGACATAAAATGACCACTGAGAGACGCAAATCGACTACAAAGAGATGCAAAGTGACCAAAACCAGACGCAAAACAACCAGAAAGAGTCGAAAAACGAAAAGCTACGGGGCATTTTACATGTCTATCTCCATCTGGTCTGACAATAATGTTCACCGTACTCCTGCCAGGGCCAGACAGACTCAGGGCTTTAAATAGGAGTCTTAAAACATTTTTTACTCATCTAACAGTCTGGTCTCTCTTCTTCAAAAGTTTCTAAACCCGCCACTGCAGATAGCTGCCTATGAGTTTATCAACTGCTGGAGGCCTTCCCATACTACGACAAAAACAAAAGTCCAATGCAGAGCTCCTTCAGCTTAGTTCAGCCCTCCTCAAACCATGTTGATTTCCCAACATGCATACTTGTATCCATTTCTGCTCTCCTCCCTCAGGCGTCTCTGGCAGTGCACCCGAGTGAGAATGAATAAATAATACGAAGGTGTGGTTGGATGTCTGGGATCCTGACTCAGGATTCCATTTCCCTGACAGAGAGCCTGGACGGTGTCCGTTTCTGTTACCTAGCAACTTCTTCCAGGAAAGCTGGAACAATCAGCCGGAGCACCAAACACCCAACAAAGTCGGTCGCAACAATGGGGCCGACTCCTTTTTCCTCCTGAGCTCTTTGGAAAACTGATACTGAGGAGGTGCACTGCAGGTCCTCGTCGCCCAGATGTTCCAAAGCGGACGGTCAAATTCAGCATTATGTCACCGTCACTGGACACTTTATATGTGTCTGAAGCATGAAATCGAAGCCACATGCTTTCCCTTGTGAGGAGGTATTATGTCATCTTAAAGACACTGATGCCCTCAGTGACACCAAGTACTGAACACCTTTATCAGGCAGTGATTCTTCGCAGACTCTCCAGGAAAGAGACGTGTGGAAAAATGGGACAAGCGAGCTTGGAAGGGAAGGTTTTTAAAAATATTGTGATGTTTCAACAAAGCTTACAAAAGTGAAGCAAGAAAGATAGCTGCAATGTGCAAGAGCCCACCTACAATTTCACAAAACTTTCCATTTGTTTACTTTGAATCAATCTCTCTTTGACACATAGTAGTTTGTCACCTAGAAAGCCGACATGTGCATGATCCACAGTCAGCTGAGTGAGGGGCTTCAAGAACTTTGTGGCAATTTATGAATGCACATTAAATCCTCTGTATAAACTTCAAGCAAGAGACAGTTGTAAGAGCTTTTTATAGTGTGCCATATATCCAAAATCCCCCCTTTGTGTCCCTCTGTCACAGACACACACCCTCATTCATTCACTCTCAATCACTCACTTTCACACATCTATATGCCAGAGACAATCCATAATATGACCTGCTCTTTTTCATCCACTGAGCCTCACATGTGCTTCCTCCCAGCTGATCTACAGTCAGCTGACTTTATGCAGAATATGTGCGTAAAAGCGGGTGGGTATCAGATCCGGTGAGGTTTAAGCAGACACGCTTACACTGACCGAGGTGGTATTAAGGTGAAGGAGGAGGGGAGTTAAGGTGTGTACTTACAACTAGCACGGACGTCCTCACGACCTCAGAGACACTTTGCCTGAGTTCAGCCGCTGTGCCAGGTTTACCCAGACCCCGCGTAAACCTCCTGGTCTCCGGATGCGCTGGAGTAGACATCGTCGCGCACCGCTTTGCATCCAATGACCGTTCAATCCACAAGTTATAGGCTACAAGCGTTCAACGTTCAGAGGAAAATCATCACCGGTTTATCCGTTTCTCCGAGCTACTGAGCACCACGAGTTTGAAGCTGGCTCATGTTGTTGTGTTGTGGCTGCTGAATCACTCCCACCTCTCCAGCTCATACTTTTCGCTTTTCACAGTCAACGCGTGCTCCATTATTCCGGCGCGCTGCCGTCTTCCATCGGATTTATTGTTGTCATAATAAAGTATCCTCTTGAGAAGTGTTTCATTGGCCGTCCAGCGCCAGACGGGAGGTGTATAATCTGGTTGCCTTCGCAGCGCACTCCGCCCCTTACCGGTTTAAAGGCCTGCCCACTGCCGGCTGTGTGTGAGCTGCTGGGCCTGGACTTTGGACTGCAGGCACTGAGAGTCTGAATGACTGAACCAATGCTTTCCTTTTGCCACAAAAAAATCGCAGCTCTGCAGACATGTTCAAAGAGGGTTACCGCATTAGCTCCCTCTGGTATCTGAATCAAACTCCCAGAAAAACCACATAATTATTCATTATACTTATTTCTTTTATTGTTGTATTTTATATCTGTCTTATTATATTTCAGCTTGCTTTGAATTTTTCTATCACCCCACTCTTTAATGGTAGTGTGTTTGAATGTCCTTTTAAAATGTGCTCTTTTGCACTTTCTTATTATTTTTGATGTTATGTATAGAGCACTTTGAATTGCCTTGTTGCTGATTTTCTTTTATGTAAATAAACTTGCCTTGAATAAACTCATGAACTCACACTAGATCACACTCAGAATAACCATACTAGGTCCAGTATGTAGGGTTTAGTGCCATCTAGCAGTGACGCTGCAGATTGCAACCAACTGACACTTCTCCTGTGAGCCAAGCCTGAAGAGGAAATGCAGTCAGTGTTTGATTTGTCCATTCTGGGCTACTGTAGAACAACATGGCGGACTCTGTGTAAGAGGACCCGCTCCGTATGTAGACATAAACAGCTCCCTCTAAGGTAACAATTTTTTGTTGTTGTTGTCTGGTGATTATTAACTAATTATAACATAGTTATGAATTTTATATGTTTAATTTCTGCCAATAGCTTCCCCTAAATCCTACACACTGGACCTTCAATATCAAACGATCAAGCTGAGTCAATGACATTATATCAGGTCATTAAGCTTTTTTGTGTGTGTGCATGTAATGTTAATGTCGGTTGTTTAGTACCAAGACTCAGCATTGATGATATAGGACATAACTTCTCATATTAGAGGATTTAAAAAAATATATGTATTATTACAAGTTTAATGAATTTTTATTGTTGTGAGGAAAGAGGTACTTTTTAAGAGAAGGGAGAGCAAAGTAAATAATAAGCCCCAGTGACTATGTATATTCCCACACCATCAGATTACGTAAGCAAGAGAATGAGGTGCCTAAAACACACATTTTGGTAATTTTGCTTTGTTAATTATATTTTTTTTCTATCATTTTTTGTCAGCAAATTTTGAATATTTCTGAAATTTTGACTTCTGATAGTATGACTTGCAGACGGTCTAAAATGAAACTGAGAAACACAAGTCTAAACCTAAACAGTGCTTATGTATATAATCATGCTAGATGTTACTGAACTGATATCATAATTTCCTAGCGTTGTCTTTTCATGGTGTTGTAGGCGCTGGCTTCCTGTTGTCATACAGAGATAAATGCAGAGTTAGAGGAATTTATAAATGACATGAATTATTGGAGTACAGTCATTGTGCACAGCAAAACAAGGCTTTCTATTGCTTGTGTTTACTATACACCAGTGGCTCTCAAACTGTGCCTTGGGGCCCCCCTGGGGGGCATAGAGCCCCTACAGGTGGGGTGTGGATGACCAGGGGAAAAATATTATGTGAAACAAAGCTGTATGAATGAGATTATGTACTGTAGGAGAAATAAACAAGAGTTTGTTGATGCGGTCATGCTGACCTTTATTTCACTAAAGTTAAAAACGGATCCTTTTTATTAGTTGCTTCCTCAGTTGTTAATGACGGGGTGGGTGGGCTTCTGAAAGGGGGGCATAACAGATAAAGTTTGAGAACCACTGCTCTACATGAATATACAGACACTGTTTCATGACTCGACTGAGGCACACGTCTTGATCAATGATGCCATCTGTAGGTCAAAGCTGAAAACACACCAAAGAGCTGCGCACACACACACAGTTCATAGTGAAAACATCACACCAGCTTCAACAAAAGCACAAATAACACAAATTTAAGTTTGAATAAGTTTTTTTTTATTGCTTTCATTTCCAAAGAGCTCTCTGTTGTCTGGAAAGGAAAAAAAAAAACACTGCAATTCTGAGCAGAACTGAGGTTTTTCCATTTCATTTGCTTCACTGCAAAAACCCTGTCAAATGCATATTTCCATTCATTTAGACCCATAAAAAGATCTGGTATCTGTATACAGGAGGCAGCCTAGTTCAGTGAGGGCAACGGCGCTTGGAACTGAAAGTTTCTATTTTGTTTCACACATAATCTTTAAAGCTTTCAATAACACTCACTTTCATAATACGATGATTATGAACAAGTCTCACATTATCTCATACAGCTGAAGGGGAACTTTAGTTAATTATAAAACAAAAAGTCTGAGACATATTCATACAACAAAGATCAGCGAGTAGAATATTTACTTGAAATGGCATTAATCTGTGATGGCAGCTACCCCTGGCCACTTTGTGATCAATCCTAGGGTTACGTCAATAATACAACAAAATAATTTCATATTTTCTTCTTTTTTTTAAAACACATTGTGCTGAGCCAGGTGTGACCAGAGCATTGATCGTTAAAGGGTGGCCTGTTTTAACATGATTTAAAATGTCATGGTATACAGTATAAGGAGACGCTCCTCGTCCCCAGTGTAACAAAATAGCATTAAAAAGTCCAGGACGTTGATATAAACCAGTTTGGCACTGAAGTTGCAGGACATTTTCAAAGCAGCAGTTCTCAATAAAATGAAAAAGTAGACAAAAACACGTTATGACAATGCAGTGATCGTTTAACCGTCTAAGAAAGAATGCTGGGTATCTATATCAACATGTTACCTGCTGTAAAAACAACCAATGACAAAATGTAAAACCAGAAAGATAGGAAGTGGTTCAGACCATTAGAAAACAGTATAAAATGACATCCTTAAAAAGAGGTTTCAGAGTTGAGAGTAAAAATGCCAAAAAATGCAGTCTCTGATGCAGTCTAAACCAGCGGACATGTCACCATTAAAGCATTAAAAAGCACCAAATGTGCATGGACACATGTACAAATGTCCCAGATACGTGTAGAAAAGAAAAGCAAAGAGTCAGGAAGGGCAGATGCCACCCGAGAGAGACAGCGTGTGGAAACAAGGTGAGTCAGCTCAGTGAGGATGGGACTCTTTGCTGTTCACGACACGAGCACCGCTGGAGGGGATCGTGGCACTGCGGATGACCTCCATCCACCTGTGTGGGCAGAAAAAAGCTTATTATCAGTCCTCCGACAGCCAGGACTCAACAATACTGCAAATATACACTCTACGGCCACTTTATTAGGTACACCTTGCTAGTACTGGGTTGGACCCCCCTTTTTCTCTGTGCCATAGATTCAACAAGGTGCTGGAAACATTCCTCAGAGATTTTGGTCCACATTGACATGATAGCATCACACAGTCGGCTGCACATTCATGACACAAATTTCCCATTCCACCACATCCCAAAGGTGCTCTATTGGATTGAGATCTGGTGACTGTGGAGGCCATAATCCCAGTATATCAGCAGTTTCTGACAGACCAGCCCATCTGGCACCAACAACCATGCAACATTCAAAGTCACTTAAATCACCTTTCTTCCCCATCCTTATGCTCAGTTTTAACTTCAGCGGGTCGTCTTGACCATGTCTGCTAAATGCATTGAGTTGCTGCCACAGGATTGGCTGATTAGCTACTTGTGTTAATGAGCAGTTGAACAGGTGTACCTAATAAAGTGGCCGGTAAGAATTCAATGAATGTGCATCTGGCTGATTGCAATCCTCACCTCTCAAAAGTGTATTCACTCTCTGATCTGAAGTAGTAGACGTGGGACTTGAAATGCAGTTTGAAGACGTAGTCCTTGTGGATGTTTTCAGACTCTGTGGGGATGGTGACTGAGTAACCCAGCAGAGGAAGGCTGGCCAGTGGATAATCATCCTGAGGGAAACAAATAAAATTGACATTAAATTTGAAATTATTCTGGCCTGTTCATGATTACACAAACAATCTGGGACAAAACACAAAAACAAACAGATAATTTAAAATAATGGCAACTGTTCCTTACAAAACAGTAAAGCAGAAAAAAGTATCTTCAGCTACTTTTTTCTTTCCGGAGCAACCATGAGATTAAAAAACACTGCATGGGAAAGCCTGTAAACCTCGATCATGGCACAAAGATTTGACATTCTACACAGAGATGTGATGCCTTTAAGCCCAGAGGAGGGTAAACACAACAGAGTGAGGAGAGGAATGAACGTGGGAGAGGCTGCGATGTGTTCACTGGACAAGCAGAGCAGAGAGTGAATGTTCATCACCTGGTGAGACTTGTAAAAAAACAGGCTGAAGTTGGTGAAGACCACCCAGAGCTTCTGCCAGCCGTTGCTGTTCTTGAACTTCCTCAGTAAGTTTCCTGACAGTTGATTCTACAAAGACAAAAAGCAACAAGTTATACATCCAATACTATGTACATTTCTACACATTATATGACCACTAGTGGTGTACGGTGCTTCGATTTTTTTATTTATAATTTTGATTCATGAACAAGCAGGGTGGAGGGCACGCACATCCACAAGTTTTTTACAGGTGCTGGATAAAAAAAAAATCAAACTAAAGCAAGAACCAGACAGGAGAGCTGCACACTGTATCAAAAGCTCCCACTAAATTTAATTGTACAGTTAAAATTACTGGGAGCTTTTCATATAGTGTGCAGCTCTCCTGTCTGGTCATGCTTTGCTTTCATTCATGAAATCAAAAGCTATGTCTGGTGATATTCTGGATTTTTCTTGTTAAGAAATACCGATAAAAAGCCCAAAACCAAAAGTACTTCAGGTTCTTCCTCTGTTCTATTATTGTTCCATAACTATTAAAGGGCAACTTCAATATTTTTCAACCCTGACCATTTTTCCGTGTTTTGTGTCTAAGTGACTGATGGGAACAACAGTATTTGAAACTGGTCCAGTATTAAGCGAGAGCGCTGCAGCCAGCAGCAGCAAAACAAGCTGCAATGTAAACACTTGGGGCATTTGAGCACTGTCAATCTACGTCCACTAAAGGTGCTTGTTTTTGCTAATGACAAGTTCAGATTATCATTATTAGTGTCCAACAACATACTGAAAGAATCCCTACTGTGACAGACCTTCTTGTTTAAGAGAATGACCCTTTCTGTTTAACCAGGAACAGCCCTGAGTTTGCCATCGCCAAACCCACCAGACTCCATTTAAATAAAGCCTAATTTTAGCATGTATAGAGCCAGCATATTTTCACATTTAATTGGGTTAACTGAGGCTTTATTTGAACTAAACCAGAGTTGGTGATTATTGGAAGAGTCAAAAGATGAACCAGACAGCTTTTGTGAGATTTATTTGGTTTCTGTTGACTTTGAATGAAGTTTTTTCTACAATAATAAAATCACTGTTTTTTCAATGGAGTCTGGTGGGTTTGGTAATAGCAATTTCAGGGCTGTTCCAGGTTAAACAAAAATGATCTTACTCTTTAACAAAAAGGTCTATCTCTGTAGGGATCCTTATTATGTCCAGTCTGAGCCTGACAGTGTCAAAACAAGCGCAAATTGTCATCCCCATTAGTCACTTGGACAGAAAACATGGGAAAAAAGCGTCCAGGTTGAAAAATATCAGCGTTGCTTACAAAGCATACACATCAATAAGCCACACTGTTGCAAATATAGTATATGGCCATTTATATTTGCTTATTTTATACTTTCAAACTAAGCGTCAAACTAATCTTCTATCTTTAATAGTTTAAAATATACAGTAATCGTAAGACAGGAACTGAGTGGAATAGGTTTTGGCTCTCTTGTTACATCATGTTTAATGCGTCTATTGTGTATTTAATTTCATATCTTCAGCTGTCAATCACAAGTTTCTGTAAAACCAATTAGGGTGTCACTGATCTGTACAACATGAGGCACTACAGCAACTTCTATTCTATTAATTTCTTTTCTAAAAGCACTTAAAAGCTTTACTCTCTATAGTGAAGTTCAAGTAAGCACATACACAGGGCCTCTGCTGTCTGCCTGGCTCCTTTACCTCTAGACTCCTGCAGGATTCACTAAAGGAGAGGCTCTGAACACGGTACCAGCAGATAACAGACAGAGGCACTGGTCCCTGGCCACTGGGGGGCCCCACCGGGGGGGCCTTATTCTCACTGACTGGACTAGGGTCCTCTACCACGGAGGAACGCACAGACGCGTGGGGAAGAGAGAGAAAGACAGAGAGAGAAAAAAAAACAGACAGGGAGGGAAGGACAGAAACACAGAGACTGAGTAGGTGAAACACAGGCATGCAGTGGCAGGGATAAACACGGAGGCCGACCACAGTGTGTCCAGGCAAAGCTGTGAAGAGGACGTTTGTTACAACTACAGAGGAAGAGCAGAACTAGATCAGGGCAAAACAGGATCCGTTCTGTTAGTGTGAGATGAGGACGTTTAGCACATCTACGTACTGCTCTCTCTCTCTATTTATAGACGATCAGAGACTTCAAGTGCCAGGGGAGGAGAGAGAAGACAGAACCACACGGGAAAGCCACAGTTTTGACTTGAGATAAGAACGTCACGCAGGCAACTGTTAGCCAAAAGAGGGAAGGGGGGAACAGTATCCTCACTGAGGCTGCAAAGAAACAGCTTTCACAAACAATGACTGAAGGTAAACATTTATCTGATGTAAAAATAGCTCAAACGTCCCTAAATCCCTAAGGTCCATCGTTTTCAGTTTTCAACAATTTGTGTGGAAAAATACCTGGATTTTTTTTAAGAGGGATCAGTCTGAAGGTACCATGTGAAGTTTTTGTCTATTAGTAGCGCTGTGTCTCAAAAGTGGGTCCCTATTTTGTTTGTAGCATGTACACTATGAGGATTCACATGCAATAAGCATCTGTTTTCTAACAAGTCTGCTATATAAACATGTTCCCGACTTGTTTCAGCTGCTGCAAAGTGGCAAAAAAAAAGTTATTGCATGTTTAAATATCAGCTGAGGATGGAAATGCACTGTTTAGTTACTAAAAGACTTTTAACACATTTTCACCTAAATTTTAAGTCCCTGCTAAGCAGTAATCTTCAGTGCTGAAAAAGTACGCCAGTACAACACAGTCTGTAAGTAGTTTGCTATTCTACCATAACTCATGGGATATCTGAACATTTGTTTTTAAAATAAATTAAAGAGAATATGGTAAGGTGCCTGTCAGAAGGATATGAAAAAATGATATTAAAAATGTTCAGATTTAACTGAGTCCTTCCATCTGATGTGACAGCGTCATCCCATCAGTTCAAAGTGCAAGGGTCAGGGTTAGCTCATGGGGCAGTTAAACCTGGGGAGAGATCTGCGGTAGCGGGAGCTCATGAACAGCGCAGACAGGCTGAGAAAGAAACTGAAATTTGCGAGGACAATTTTGAAGCTGCTTTTTAGATCCAAAAAATATTTTGGACCCGGGGGACTTTCGCTGCGGGAGCTTAGCCTTTGAGTTTTAGAGCAGCTTATGGTGGAGCAGATGACAAGCGGACATTATGTTATGATTTACCCAGGGCACATGAGTGGCTTCAGTGAACTAGATATTCGCCACTATTTAAAAGGAAATATTACATTTTTTTGGCACAAGCAGTCCAGAGACAAATTGTGTCTGGGGCAAGAGAGTGACAGCAAGTATCCTGTGGCTCCTCATCCCAATTGTGAGAATAAACTTAGATGTATGACTATGTAACATTTGTACCTTCCTGTGTAACGTCCATTACTTTTATACAATCTAAGGTCCCTGCAACCAAAAGTTGTTATTTCCCACTGCAAGGACAAACATCATCCTCTTGCAATGAGCACTTGTTATAAAATCTCAGTCACTGAATGTAAAAAGAAAAATTGGGAGACAGTTTATGAGCTACTGATTATCTATTATCTTTTTTACTCATAGAAAAAGATTGAGTACTCAGATTTGTAAAATCCATCTCCACCCACACTTTCTTTTAGACGAAACAGTCAGATGATGGAGCGCAGCGCAGGAGGATACTGTTCCCACCGTGAGATAATCAAAGTGAATTAAGATACAGCACACACTCAGAGACACAGAGAAAGAAAACAGTGAAGCAGGAGGGGAGGAGCAGGTCTGAGGTTTGGCCGGTACCTCTACAGCTACGCTAAAGTCCACCATGGACACACTGGTGTTCCTGTGCCAGCACACGTGCACCATGGTGTTACCACGGTGAGGGGCGGGCCTGTCCAGCGAGGTGTGCGACGCTGTTATGTCGTCCTCAGACTCCGCCTCCACCGAGTCCTCAGGGCATTCTGGGAAAGTCAGGAGGTTGTTACTGCTAGGCAATGAGCAGGGTGGTGAGGGGAGAAAGGCACTAAAGCACAGACAATGTCAGATCATTTACAAATCAAATGTAGTCTTGTGTATCTGGGATTTCAGTCTGTGGAGTTTTGACTAAAACTTACTGTATATCCACTGTTTATTTTTCAAGGATAACTTTATGCTACTGTATGTTTATGTAGTAACTTACTGTTGTCTGTCAGAAGGTCAAACAAAGGCCCATTCCTTGCTTTCGCCGTCTCTATCGCCATCTGTATGTCCTCCATCCACTTCTCCATCTCTATTAGTGAACTATGGTGAAAACACACAAATGGACAAAATGCTCAACGTGACCCATGATTAATCACAGCAGGAAGGCCTGGTGGTTAGAAACAGTCCAGTGAACAAGAATGTCACAAGTTGGATCCCAGTTAGTCCAGGTGTCCTGCCAAATTCTCCTTGAAGAGATACCAAGACACCATCTGCTCCTTCGTGGAGACTGGATCAGCTAAATACTAGTTATCTTTTTGTTATCGTCACAGTGATTCAGATTCATTCTTTATTATCCTCTAGAGAGGAAATGTGTCTTCACAGTCTGTACAATGAAACAATCAGGATCTATACAGACAAGAAACATCACCCAGCACAAGTCTATTATATATAAATATAAACAAAAAAGTAAAGTCAGCAATGCTATGTGCACTGTGATATTATTAATAATGTCACATTAATGATCAAAATGAATTAATAATGAACTAACTACTCTTCTTAAGTCTTGTTAACTGAGACTTTATGATCGATAAATATCATCTCCACTAGGTACTGTTTTCTTACCACCTTGTCTTTGACTGATATTCAATTTTATTTTTTTATTTTATTTTATTATTTTTAATTTTATCTTACTGTATTATTTTTTATTTTATTCAGTTTTAATTTTAAGAGAATATTGATTGAATATTCTTAATATTGAATATTTAAAAAATTAATACTTTTTTGTTTTTGTTTTGTTTTTCTGTAATTGAAACTGTGTTAGAAAACCTTCTATACCATGAGCTGTTGAGGTCGGACACAGCACTGCTGCATTTGACAACAAATTAAGTATTAAAAAAAATACCAAGTTCTGCAGAGGAGTGTCCAGGAATGAGGACAAGAGGTCAAAGTTCAGCACAATGATCTCTAAGGTCCAGTAAACCAAAAATGTAATGTCCTCATATGAGGACACAGGGTCTTAGGAGGACATATGAACTCACACTTATTACAAGGACTTAAATATAAATTGTTACAAACTGTAATTGTAAAGTGAGGGTGAAAAAAAAAACAGGATTTTTAAGCGATTCTCAGTGGAAATTATGCAACTGCTGATTAGTTATATAGTCACATATAGTTTGTCACTATATGTGAGAGCTCAGCTGCATCTGACCAGAGTGCATGTAATACTTCTCGACTCTGGTGTCTCCACACCAAAGTCCAGACACCCCAGAAAAACAAGGTCACACATTAAGTTGTCACTTTGGGTTATTTTAGGTCCGGGTACAAGGTGTCTGCGCCCCGACGACCACCGTCCTTACCTTGCTGCCACCACCACCGACTGCTGCTGTCCAACCAACGTGAAGGCGTGCGGCACACCCCACTCATCTTCACTCTCTCTGATCTGGGAGAAGAACACAGAGACACAGAAAAAACATTAGAGAGCAGCAGTATCTAGGACAGCAAGGACCAAAATAGACGAAAAGGGAGAGATGGAGGGAGGGATGATGAAAAGGAAGTGAGAGAGAAGGACATGTGTAGTCATTCCTGAAAGAGTGTGTGTGACTGTGTGTACGTGTTGGGGTGGAGGAAGACGCTGAAAGAGCTGCAGCTCAGCTGTTTGAGGTGGCTTTGTTCTGCAGTAATGACAAACTGGTGACAGCCGTTTGTGTTCGATGGAGACAAACAGCACTTACTGTCATGCCGTGGAGCGGCAGCTGGCCATGCACTTTGAACTGATTGGTCGGCGTCATCCCTCGACTCGTGTACAAAATGACGTCGTTGAACTACCAGAGAGGAAACAAGAGAACGAGTGGAGAATGTAAATTAACATTCTTAATATCAGATGCCGTTGAGTCTGTTTGTGTGCCATAGCAACCACAAAGACTGAATATTAATTATTACCACTTATACACACTGCTATATTTTTGGTTGCCTTGTTTATCAAAGTTATATTTCCTATAAAATCAGACAACTGTGAAACACTTGCATGACACACGGCCGTCAAAGTTCTGAGCAACATGTGTTATTTTCCCCCCAAATGAACTTTTCTAGCTGCACTTAATCTGCCAGCACCATCTGAGTGATATATGGCTGGAAATGATGATTATTTTTCCGCTGAGATCACTCCATGAAATAATTCAATTAGTGATATGACCTAGTCTAAAAAGAAAGTGGGTGTTACCAGGAAAAACATTCGTTGCTGTAGGCCTTTTCCAGACAGTTTGCTGAGGCAGCCTAACCTGATGAACTCCTGAGGAAGCAAAAACATGCATCACATGTTAGTCACACATATTATACTAGAACTAAAAATCTTCGCCAGCTTATTCTTTTTTTAAGCTTTAAACTCACCCGCCCAGGAACAACAAGATTGTCAACGCCGATCAAATCCTTCTTCAGCTCCAAAAGCTTCTGGAAGTTCTCCATCTTGATTAGGCTTCCCTGGAGCTGCTCCACCACCTCAGACACATCTGCCAGAGCAGCTACGGACCAATCAGAGGCAAGAGATTAATGGAGACAGACTGTTACTACTATATGCTACAGTAGCAGAAGACTTAAAGAAGTATTTCACTTCTGGAAAGACGGTCTTTTCATAACACTGGGCTGTTTATGCAGCAGAAAGTTTCAAAAACGTTTGAAATTGGTGCTATATGACCAGAAAGAACAGAAAAACCTACAACTACCAGAATGCACTGTGCCGAACTGGACGAATAAATGCTTCTGCTGGTGGATGAAGTAAAGCAAGCTTGGCCGGTTTTTCACAGGAAACAATATGGTAATAAACAATCTCGAATTACAGCTAAAATATCTGTTCATATTTGATCAGCACTGCTTAGTTTTAGCAGTACGGTGCCCACTTCCTGTTCAAATTCTTGTATTACAGCCAAACAGTGCACTAAAATATGTTTCTGATGACTTTTAGGAGGTGAGTTTGCAGCACGGTAACAGTATCTTGATTTATATTTGATCAGCACTGCCTTGTTTTATCGTTTGATCAGAGTTTGAGTCTGAGAGAGGGGCAGCTCTCTCTCTCTCCAGCCCCATCTGTACTCTTTGTGTCCGTGGTGGCAGGCATACAAAAATCAAGGAGGTTAAAAAGAAAAGTCACTGTGTCATATAACGTTGTAGCACTGGGCAGTGAAATCTGGTCTGCACTTTGCAAAAGGCTCAATATCTGGCCCACTATCAGAGAATAAGGGTATGATTTATTCATTTCACTGAGTTGGCCTTGACTCAGAATATATTTTATGTGAAAAATAAAGATATGGATGGGAATTAAAATGTCCCAGTTACTGAAAAGGTCCTTAATAAAAGGCCATAAACGAAAGCTTTCTATATGAAAACATTCTACAGTATATTGTCTGCTATCCATTCGAGTATACCCAAGAAGTTCAGTCAGGCTGAGCGCACTCAAAGAGGCATAAAAGAGCACACACATATAACACCTCATTTCTAGCAGTCTGCTGTAACCCTTCAACATCACTGCTCCAGTTACATTATGCATGTGCCTGTTACATTTAAGACTGATTTCAAGCCCTACATGGGCTAGGACCGAGCTACATCGCTAACTCTATTGTTAACTATTTGCCTCCAAGAACACTGCGATCATCTGCGGCTGCTTTACTCGAGGCTGACAGCAACAGCCGGAAGAAGATGTGGAATGCAGCCTTCGAAGTACAATCTGTAGCTCAGGCAACAGCCCTAGAGCTAACAAAAATCTGAGCTAAAAGATGTGCAGGGAGATCTGGGCAATGGTAAGATAGAGGGAAGTTACCATAGTTCATTTACACATACTATCCACATTGTTACGATACAGAGCTGGTTGAAAATTGACACAGTATCCCCTGTTTATTTTGGTATTTTGTTCCTGTTCGGCCTGAGCGCAGTACCTCTGCAGTCCCTGAAATCCACATGAGTAGCTGGGTAGTGTTTGCACAGGCGCTCCAGGATCTGCTTGTAGTGATTGAGGCGGTGCAGCGGCCGCAGGATGAAGACGTTGAGGGGGACGTAGCAGACCTTCTGCAGCTCAAAGTCTCTGCAGAGACTCTCCAATTTGCGGGACGCCCTGCACGCCTTCTCCAGCTCCACCAGAACATCAGACTGTTTATGCAGGTTTGTTGTCAGGGGCTGCGGATAAAGTTGGAACACATAAATGAGTATCAAATTACTACTGTAATTACAGATACGTGAGAGTGAGAGTGTTGCCTCACCTTCAACGCTTGGAGGTTCTTCAGCATGACATCTCCAATGCGCTGGTAGTCTCCTTTTATGTGAGCATTGGAGCGTCCTTCCCTAAAACAGATAAACATCAGCAAGTTTGTTATCGCTAAGCATTATGGAGCTATTTGTAGACAGTGAATTAATTAACTGAGCTACGCAAATGCACTTAAAGCTCATTGATTATTCAGACGAGCTTCAGTTCATGCAAGTAAAATTGCAATGAAGTTGGAAAGGGCTCTTTAAACTTTGAGAGACATCCACCAGCAGGTGTCTCCCTTGAGTGTGATTTTCCCCACAGAGGGCGCAAGAGTAATGAGCTACCATTACTGGATTCATTCAGAATATTTAATATTTTGCTACAGCATTTTATCAGGGGCTTTGGAGAAACATATCCAGTCTGTACACATGGGGAACAATGTGTGCAACACATCCCTCCTAATCTATGACAAACAGCTTTCTAATCATAGTCACAACAACAAAGGTAGGCTACATCTCTACTATAATATTTGAGTATGCAAAGCTAAAAAAGAGACACATGCAGCGGCAGATAATTTACATACACATTTGAATGTTGTTCTTATCAGCAGCGTTGACTGTAATATCACTTCCAGCTTTAATTCAGAGTTCTAACGATGACTAGCCAAAACTGGCTTTGAAATAAAAATACTTTATGTCTGCAGTTAATGGCCGTAAATTCTGACACTCTAACAGGCTTTAAGCATCACTGCCTGCATGTCTGTATGTGTGTGTGTGTGTGTGTGTGATTCAGTGTGTGTTAGATAAAGCACCACATCATTAAGAAGATCAGACAGCAGAAACCCACAGGCAAGAAAAGGCCGGCCCTGGTGCAGCTCGATTGTTGCCATGGAGACGATAGCTCCTCGGGTCATCTGGAGGGACTGGGTCGCCCTCTCAGACTAAATGCCAATAAATCTCATTAAAAATAGGGGGCAGAAATTGTGATAAATTGGGCTAAACCCAAACCAACACATCGCCAGGCGTGTTGTGAACCCTGCAGGGATGTATTTTGAAGTGAAATGAGTCTCACCACAGAGCCAGCCGCTGCTCCACCTCCCTGAGAAAACCTGTGTGGAACTTGTGCAGAGGCTCAAAAGTGGAGAGGACGGTGTTCTTCAGAGAGTCTGGAGTCGCCTCGTCTTGTCCCACAGCGCTCTGGAAAGACTGAGGTCACAAATAGCAAGCATTAAAACAAGACAAGAATCTGTTTATATTACAGCTGTAGTTGGTGACTTTTATGAAAAATAACTTACAGAAACTGTCACTATATCCAAAGAGTGTATGAAAAAATCATATTCCTCTGCCCACTCTGTTGCCTTGTAGCACTTCAAATGGCTCTAACAGTTTGCTTTGGCCAGTGGATGGTGCTTGGTTTTCGCTCAACTGTACTCAGCATGGTGTCCGGGTCAGGAACTTTCTCATTTTACAGCTAAACAGTCCAC
Source organism: Epinephelus awoara (assembly GCA_035609425.1). Classification (NCBI taxonomy): domain Eukaryota; kingdom Metazoa; phylum Chordata; class Actinopteri; order Perciformes; family Serranidae; genus Epinephelus; species Epinephelus awoara. The sequence continues at coordinate 22,613,221 of CM069307.1, forward strand.
TAAAATATTTAAATGAAAACATCTGAAGTGAGAAATAGACAATGCAGTGACATAATCTTGAGTCATATTTGATCATATTTGATCAGCACTGCCTACTAAGGATGACTGCAATTCACAAGCCGTGACTGACATGACTGGCAGCTGCGTTAGAGACTTCTCGGCTCTGATTGGTTGTTTTCGCCGAGCCCCGGGGGATTCTAGCAAATGCCACTGAAAGCAATAGGAAGAGGCAGAGGAACAAGAGCCAGATTATCAGTCTGTGTGAATGTAGTGACAGTTTCAAGAAATATGACAACAGGTTACATTCATAAAAGTTACCAGTTGTAGCTTTAAGGATCCCCTTTCAGACATAACAGTAAGATGACATCTACTCCTTGTACCTCATTGACATGATATATGTACATGGAAATATTTGATTTCCAAACTTATGGTTGTCTCCTACTTCAGTGAAAAGTAATTTTGCAGTGTGTGTGCATGAGCAATTTGAGTTTCCACATCCAAGAGTAGACAGGAGCTACTGGTCTAGCGCTGCCTCTATTGGTAGTTTGTTTGTGTTATCGTGTGACTTTGGTGAAACAAAATTAACCCTTTAAAACTCACAAAATAAAACAAACAAACTGAACAACTGAGGCAGCAGTAGAGCAGCAGCTCCTGTGTTCTGCAAGGTAAAACTACTGTTTTTGTCAATGGAGTCTGGTGGCTTTGACGAGAACATAGATGGGGAACTGAAGCCGTTAACAGGTTCTCCATTGGAAATCGCTGACAGCACAATATAGTGGACACTTAAACTACTTTTTAAAGATTATTTTTAGGTGTTTTTTTTTTGGCCTTAAATAGACAGGACAGATTGAAATGGGTTGAGAGTTGACATGCAGCAAAGGGTTGCAAGCCAGAGTCGAACCTGCAACTGCTGCAGTGAGGCATCGCCTCTGCACATGGGGCGCCAGCACTATCCACTACGCTACCGACGCCCCACTACTATGATTTTTTAAGTGGGATTTTTTTAGGTGGCTAAAATGAGCTTTGCTGCAGTCCCTATCTACAGCAGTGCAGTCCCACTTCAAATAATCTGAACTATCCCTTTAAGGTGAGCACAGTGAGGTCAAACATTCGTATTAAGTAACAATAACAAAAACAAAATGTGTGAAGAGAAACTATTTTCTGCTTCATGGTAGATAAAGCTACCATGTACAAACTGTAACAGTGGACTAATCAGATATTCGATTGCACTGCAATGGTTATCTCTCGATGACATCAGGTAACTCAAGTCCGGATTTTCTGGTCTCGAGCTTGTAAAGAGCTCGTTTAGTGAAAAGTTTTTCACGAGCAAAGACTCTTCAAGATCATGTGTCAATATAGATTTTCCCAGGCTGCTAAAAAAAGACCTTTATCTGTGTTTCTGCTGTTGCGCTTCAGTGGCGTGACGTCCCTTAAATCCTGTAATTGCCTGAGAATGAATAGAAGAATCAATAGCCAATCACTCTTAACACTATTGTTCCATTAAGTCACATTGAAGTCGAATGTATGTTGCGCGTTTGACCTCAGCGGGCATGAAAACAGCTTCATTCAGCTGACGTGATGGGAAAGGGAAGTGGGTTTTAAGAAAAGCTAGAAGGGCTTGACAAGAAGCGCCAGCTGTTGTTCGGATGACTTCACCCCAAACAGCGGCACACAACCAGTGTACGGGTGGAGAAACAGCACACACACACACAGCTGTAAAAAAGAACGAGGACACGAGCCAACCCAAATATTTATGAGATGTGTGAAAGGCTTCTCTGGAAATTACAAGACGGGAAAAGCTGCAGTCTTTGAAAGAAGCCGGAGAGAAAAAAAAGGAGTGATGCATTTTCTCCACGTGCGTGTGCCGAATCAGACAACGGCAGGGCTTCACTTCGGCCTCGTGAGAACATCCTCCTCGTTCGCTGCTGAAGGAGCTGTACCGCACATTTAATATCCTGTTTTCTGCTGCATTTCCTTTGAGATGCTATCAAATGAAATGGTGTCCATATGCTTGTACCCAGCCAGTGCAAGCTAAAGGAACACAGTGAATTGGGGAGCCTCATGCAGAGGGAACATGCGGCTAAATCCATCTATCTCTTTAAACACAAACACAGTTTAGTATTCACAGCCTTGAGTGAGACAGATAAATGCATTTCAGAGCGCGGGTGTGGGGAATGAATAAAAAATGAAATCGCATCTGCCAAAATATCCCTGTGTCACTGCCTGACTCTGTGTTTTGGCGGGCACTCTGCAATGGAGCAGCTAACCGGAATAATCAATGTTTTCTCCCCAGAGGACAGCGCAGGAGAAAACAAACAGTGGAGCAGCATGTTGGCAAGCTGGCTTTTTTTTCCCTTACCACAGTCACCACCTCCAGGTCCTTCACATACGTCCTTTCTGTAGTCAGCAGCTCCTTGGCGATGAAGTAGGCCCGATCTGTTGGGAACCTCTGCAAAGACATCACAACAGAGAGGAAGACTGTGAGCAAGGAGAAATTAACTGTACAGCTATGAAGCACGAGTCCAGCCAGTGTATTGCCTGTCTAACCTATTTCTCTGAGTAGACTTACAAGAAAATACTTTCGGTCCCTGTGGAGCATTATTTAGGACAGGTAATCTAGGTCCAGTGCTATTCTGAGTATGTGGCGGCGGCTTTGAAGCACAAGTTAAGTTAAAAAACAACAACAACAAAACTGATACAACACAGTAAGTTAATGTAGTGAGACATTACATCCAGAGGCAGTTCACTCCTGAATCAAAAATACATATTTTTCCTCTTATCTGTGGTGCTGTTTATCAGTCTAGATAGTTTTGGTGTGAGTTGCAGAGTGTTGGAGATATCAGCCGTAGAAATGTCTGCCTTCTTTCACATATAATGGAACTAGATGGCACTCAAAAAAAATACATTTGAAAAACTCAACAGCAATGTCTCTTTCCAGAAATCATGACCCAGTTACTCACGATAATACACAGACCTCGTTGTGAGCAGTTTCATGCAGGAACTATTTTCTTTCTACCACACTACACCCGCCAACCATATCACTCCACGGAAGGAAGCGTGCATCTACTGCTAGCTCACCTAGCACCACTGAGCTAGCTTATGTTACAGCTGTGCTAATCAGACGCTGTCAAATAAATGTGGTGGAGTAGAAGTACAAAGCAGCATAAACTGGAAATACTCAAGTACATTTAGCTCAATATCGCAATTAAGTACTTTAGTAAATGCACTTAGTTACATTCCACCACTGATTAAATCACAAACCTTCCTCCGGACCTCGTCTTCATCATCAGTGCGAATGCTGCCGGCGTCGTTGAGCAGCGGGCTGGTGAGCGGGGAAGGCTGTCGGCCGTCAGGACTGTGGCTGCACAGCTCCAGTGACTTCTGACCATTGACCATGCCGTGGGAGTGACCAGAGGACGCAGACAGGTGAGGACTGTTGGACACCGCTCCTGCACGGGGTCGATAATCGAAGCGAGGGGAGAAAATGAAAAGATAAGTAATTCATATAGACAGGAGAACACAGGAAATCACATATACTCTTAGCATTCACCTACTTCTAGCTTTAGATGGGTGGAGTTTGGCACATTGTGAGAATACATATGAAGTCACACAGTGTTAGAAAAGTAGATTATTTAATTATATTATCAATTAATTGATCAACAGAGAATTAATCAGCGGCTATTTTGAAAATCAAATAATCCTTTGTATCATTTTTTAAGCAAAAGCCCCCAAACCTTCTCAGCTTCTCAAACGTGAGGGTTTGCAGCTCTTTTACATAATTGTAGATGGATACCTTTGGTTTTTGGGCTGCTGGTCGAACAAAACAAGACATTTGAAGATGTCACCTCGGACATTTCTCGTTATTTCCTGACACTTTGTGAACTAAACATTTAACAAATCAACTGAGAAAATACGTGGCAGATTAATTGATAAAGATAATCGTTAGCTGCAGCGCTACACAAAAGTCAAATTCCACAGACACGCTGGTGACATTTTGATATGAATTAAACTTCCACGCATTTAATTCATAATCCAACATGGCAAACATCACCCACTGGGAAACTACGCAGACTGAACCAAACTATCTGACCCGGGATCAGAGTCTTCCTCTGCAGCACAAGAAAACTCAGCCTGCAGAAAGTGTAAAATATCAGCCATGACTCACTCTACAGTCCAGACAGCTCTGGCAGTCTTCGTCCAGCGTCAATCAATACGCGAGCTGAGACACATACCGCAGTATGATCAAGAGGAATAGCTTACTTACTGTCATCTATACTGACTGTGTTCACTGGGCTTACTTACTATGTTTTAGCTGCAACTTGCCCACCTCTCTCTGCTGTCCTCTGGTGTGTCGACACAAACACACACTCAAACCAGCACCAGCACAACTCTGGGAAGGATTTACTATGAAACTCTACAAAAGGAAAAAAGTGTGCATCTACAAGGTTGCTACAAAGGAGAGCGGAAAGAAGCGACAATATGCACAAAAACATCCACCAACCAGCACTACAGGGAGCTGAAGGGAGAGCAAAGAGGGAAAGTCTACAGTGGGCACTTAACACCAACGTCTGGGGTCTCAAAATGAAAATTCTGAAAAACCTCACTTCATAAACGTCTTCTTTATTGACTCTAAAAGAACATATATACACTGTTAGACAAATAGAAATCTTGAGAAAAGCAGCATAAAAAGGTGAAAGCCAGGTGAGCGTGTACAGGGAAACTGTGACTGAGTGAGAGACTGAAGGGAAAGTGTTGAAAAAGTGAAATCATGCAGCCTTCTAACCTTACCTAACATTAAATATAACTGATCTTTATTATTATTATTATTATTATGTAAAAATAAACAACCTTGTGACATTTTGGTGACTTTGTTATTACTGAAAAATGTCAGTAGGTGATGAGGAAAAACATGCATTATTCAGTGGATGAATACAAATTAAGTTTTTACATCAATTTACTTGTAACAGTGAGACAGTGAGCTGTCGAAATACTGTATACGAATAAGCTGTGTTAAAAATTCAGTCCCTAATCATACTGCATGATTCCCTAGCCTAATAATCTTATCTAACATCACAGTCTGTTATACTAAATTAGGAAATGACAGTGAAGTGACCCAGAGGACTACATGTATATTACAGAACATACAGTACATACATGCAGACAGCAGACAGGGCAGAACAGCATGATGTGCACCACGCCTCAGTCCTGGTTTAGCAAAGCATGCATTGAAAAAACACCCTGAAGGACACCAGTGGTTGAAAAACACACAAGCCTTTCCTGCAGACCTGGGAGCGACTCTGAGCCAACCCAACATATGTTTGATGGTTTGGAGTTAAATGACCAAATTTGCAGAGTGGTATTTTTTCTCTGTCTGCTTCAAATTACTTCTTTTAGTGAGACAGAGTCATTCCATGTCTTTGGGGGAGCTTTGTGCACCAGAGAGGGTTTCCACACACTGCAGGGATCCAGTAACTCATATAACACGTCTGATCTAAGATTTTATAGCGTTATACTGATAATGTCATGCAGCTCTGGAAGTTTTGCTGCTAATAATGTGAAGAATCAGGAAGCACAAGCCAAGAATGTCTGCAGGTGCTGCGTAGCGATAATCTGCATGTATTCTACACGGACATGACAGCGTTTTGAAACATTTTTGTTTATCAGCGCCTGAGCACACTAGTGCCGGAGCCCGCAGTCCCTGGCACAGAAAGTGCGAGGGACCTATTGTTTTTGTCAAGAATAATTCTTTCCTGCTGCTCAATCACATTTTTGAGGGCCTTAGGATGCTTGTAAAGTCACGAAAATCTGCTCGCACATCAAAACTAAAAATGGCAAAGTTCTACAGTGACTGGGCTCAGGAACGGCCAGCGAGCTCCTTTGCCCCCTTGACGCATATCAGGGTTGGGATAAAGTTCCTTCGATGCTCACAAAATTTGAGTGGATCATTGCTCTCATATTTATGAGCATATACAAATCTTGGGGCATTTTTTTTGCCTTGCCAGACTAGAAGTCAGCCATCTTGTGTGAATTTTCATCTTACAAGCACGTTTTAAGACTTTAGGATGCACAAAAAGTCAAGAAACACTGCACACACATTTAGTTTGATTTGCTGATGCAATTGGGTTTGAGCTTGACACATCAGCTCTACAGCGCCCCCTAATTACTTTAATTAATTTACTCATTATTATTATAGCCTTTATTGGATAGCTGTTGGTGGAGAGGCAGAAACTAAATAAGGGAAGAAAAGAGGGTGGTACAACATGCAACACAGGCTGAACCAGGAACTTTGTTGCAAGGTACTTATTTGCCCTTTGTATTTGTAATACTGTCATGTCCACGTTGAATAAAAGAAAAATTGGGAATGAGCCACTGACAACACCGATATCAAATAATTTAGAAATCCGATCACATCTGAAATATAAATGGTGAATAAAGATTAGATATCGATCCAGACACACACACACAAATAAAACCACAAAATCTCACTATGCTGTTTGACGTCAATGCTAAAAATGTCTGGGAGCACACCTCAGAAGCAGCTGACAGTGATGGATGAGCCAAGAGAGTCGCTGCTTTGAGGTGTTGCCCTTAAACTGTCTTTCACTCGTACAGTACACACACTGTTACTAAAACGTGCTTCTATTTTCCTGCATATTCCCAAGCTCCTGTCAGCCTCTACGTGACGTACTGCTCTGGAATAATTAACCGTTAGCTGGATCAATGCAGAGAAGGCAACCCAGATACTGGTAATCTCACACTGACTGTAGTGAGCGACAAAACAGGTTTACATGCAGTTGGGGAAAAAAAAACAACACAGAAAAGATGTGACAGTTTCATGCTGACAGACAGACAAGTGCTTCCACTGGACAAAGAAATAAAAGACAGATCAGAATAAAAATCATCAGTTTCTCAAACAACACACATAAACGTGGGCAGATGTGCAAAAGAAATCTGAAAAAGTGACCAAAAAAGAAAAGTGCAGTGCCATTTTTAAAGGAAGATTGAGAACTTTGCAATTGGAAACTAGTGTTGATTTTGTTGACACCATAGCTGCTGGAGGACTCAGCTTGATATCAAACTACCGCCAGAGATACTCGAGCATGAGTCAAGTGCAGAGGGGGGTGTCAATAGTGAGCATGAGAGCCATAAACTGTTGTGGAGTGGCTAAACTACCACTGAAACAAACATTTACCTTCATCTCAGCGAGACCTGCCACTGCTGCGCTTTCTAATGCTATTAGACAACAATCACAAAAGCACTCTGAGCTTATATTTACTCCTGCTGTGTTTCTTGACGATTCCTACAACCACTGTGAATGTAACAACCTTTTCTTAATCCCAGGTCGACAAATATCGACTTGCGTCTAGCACCTTGGAATGTGTTACCGATGCCAAAGGCACCCTTTGGTGTCTTCGTAAGACGCACCCGGCTTTCAGTTGTCTCCAGTGTAAATCACATCATATCAACTTATGTGGTATACAGAGCAAGAACGTCTGTGTAGGGTGGGTGGAAGGGGAGGTGGATGGGTCGGACAAACACAGACTTTCACCAAGGACACTGCTGTTAGTGTCTCAGGTAAAACCAAAAGTCAGTGGTATTTGAGCGAAAAAAGCAATGCTGCTTTAATGTATCATTACATTAATGGAGCGAAGCATTAGTTCAGACAGATCATGCTCTCATGCTGCTGCTCTCCCTGCCTTAGGCTTCCATGTAGGCACATGGAAGGGCAGGGAGGTTTGCTCTCTCTGCCTCAGGCTTTCCTCGTTTGCACGTGGAAGGGCAGACAGGTGTCCTCTCCCTGCCTTAGGCTTTCCCCGCAGGCTTGTGAAAAGGCAGAGAGGTGTGCTCTCTCCACCTTGGGCTTTCCACGTAGGCGTATGGAAGAGGCTTTCTGCGTAGGCCCGAGGAAAGGCAGAGGCCCAAGAACAGAGCCATACCGGCAAATATAATACTGCAAATGGAAATTAAATTTTCTTTGACTTAAGTGTTCCTTAGTGAACTTACATCTGGCCGTCATGCACTGCCATCACTCATCATGTTTTGGGTTAAAATAAGTACGTAATGTAACACCTTTACATCAAGTTATGTACTTATTATAACCCAAAAGCCAAGTGGTTTTGTTGCCTAAACCTAACCACGATTGTCTGACAACTTAAACCACATACACAACGACTTTCCCCCAGGAGACAGCTGTGCGTCACATACAGACGTTACAGGTGCGTCTCAGAGATGCCAAAGGGCATCCTCACGCCACGTCACACGCTGAAGGCGTGAGATCGCGTGGGTATTTGACAACCTGGGATGAGAGCATGTCGGGGGAAAAAAACAGGTATCTATTTCAAGCTAATAAAGAGCAGAAGGCGCTGTAAACATTAAACGATATTGAATACCAATCAGGTGTTTAAATTGGTATTTGCAGCATATTAATTAGCTTTCACTCCCATGACAGACACTTCAGGCAGACACTTACTACTCTCACAACAATCACAAGCCAGATGCAGCATCAAGAGTATCAATAAATCTAGCAAGACAGCAGGATTACTCCCAATAAATGCCTATAAAGTCAACAATTACTGCCACAATTATACATCCACAGGTCTTTCATGACTCCACAATAGACGTATTATGAGTACAAAGTGTGTGATGCAGAAAACTGTACAACATTTCACCATCTGATTATTGTAATGGAAAACAGAAATGTCTGTGAACAATTATGAACCATGAGTATTTCCCTACGGGAAGTCATAAGGCATCTGAGACAGAGAAGCTGAGCGACTCACTGACTTTGTTCTAAACGTTTCACAAATGCAAAGAATGTGAGAAAAGTGCAAGTATAACAAAAAAAAATTCTCATTTGATCGTTCTCAAGTTTGAAACTTCCCTGTAGTCGCTGCAGTTTTTAATAATGAGTAGCTTCTCAGTGTTAAATCCTAACATGGCACTTGTGTATTTCTGCAGGAATGTGTGAAACAATCAAAGAACTGGGAGGCGGACTGATAAACCTTTCTCCGTGCAGCAAGCAGGAAAATCCCGAATAGACTTTTTCCTCTGTGAAATCTCGCAAAGAGAAGTGCCTCCTGATGAAAGAGACTGATGTGGGCTCAAAAAGTGCTTCTAGTAGGTACTGCTGTGCTAAAGGAGACTACTGTGAACATGGAGCGTGGAGATTCGAGCCGTCCTCTGACAGAAATAATCTGTCACCCACTGAACCCAGCTTTTCTAATACCATCTGGACCCAATCTAAACCCTTTAAACTCTCCCGCGGAGATGATTTGAAGCTCTCTGTGCACTAACAGCTGAAAATCTGCCCGCCATCCTCATCACTGAAGGCATGGCATCCATCCTCATCTGCCTCCTCATCCAGCTGGAGGCTGCCAAAGGAAAACTTGTTTCTGGGTAGAGGGGAAGAGGGGTTAGCCTCCACTGGATTACCAACTGTCAGGGGGCTGCTGCAGTTGCTCCTGTTAGTCTCCACCTCAGACTCACTGGACTCTGACCCACTGGTGGTGGAGCAGTCATTCATGTGAACCGGCCCCACGTGTGTGACACCACCCTGCCCTAAGCGCTTCAGCCCCGGACTGGACCTGGGCCTGCCCGCTACGGAGAGGCCATTGGCCACCATGCGACGCTCAAGAGCCGCCATACGTTCAGCCCGAGACAGGACAGGACGTGATTCACGCCCCGGGGAGGACGCTCCCTGGTTTGGGTCTGTCTCAGAGTGGTGACGCACTTTGTGGAGCTTTTGTAAACGAGGAGAGCGGCTCGGGACGGGGGAGTATCTGCTCTCCTCGTAGCTAGGGGGAGCAGAGCTGTAGCCGTTCTGCTCAGCGTAACTGAGGGAGCTTGATTGATGGTTGTCCGCGGCGATGCCACTCCTTGAACCCATATGTGGGGCTGTGAGAGGGCTGCTGCTATGCCTCTCTCTATTATGGGCACTGAGGTCCACCATGCTATGGATAGGACTGTGGTCAACCGTTTGGTATGACTGCTTTGGAGGCTCGTCCAACTCACGGCTCATGTTGAGCAATTGCCTGGAAGAAGACGGGGATTCCCTATGCCGCATCCTACCAAGAAAGTGCTCCTGCTGGGCCTGCTGCGCCTGCAAAGCCCCGTTAATGCTCCCAGAGCCAGACCCACGGCGGAAGATGGGCTGCTCTCTGTAAGCGTGATTCAGGGTTATAGCCTGGTTATATTCACTATCTACATCACTGCAGTCAAAGAAGGGCATGGAAGAGCTGCTGCCTTTAGCAGCCCGGGATGCTGGACCTGTACTCAGATGTTCTGGGTGGGTCTGGCGTGTTGAGCCTCTTCTCTCCTCAGTCCTGGACACAGACCCTGTTCTCTCCTCGTGGCCGTTTCTCTGGTGAGACGGGCTCGCCCTCGTTGTCCTCGAGGCCGAAGGGTCTTCTGCGCTCACCAACACCGACTCCTTCCAGTGACGCCTAGAAGGAGAGTCTACTCTGTCCCCTGGAGCACCAATCTGACAGAGAGGGACACAGGAGCAGAATTAAAACATTTCAAGAGTCCATTTTATGAAAGTTAGGCAGTTTTATTTTGGCATCACTGATCAGAAACCCTACAATAACCTGTGAGCATGGACTGAGAGTAAACTGGACCTCTGCTCCTCCTCTTGGCTCTGTTTTCAGGCTTTAAAAAGGTTAGATTGTGATGGAAGGCTTAGGCCAATAACAGGTAATTTCAGAGAGAGGGCTCCACTCCCTGCTGGATCATCAAACTTTCTTTTGCTGCCATTACACAGGTTAGACCTGTTGCTGCTGCTGGCCCCCAGCCCACTGTGACACCCAGCGCTGAGGCGGTTTAAGCTGGACGAATTCAAGTTACTACAGCAACCGAACACAAGTCCATCTCCGAAGCCTCTGCCCGCTCTCCACCTGGGGAAGCAGTCCACAGCAGCAGGGAGGGAAGCGGAGGGACTGTCGGGTCGCTAGCTAGCAAACTCTTTTCTTATCTGTGGTCTAATAAACAGATAGAGAGAGCAGGGCAGAGAGGTGAAAGCTGCAGGAGGAGGGTGTATTTTCAAATTCTGCCATTTTTTTTTTGCCCTTTCCAGATTTCTGCCTACCTCGCCCAGCTTTAACGACTATGTTTAATTTGATTATTAATACTAATCTTGTCCTGAGTTTGTGACCACCTGGAGGGCCGAGTGATTAGCTCTACTAGCTTGCACAGACGATCCACATGTACAAGCATATGTACACGGGGGTGGCAGAACACACATTCCTGCTGTCAGTTTTACTGATCGACATTTAGTGGCGGCAATGTGCCAATACATTTAGCAACAGTCCAGCAAGAGACGGGGAAGAAGCAGAAGAAGACGACGACTCTCTGGTGAGGTACATATGTAAAATTAAACCTGTAATAAGTAGGTACACTGGGTTGGAGTACCAAAGGTGCAACGACCAGAGGTATAAGACCAGACAACCTGAAAAGGGTTGTAACAGGTGGTTTAACACCCATTTGTCAGCCTATGCAGGCTCAGGCACCGTTCTGGAGTGCCAGCTTTAGACTCTAAGGGCCACGGCTGGTTGCCCCATCTATGTCCACGGCGATATTTGGAGTAACTCCTCTAGATGTTAACTTTAGTAGAGCCAAAGCAGACATTATCTCTTTTTCCTCCAACATATGGACACTGGATCAAGGATGTCATGTATCATTTACAATTTGAGAAAACCCATTGTTTTATCAAAGAATCAACTGCATGCTTCTTTGCCACCTGGCAACCATTTTCAAGTTTTGTGGCAAATATAGAGGCTGCAAAATTGTAATGAAACAAGCTATAATCCCCAACTTGATTAATTTGTTGTTATTTTTCATCTTTTCTTTCTTCTGTATTGGATTTTCTTTGACTGGTCTGGCTTTCTCTGTTTGCTCTTGTGTCGACGGGTGGGTGCGGTGGTCTTTTTGTCCTTTCTGCTTCTGTGTTTGTTTATTAACTCTATTGAACTGCCAATAAAAATACCTTGTTTAAGAAAAAATTTGAAACCTTAAAGGCAAATGTAAAACAAGGCGGCTGTGGCTCAGGAAGTGAAAGGGTGGTGGTTTAATTCCTGGCCTTTGCAGTTTATATGTTGAAGTTGGTCGTGCTCCAGCGCTATGTTGGACAAGACACTGAACCCCAATTTAAAGCCAAAAAATGAATAAAGGAAGTGACAAAATGTTATGTTCAGGATGTGACTGGGGATGTACTGAATGTAATATACTGAGAGATATTTTAAAAAAAAAAAAAAAACTTTCTATGCAAAGCAACTGTAAGACAACAAGACAGGGTACCAGTGAGGCCTTCTTTGTGTAAATGGAATATGTAATAATCATAATAAGATTCATCAGGTGACATGCAGATAACTTTCTACTGTCAATGCACTGAAAAACTGTGACACTCACTTCTGTTGGCACTTCATGGCGGCTTGGAGAAGGCAACGGAGACAGGCGGATATTGTGTTGGACCCGACTGTTGTGTTGGACTCGACTGTGTTTCCTGGCAGACAGGATGTTGAAGGTCAGTGTTATACACTCTGAGCACCGTCGCCTAGACCTAACGTGTCAAAAACGTCTGCAGCCTTTACCTTTCAAACGGGATCTTTTTAAACTCAGACTCCTTCACATAATCAATCACCTGCTTCTGTGTGCGACCGCTGCAGAGACAAGTACAGGAGAGATGATAATGAGCTATTCTGGGAGAGCCGTTGTCGACTATTAAGTGCTGGTGAGATGCTGCTGTGTGATTGCAGTCCTGGGAGACAAAGAGCTTTATGATGCAACTCACCTGAACCTAAAGGAGGAGCCTCGTGTGAAAAGCACCGGCTTAGGCTTGGGCTTAGGTTCCTCAAAGAGGCGGAAGAAGGCGTGGTATTCCACACAGATCTTCCAGAATACTTTACAGCAGTCCCTGCTGCCCATCAGAAACTCCAGAGTGTCCTGATATGAACTCTGGGGGACATAAAAACAGAGCTTACACAGAAGAGCTGATGGATTTTGTATTCTACACAGTGAGATTTAAGGACGTGACTTACATTTAGATCTGGCCTCAGCTTGATGAGGAAACGTTTCCTCTTGAAGCTCAGTTTACGCACTTTAGACCAGTTGAAGGCGTTAATCTTTGTGTGTCCCTGCAGGGATGAAAAACAACCTTTTTACCTCACGCTTTAAAAAACATAGAACATTTTTACCACCAACAGATCTACTGTTTTCATAATCACATCATGCAGGCGACTAATTACATCACACCACCACATGTTAACCTACAAACTTGTGTGGCTGACCTGAAAGACCAGGACACCGGTGTGAGCCACAGCCAGGCTTAGCCTCGTGCCCTCACGATCCTTGGCAGGGTGGAGGCGAATCCCATACATCTCCAACCTGCGTGCCACTTCAAGTAAGTGATAGTCTGATTCTGCTGGTGTTTGACCTCTAGTAACACAAAACACAACAGTAACACGTTAACCCTTTGAACTCTGCAACAGAAATCGTCTGCCTGTGGCTACATTGGTATTTTTGCTTATTGTGATGTCATTTTTTGGAGCATCTTCAAATACTTCATATTTCTAAAATTTGTACAACCTCAGTTTAAAGGGTATTTAAGTCAATAAACCATGATAATTGATAACAGGATTGAAATTGTGTTATAAATTACAGAAAGAAATACAGAACTTAGACATGCTTTTTCATCAAATTTGACAAAATAAACACACAAAACAAACTGATCCAAAAGATTTCTAAATGTAGAAACATGAACAAAATATTTCCAAAACACTCCATAAGTCATTTGAATTATGTACCTTTTTTTTTAGTTTTTCAGAAATGCTAATTTTTATAAACCGAGCGCAAAGACGTTTTGAAGACTCATCCTATTCCTTTGGCGTCACCACATGTTTTTGCACCACACGTAAGGTAGCATAATGACATCATCACAAGTGTGTAACATGACGACACAGAGGACCTTTCTGCTTCAAAAAGAATGAATACTCTCATTATGAGGAAATACCAGCACCACTGCGCATTGACACCATGTTTCCACCACATGCAAGGTAATGTAATGACATGTAATGACTTGATGACGTGGAAGACAGAAGCCTTAGCTTTCGGTTGCAAAAAGAAGCATGAATGTTCTGGTAATTATGCTTCTTATTTTATTTTATTATGAAACAGGATCATTTAAACAACCATCTCCAGCGGTCGTCCTTGGGATGTCTTTGTGTTATTCTTTTAGAGAATAAGGCTGGCCATATTCTATATTTCTCTTACTGTCAACTACAGGCTGGGCAAGACTAGGAGATTTTTCAAATTACCAAATAAAAATGTGAGAGACTGGTGGGTGACAGGCTTTTTTACATAAAATTCACAAAGTAAACAGGAAATAAAGATGCATAAAGTCATGGAGATGGCATGAACATGGACGCTACATGTTACATCGCAAGCTGGAGGTGAGTAAATTCTGGGTTGAACCCCAATATTGAATGAGGGACTACTGACAACAGAATATCGGATTGTTATTATTGAAAATGCTGAATATTTGTGACCAGAATGGACTTCTGAGCAGATTGGGGGGTGTAAGAAAAACACCAGGGATGCAGAATAATATCAGCACATCATTTGTATCTTGGTTTTAAAATGAACTATCAGAACCAGTCAACATGATTTTCCTTGTTTTGCACGGTGAATGAATATCACATATATTGAATCTCATGTCTCCAGCAGCTGATGGGCCATCATGTTAAGTATGCATGCATTATATGGTGTTAATTCCACAACATAAGAGACTTCATGATCACTAAAATTAGATAGGGAGAAGTGGATATATCAATATCGGTATCAGTTATTGTTAAAATGAGTTGTTACATATCGGCATATCAGATATTAGCAAATAATCCAATATCATGCATCCCTAAAAAACACTCTGAGCATACCTTAAACCACAGGAATATCTGGCAAGATGATCTTTGATACCATAAAAAAAAATCAGGGATTTGCTGGTGATCGTCGGAAGAGGGGAACTTGGCTCAAAATTGTCTTGATTCTTGTGTGTACCCAACATGATCCAATAAAAAGACCAAAACAAACAAAGAATTCATGCAACTAACATGAGCTGTTTGTGTGGCTACAGCCTGATAGAACGTATCCATCTGTGTTGTACGTCGTCATTGTTGTCCAAGAACTACTAATCGCTGCACTGGGTGACATATTTCATTATTACGATGAATGTGGGCACTGTAGTTTATTTGCGTTAATCCTTTATACATTGTCCTGCTGCTGTAAATACTCCACTGGGCACCAATTGTCTATTACTCCATAGCTAAAAATAGTCCTCAACAAATACACTTTAATTACGTGTCTGTCACAATCACTATAAACCACAGTGCCTGGATCTTTTAGGACATCGCTAAGCGTTTAAAAAAAGAAAAGAAACTATATATTTTTGATGTGCTTTGAAAGATTTAGAATAATTGGACTTCTGTGGCTGAGAGCCACGAAAGGAGCAGGGAAGTGAGGAAGTATTGAGTGATAAATTGGCTCATTATTGGTTTTGGTGTTCTCTGTAGATTTGTTGACATTAAGAAAAATATACAGAATAACAGTGACTTTATCCTTAAATCTATACACTGGTGTTGCACAAAAGTGTGTTTTAACAATGGAGACTAAAGTAGGGAGGGTGAATTAAGACACAGCAAGTGAAAAGGACTAATCTTACTTCCAGGTTTTAACACTTTGACTTAAAGTGCAAACTGTGGCATTCATTATCCTCTCACCACATTTTTTAAACAAATAAATTAAATCCTGTCTTATCGTCGCTCTGTGTGTCTCTAATTGAGGTGAAAAGACCAAGTCTGAGTAGATCCAGGTTTCTAATGTTTATCGGAGTTTTTCGGAGCAGTGGTGGGAGGCAGGGGGAGGGGCTGCAAACAGTAACTAACTTTCCTAATTCTTATCAGTGGATAAGCCTTCCTGTTTCCTGTGTGTGGTGCCTAATAAGAGATTTAACTCAGCACGGCACCCAGCCAAAAGAGCTGCAGTTACAGTTATCAACTAAAAAAAGCCTTAGCTGAAAAAAAGGGCAGGTGAAAGAGAGCAGTCAAATCTAATGGAGAGTCTTTCATGTTGCGGACGCCCACTGTGTGTCCATGGAGGTGAAACAAGGCTTGGCAAAGCTCTGATTCAAATATGTGCACTGATGAGAACATTTTGAGGGAGAATGGCAGGAGGAGATCTGGAAAGTTTCCAGTAATATACTCACAGCAGCACACCAAGGCTGATTCCTCACTTCACCTCACACAAACTCCTGCATTAGACATCTGAGATTAGACTGAAAATCTGTGTTTTTAACCTACTAACCCAGCTCACAACTGCTGTATGAGTCATTTGGTGAGCTGGAGGAATATTTCAGTCCTTTTTCGGTAGCACTGCAGCCTTTTGTTGAAAAAGTATCCAGCTCTGGCCAGAGGCTCAGCTTACAATGACTGGCTTTGCTAAGTTGGTGTATCATAAAAACCTGCGCAGAGCACTCCTGAGAAAGAACCCATTCATTCAATGATTTCCTGAACGTGTCACCTGTATAATAAAACCTGCCTGCAGGACACGCACAAGCTCTGAAACAACTGATCCTGTTCATGGGTGAAGGGAGTAAATGTTGCTCAGTGACCTTCTGAACGCAGTAAAAAGAAACTATGACTTGGATCAAAGAAATGCCGTATTTTCAAACGTGTGCACACCACATAATACTCCAGTTCCACAAACTCACCTATTTTTTGAGTGAAACTCCATGATTTTGTCAATCAGGGGCATCTGATCTGGGATGTAGTTGTTGTTGAGGAGATGTGACCGGCACTGGCTCTCCTCAAAGTCCCCAATCTCAGCTGAAAAGTTAGCAAGAAGAAGAGAAAAAGTTCATGAATGAAGAAAGGTGACAAAGTAAAGGGAGAAAAAAAAAACATTAAACATCTTAGTAAGCCTCCAGAATAACTTCAAGGGATAATTCAGATCTTTTGAAGTGGGGCTGTATGAGGTTATTATCAGTCAGTGTATTACATATACCCTTTTCCCTCCAAAATTAGCACGTGTATGCAGGTTTTGAAAGGTGGGAAATCTTGTTAAAAATAGGTGATAGACTGCTTTTCCTTTGCTAGTAGACCAGAGCTGTGGACACAGCTGTGCTGCCGTACAGGAAGGCGCTATACAGTCAATGGTGTCAATGGTGGTCGGCACGCCCCCAGCATGGAAGCTAAGCAATGCACTGCTGTGTATGGGGACAGCAGTAAAACATATTTTAGCCACCTAAAGAAAATAAAACTCTTTAAGTGTACACTACATTGAGAGTATTTTCACTGCTTTACTTTGCCGTCAGACAGCACTTTATGACGGGTATGCCATTAACGGCTTCAGTTCCCCATTTATGCTCTTGTCAAAGCCACAAAACTCCTTTAAGAAAAAGAGTAATTTAAGCTTGCTGTATACAGGAACTGCTGGTCTACCACTGCTTTGATCCCTTAACTTGTTTATCGTGTGACTTTGGTGAATCCAAACTATCCCTTTAAAGCACCTAAGTCACACAATAACACAAACTAAGAAACTGATCAAGATAGTGGTAGACCAACAGCTCCTGCGTTCAACGGTGCTAAATTACTGTTTTTCTCAATGGAGTCTGGCTTCGAAGAGAGCAACTAGGGCTGCACCGATCCGACATCTGGATCGAACATCGGCCGATATCATCAAAATAGATGAATCGGGTATCGGAAAATGCAACCTATACCTGAGGCGATTCTTTCCCGTCAAATCTATTGTGATGCGAGCTTCATCGTACGTCATGGAGCGAAGGAGAGAATTTCCTATGTGATGGTATTTCAAGAAAGACCTGTGTAGTCATCAATGCCTGAAGCCTCTAGTCTTTTCTGTTCTACATGTAAAGGTATCCATTTAGGTGGCTAAAATACGGTTTTCTGTAGCAGCACATTGCTTAGCTTCTGTGTCAGTACTTCTGCCTGCTTATCCAAACTGGGACGCGCCGAACCACCATCTACTGTATCATATACACTGACTATGGATGAGTACCTCACACAACCCCACTTCTAAAGATCCGAACTATCCCTTTAAATTGTCCTTGGCACCAATTCTCCAAGTCTCTGAACTCTACTTCTCCAAAAGATATTTCCTTGTGTAATACTCATATTACTATTTTGCATGTCTACTGTTCATACTGAACCAAAGTTTAACTGATCTCCATCATCACGCGTGATGTTTTTGATCCCTTTGATTTAACGGACTGTGGCTCAGAAATGTCAGGTTATGAAAATGCTCAGCTATGAGGTTATACTGAAGCAGTCATACAAGATTATGTTCAGGCATCTGAGTGAAAGGTATCCATGGCAACACATAGATAATCAATTTGCAATGGTGCACACTGTGCTATATGACAATGTTTGATGATAAGCTCTGTGTGGGGGAAAAAAAGCACAATGTGTCTTCAAAGACAGTTATCTGATCGGTCCACTCTTTGGTCTCTTGAGCTAAATGAGGAAACAGCCACGATGAACTTACACTGGATAATGTAGGAGACCATCAGCGCTGCACTGGTGTCGTTGCAGGTCAGACGTCCACAGGAAACATCCTGTTTGATCTGGAGGGCAAACAGGTACCTGGAAACAAACACAAAGAGTGTTCACACATTGAGCAGAGTAGATGTGGTTGTGGTATCAGCAGGGTGTCTACAGATATCAGACACTTAAAATGAAATGCTTTCAAGACCTATGCAGTATACCATGCAGAAGTGGGTTTAGTGAAGGACAATGGTTATTAGAGGGAGTTAGGATAATCTACATTTTGCCAACGTGTAAGTGCAAGTGTAATGTAAAAAAAAAAGAGATGTAAGGTTCAGTTGTATGTTTAAAGATTTGAAGCATGAGAAATGTCTGACACACAGAAGAGCTTGACTCATTCTGACAAAAAGAAATTAAAAGATGGATAAATTAAATTGGGTCTGACTGGTAGAAAAGATTCCCACACCCTTAAATCCATGAAGTGTTTCTGTTTCGTTTAAATACAACTGGATAAAAATGTTTGTGGCAAATAGGACCTCACCTCACACATTAAATTTAAGAATATGATGACTTTTGAGGCCTAATATTTACAGGGTTCCCACACATTTTTACCAATTAATTTTCAAAACTTTTCCATGTCTTTTCCTTCATATTTTATGCCATTTCCATGACTTGACAGAAGTAACACTGGGCCTATACAAGAATCATTGTGTGCATTAAAGAGGCTCTTACTTTCGTGTGCTAAAAAAAACATTGTAGTGAAAACATAGCATGAAATACGGATTGAAATGCCTTTGTGTCTGCACATACAGTACAGACAAAGTGGTAACGTTATCTGTCCTGGCAACGGCAGGCGTGAAATATGTACAGACACTGGTTGTCTGTTGAGTTGCCTTTTGGCTGTCTTGATGCTTTTTTCTTTTAGCAAGGCTGACTAAAGCCAGTCTGCGACACCAAGGGTCTGCATGCCCTGGTGCCTTCCCCTGCCTGCCGGCCATCACAAAACGCAGCCGGCCTCAATGCCGGTCCCACACGGTGGCTACCTCATGTTATTAATTCAGGCTAAACCTGACTGGGCCCCATGGTCTAAGGCCTGGCCACCAAACACTCATGGGCGAGCTCCCTTACCAACCCTCACCTATGGTAATGAGCTATGGGTAATGACCGAAAGAATAAGGTTGAGGTTCCGTGGGGTGGCTGGACTCAGCCTTAGAGAAACGGTAAGGAGCTCGGACATCAAGAGGGAGCTCGGAGTAGAGCCGCTGCCCCTTCATGTTGAAAGGGGTCAGCTGAGGTGGTTCATGCATCTAATCAGGATGCCTCCTGGGCGCCTCCCGTTGGAGGTGTTCCAGGCACATCCCATTGGTAGGAGGCCTCAGGGAAGACCCAGAACATGCTGGAGGGATTACATATATCTCGTCTGGCCTGGGACGCCCTGGGGTCCCCCAGGAGGAGCTGGAAAGCGTTGCTGGGGAGAGGGACGTCTGGGGTGCTTTGCTTGGCCTGCTGCCCCTGCAACTCAACTTCGGATAAGCAGTTGAGAACGGATGGACTAGAGCGGCTGACTAAAGCCACTTCCCCCATTGTATACCAACATAAAATACTTTGGTTAGGGTCTTCCTCTCTCTTGCACCATGTATTACACGTGTCATTGGAAAGCCATACATTATTAAATTTGAACTTCCCATGCATTTGCAGGTAAGCAAACTGCTGGCACTTGCTAATTTTAATTTCCTGTCACCAATCAACTAGAGACGTTACAACGAACGTTGAACATGTTTTGGAATTTTTACGAACATATTTTAAACAATAGCTGAAGCAAAGTACATGTAGAAATTGTTTTTCCTAATCTTATAACTTTTCAAGGGATTTTATGACTGTGGGAACCCTGAATTTATCAAATCAAATTCAAGACTTATTTTTTGTAATTTTGCCTTTATATGATATGACAGCTTTAGTGTGAAAGAGGGAGAAAGAGGGGATGACATGCAGCAAAGGACCACCAAACCCACAGTTGCTGTGGCAAGGACATAGCCTTTGTGGATGGGACGCCTGCCCTACCAGGTGAGCCACTGAGCACCCAGACAATTTCAGACTTTTAAAGGACCTGCAGACACCCTGTTTCAGCGCCAGAGCACGATCAAATGAAACTCGATTAGAAACACCATGTACTGAATTCAAGCAGGGCGTCCAAGGGAGCCGCTGTAACTAAATTTCTGATTACATATAATGTACCCTGGCTCTTTCAATTTCACACAAGACTTTCAAAAGAAGTTGGCACAGGTGCACATTTTGGATTCAGTAATTAATAAGTTGAGTGAAGTCATTTATCGAAGATTTACTGACTGTCTTGTGTTACAACACTGCTTCTCTTGGATGAAAGCCAGAGCAGGAATATAGTCTTATAAAAGGTATAGTAATAATTTTAAATAATGAAAATTAAGAAATAATTTAAAACACAGATGAATGGAGCAGTGCACATCCAAAAGTCAGAGGTCCATGGATAAGAAGTGTTGCCAGCTTTATCAAAGGACCTGATGAAACTGTGATGCCAAATGTATAGTGCTGCCACCTGACCTCACGATGGAGGAGGTCCCTCTTTGGCAGGAAAACCACATAAAGTACACTCTTAAGTAAAGGTGAGGTCTCAACCAAGCCTAACAGTACACCCATAGGAGTGTCAGTGGGACATTTACTTTCTGTACGCCCATTATTTATCCCCTCTGACCGTGAAAATATGCAAGTCATGAGCCCGCTCCACAGAGGCGAGGAAACAGAAACCAGAAAATCATTAGCTCCACGCTAATCTCCAGAGGGCTAAATCAGAAACATGGCAGCCATGACACAAGTGCAAAGCTGAGGAGGGAATAAATCTTCTGGGGACCGGAGCACATGTTTCATTTATGCTTCTACAATCGCGTTCAGTCACAGCTGAAGTCGTTTACATTGACAGAATGTAAATAAATGCACATTTTGGTGCCAACTGGAAGACATGCTTGACACAGAGATAAAAGGAGCTCAATAATGTGGAGAGGAGCTCACCTGGTTAGCTCCTCCAGGAGCTGGGCGTGATCTGGAGGGAAGAACTTCACAGCAAACCTCAGGATTGTGTGCTTCGGTCCTGTGGGATAGACGAGTTTTGTCATAACTCACTCAGTTGTCAATTTATTAGGTACAGCTAAACGCAGTCATCCTCCAAAATACCCACAAATCTGAATCAACACAGATCCGACGGCTATTTTTAAGACAAAACTAAGACATTCATGGAAAAAGATGCCTTGAAAAAACACGTAAACCATTTCGAAACACTTACGTCTAAGCTGCTTGATGATGGGCTTGATGTGATCTAACCAAACCTGTTGAAAACACAGAACAGGAAACATCACTGAAGTAGCCAGTTATAAGCAATAATAACTCTGAGACGTACAAGAAGATGCTTCATCTAGATTTCATTTCCATCCTCACTCACCATCATCTTCTGTTGGTTCTGAAACTCCAAGCCAAAGTAGTCGCCCTCGATGAGATTCATGTGGGAGCACACCAGGTCGAACAGCATCTTGCCTGAGGCTTTTTGCTGTGAACAGGAGGAAATGAAATTCTGGTTAAAATAACACTTGTCTGTAAAGCAACCAGGGCTGAACGAATCAATCACGATATAAATATATGGTCTAGCTCTAATCGAGGAAGAATATTTCTATTGAAAATGTAACAAATTTTGGAAATTTCTTTCAAAAGCATGGGAAAAAAGGCAGTGAGGGACTTGGTGAGAAATGTCCCACAAATTGCAGAAATAAAAAAAATAGACTGATAAAATTATTTAAAAAACAAAAAACAGGGGGGAAAAGGAAAAAGCTAGAGAAAACTATATTCGGAATTATTATTATTACATTTTAAAATTGTGTTACAGAATTATTTTAATTTTTAAGCACTCTTTTCAGGTCATTTCCTTGTTTGTTTCTTTTTCTTATTTTTTAACAATTTTTTTTGTTTTAATTTTCTCTTTTTACTAATTTCTTGCTAATTTTTTTGGTCATTTATTTTTTCATTGCTTCACTGTCTTCTTCCCATGTTTTTAAAAGACATCAAGCCAATTTGTTCTGGTCTGAAAGGGTTAAATGAAGGATAACCAAATTCAGGAAACTCAGATGATGAAGCTGACACAAAAAAAAAGCACTGGGAAACAAACTGTATTGTAGACCTCTCAAACCTTGTGGAAGTTAATGTCACAAAAACAGATACAACTGTCTGCATTCCTCTGTTACCCTCCCTCCTTCCACCCTGGCATTCAATAGCACAGTGGGCCACCAAAAGCTGCTGCAGCTGGAGGGGGCTGGACCCCGTCTTTGATCTGCGTTTTCAGTGTCACTGCTGTCACTGACGATGGACCAGCAGCCTTTGAGGCTGACACAGTCTCAGGATGGGATAAAGAATCCGACCCTGACCACATCTGTCCTCACTTACCCCAAATACAGTACATATAAACACTTTGAAGACCGACTTAACCGCCCACTTTCTGATAAATACTTGCAATGTGACAACACCAAAACCTCAAAAAGCCACCGCAACTCTGGAGCGAGAACGTTCCCATGGAAGGTCAAATAAATGTCAGGGATTTCCACTGAAACAAGCCTTTCTGTTACAGACGCCCCAAGGAGACACAGAGCTCTGTCAGGCACACAACAGGAGTATTTCTGCATGGCTGCTTCCTCGTGACTGGTCTGCACCAGTGCTGAGCGTATCACAGCTACAGAATGTGTGTTTATAGTAGCCGTTCCCCACGGCTTGGATAATGATCCAGAGTTACGTTTCAAGGAGTTTCTCCCCTACTTTTGCAATAAAGGACAGCGAGTTGCTAAGACACAAGCGACAAGAATTCTCTTCATACAGCTGAACTGTGTCGACATCCTCTTTTCATCTGACAATAAAGGCGTTTGCCTGCCTGTAAATCTATGTAGTGTTTCAAAGGCAAAGAATGACACTGTCTGTGTTCCTATTAATGCTTAGAGAATAAAAACTTAATCTCTGCCAGCTTAGTGCGAGGGTTTACACTTCCACAACTGAATCCATAATCTTCCCCAAACAAGCTGCCCACCCTCACCGCTCCTCCTCGAGTCTGTCCTTCCTGTGTGTAGCACCACTATCTCTCTCCAGGCTGCCTCATGCAGTGCAGAGGGCATCCCACCACTGAGGACCAGCTGTTTCCATATGGCGAAGGCGCTGATGAGGGAGGCCACAAGGAGGCTGGAGGGAAAGAGGCCATCAGCCAAAACACACTCCTTCCCATACACACGCGAACTGCCTCCTCGACGAAACAGCCTCTGTATGAATTCTGTGTCTCATGTTTTCTGCAACGATTTCGACAAATGTGCTCCGTAGAGGCCGCGGGAACGGGAACAGCAGAGGAGCTGAATACAGTGAGGGCTGAAGAGTGTTTCCGTCTCACTCAGGCACTCTCATATCCAGCCTTATAAATCTGCTGTCAGTGTAAAATGACCACGAGCCGAGCAGAGATGGGCAAGGCACAGGCTGATTAGAGCCAGCCAGTGCTTGATTAAATGCAGCTGTTGCAGAGCGGAGTTATGGTGCTGCCATTTGACACTGCAGCAGCCCACACAATAAGAGCGCTGTCGTTAATGAAGCATAAGTCGCAGAGATTGACTGCCGTCATGACGCAGGCACTCAGAGGACACTGTAACAGTCCTCCCTCTCTGGGGTCTGACTGCAACACTGACTATGTTAAAGACAATATTGTGGATTTGATACGTATCATGTAAGCAGCATGTTCCATTTGGATATTTTGAATTTGACCTCTTACTGAACGTAACATTTTTGACCAATGGTGCGTTCCATTTGCATTCAGAATGGGAATTTCTGAGTTCCCAGATGGACATTTCAACCAGAACACACCCTGAAGTCAGATTCCCAGCCTGGCAAGCTGGGAAAACCTCACCAACCCTGACCTCAAAATCCCAGATGGATGCTACGTTCATCAACAGCAGTGAAATTTTTAGTAACATACTGATTGTTGGAGTCATATGCTTGATTTGGGACATGTTGCTACAGTGTTTGTATGTGTAAAATTCAGTGTAATGTCTTGTGATCAACTGGTATTGCTAACAATGGCTAACCCGGCTGGGATATCTTGTATTACCAACTTGCACCGGAATGCGATCAACTCAGTGTGACATCATTCCAAGCTCCGATTTCCGACTTCCAAGGCCTATAATAATAACACAATACTAGTATGATTCGGGCTTTAGGAAGATTCTTTGGACATGTATACAGTGCACTGTGAGAACCAGCTATCCAACAGTTTGCAAGGCTGTGGGGTAGAGATGCATGCCCAGAAGAAAACATTTTAGCCAACTGAACCCAAAAGTGCACAAAAGTATGTGGACAGTGGTGTGTTCACCCCTAATACATGATCCATGGGCCTTTTGTCTCGGACAACATTTTGACCTGTCACAGTAGGGAAAGCAGAGGTGCTACGAACAACATCAACAATAGCTCTGTTCTATCCAAGCATCCCAGTAAGTCATGACAGTGAGCCAGCATGAACATTTACACCTGTGATTTTCCTACTGTGACATGTCAGAGTGTCTCCAGTGAAGAAGGTCTAGTCACTGTTTATGAAAGCAGCATCTTGGCAGTTATCTGTGGCAGCCACAATGTCTGGTCAGGTTGCCTTCACTGTACTGCTAACACATTAGAAATCACACAATAGCACACTTTATTGATAGCTGGTAATGGCTGCCAAATGTAACTGCCAAATGTTGTCAAACACAATACAGAGGGTCTGCAGCCAGTGTGGCAGATGTGTGAGGCACGGCTTTGAGAAAAATGCTAATGTCAGCGTGCTAACAGGCTCAGAGTGACACATGCTGGTGTTTAGCAGGTATGGTGTTGTACCATGTTCGGTGGTAATTCAGCACATTGTTAATGTAAAACTATTGATATGACTATGGTATGGCATCAACAAAGTTATTAAAATTCATCCTGTGAGGAACATTAATCAGGACCAAATTTCACGGCAATCCATCCAATAGTGGTTGCCATAGACATAAAATGATCATTTCATTTCCTTGGTTGTTCCAATTCCAGACTAGAGCTGCAACGATTAGTGCACTAGTTGATTAGTCGATCTACAGATGATTAACTAGCAACTGTTTTTATCATCTAATACTTGTTTTAGTATTTTTTAAAACAAAAAAATGATAATATTTGTTGGTTTCATGCTTCTTTAATGTGAGAATTTGATGCTCTTATTCATCATACATGATAATAAACTGCTCTGGGAAATAAGTTAAACAGAGCATTTTAAATGATGTTCTGGCATCTTATTCACAAAACAATTAATCAGTTAATTAAGAAAATAATGGGCAGATGCAGCTCTATTTCAGACCGACCCACCTACTAACATTTCCATCTCTGGCTAAAAGGTGGAACTAAAACTCGCTGGTAATTTAAATTAATTTAGATAATTAAGGTGGATTATTCTGCATGAGTTGTGTGCAGTACAGAAATAGTTTTGCTGCTGTTAAACACGGCCCCCAATGACTTCAATTCATCAAGAATTTTCTCTGTTATTGGATTTTTCATTTACCTGAGGCATGCAAGTTTTTTTTCATGAATTAAACAAAACACAGGGTGAGTAACTAAAATGCAAATGGTAATTTGGGGGTCAAAGTATTCTTTGAAATATACTTTATGAAACATCCATTTTTATTCATTATAAGAGCACCTGCAGCATGACTTTCTTTTTGTTTCTCTTTCTCTTCTGGTGTCAAAACGAAACTAAAATCACACAAAAATGTTCAAACTTCCACTCACAACCACAAATGCAGACCGTGCCACACAACCTCAGACACAGAAGCTGTGACTTGTTCACCCTGACGTGCAGCTGACACATGATTTCTCATCCCTCTCCATACATGTCATTCGGCCTCTCCCCCGGCAGAAAGGTTACAGTTTTAAAGAAACATCACGCTCAGCAGCTGACATTTCTTTCATCATCCGAGATGCCAAGAAAATGTCACCTATCTCCCTTTTTTATGACCTCTATCTATAGAAGCACTAGGGCTAGTTTACACAGGAGCAGCCAATTCCAGAGTGAGGCGATGCATCCTGATTCAGCGTTCTCAGTCCCAGGCCAGGGAGGGTCTGTCTGGGTTTATTAGGTTGGAAGATAGCTCATAGGATGCTACTACTGTTTACATGTGTCTGCTCGCCACGCTACACTGACCTCCACATGCTCCGACTGACAGAGGAAGGCTAAATAAAGATGACAGCGATGTCTGCGCACATGTCCGCTTGGGTTTCCACTTCAGGGTAGACCAAATACCCCCTCCCCCAACTCTTGTTAGTAAGCTCCTGTCAGCAACAAAAACATAAAGGTCAGGTGTAAAGCAGCTTTGTGTTCCCTCTACTGTTCCCCTCCAGGAGTTGTTGGTATGCTCCACTTCACTTGCAATAAGCCAGGCCGGGCAGTGCTCACCAAACTCCTCCTGGGGGAGTGTGGTGGGTGGGTGGGCATGGGTGGTAAACAGACTGCCAATGCCTTCAGGCTCCAGATGCACAGAGAACAAAGGGAATGGTTGAAATTTGGGAGTCATGGTGGTTGGAGGACAATAGAGGAGAAGTGCATGATGTTTTTCTAGCCAAGTGGTCGGCCGGTATTGGACTGGATGAGTTGGATCGATTTCTGGTTTTGCTGGTCCGCTCCACACGAGCTTGAACCAATTTGATTTTAAGCAAACCGGCTGAACCGCAATTTGTCATTATGGTAACTGATCAGTCGATCCAATCAGAGCTGATCAGATCGATGGATAAGAGGAGCAGCTGCTGCTGGTGAAAGCAAACTTTTAGACGCAGCGCAATAAAGTTAAGCTTCACTTTCACTGTGCGTGGTGTTCTGCTACTCCGCCTGTGCCCATATACTCTAAGCTCCTAGACGTATCCCAGCAGTGCTTCACATGAATGGTCCAGCTGCAAAAAATATAAGACCAATATGTGCCGGCAGATGTTCTTATCATGGCGGACTGCCACAAACACATAAACGTGTGTTTTCTGTATAAAAACGTAGGAGGATAACAAGTATTCCACCATCTTTTAAGTGGTTACGTGTCCAGTAGGAGCTTGGGAGCACAGCTGATATTTTCGTTCCATCTTCGTAGTTTTTTACATGATATATGAGAGCGTCCAATGCAACCCTTTAGTAAGACATTCGCTAGCAGTTAGGACATGGTGTTATTTTGATCCACTCGGAAGCAGCTGCTCAGTCAAGTTGGATACCTAGTGTTAAAATTTGGTACACCAGTCTGGTGTTTGGCTTAATATAAATCTGGTATGAACTTTTTAACACCAGCCCGATCCTAGACTGGATATCAGCAGGGATTTAAAAATTTGATTTAGTCTCGCCTTGTGTCGTGGGCCACGCTGGTTCAACGGCCCCTGCTGGTTCAGTTATACCTTGACGGATAATGGAGCCGTCATCTCACGGCGGGGAGGTTTTCAGCTGTGACATTCAGCGACATCACTGGGAGCTGATCGAGGTCAAAGATGACAGAGACTGTGTGAGATTTATAGAATTGAATAAGCAAATGGAGAAGTGGGAAAAGATCACTTTTGGGAATTCAAATATCTCCAGTGCTCATCTGATAAGACGGCAAATAGGCTTACCAAGATATGAAAATGTAGATTTGTCAAGTTGTGCCAAAAAAAAAAAAAAAATTGGAATTGACTTCTGAAGGCTAAAAACTGACTTCAGGTTCAGGAGATGCATTTTTGCTGTTCACAACTTTGCCCATGTGAGGTAGTAGCAGTGGAAAGCCCCGGGAATGATTTTGGATACTTTTAAGTAAACCGTGTCTCTTCTGATAACACTGCTCAGGGCCGGGCTGAGATCACAGAGCTGCTCACAGTAGCAGGCAGAAACATTCCCACGCTGGATCCTCCTGGTGCTGTTATTGAAAACATATGTGAAGACTGCACTGACTGACCGTCCCATACTCCCATGGGTTCAGTTGCAATAAATAAAAAAAACAGCTATTTAAAAGTCCCTTACAGCACATGTAGACACCTTTGCATGTGCTCTTGTGTTGGTGTGTATACACGGTGCAAGTGTATACAGTGTGCTGTAAGGGAAGGGTAGGACAGAGAGGTCAGCGGCAGCTAAAGCTCATTGAGATTCAGGTCATGTGCTGCAGAGGTTCCCAGGGTGACTCGACTACAGCGGGAAGCTGACAGAGAGAGAACAGTGGAGGGAGGCAAACCTACTGATAATCCTGTCAAATTACCTGCGTACCCTCACAGCACATACGGACGTGTGACTGTGCATATGTTTGCATTAGTGCGTTCATAATTAGGACAGCTTTAATATAATTAGACCTAAACTAAAACATGATGCGTTTAACCTTGTCCAATACGCCGTTAAAGCAGTGTTACGAAACCCTGAGTGATTAAATTATGAAAGTATGGTGGTTTTCCCCTCTTTTTTTCCAAGCTACAGATAAAAAATATTTGTTAAAAAAAGAAGAAAAGAAAAGTAATGATTGGGCTGCCACAGTTGTCAGAGTCATTCTGTCACAGTAGGCCAGCCTCCAGGCCCCGAGAGGACAACCATGAAAATAATGTCCCCTGGATTCAATAGGAGCTGAGATGGAGGTAGCTACCCTCAACAGCCACCCCCTCCTCCTTCTCCTCCTCCTCCTCCTCCTCTCTTGGACATGTTCCCCACTTTTCTTGCCTGCCCTCCTCAGAGCCTGAAACATATTGATTTTGCATAAAGAATAATTAAGCGTCCTGTTGTGACCGTTGTGCTGCCGAATACCTAACAGCGCACAGCTCTGTGCGTCTGTGCGAGGACCTCCCACTGTTAGTCAGCGCGCCATAAATCAAAAGACAGATCTAACAGTCGTGGGTTGGCATCGTTAGCGCAGACACTAAAGCAGCAGCAGAGACTCAACCAAACAAGGCAACATGCTTTTCTGTGCTTGCAAATATTAAGTCATGGTATCATGCCTGAGCCTAACACAGAGCATCATTAAAATAAGCAGAGGGCAAGTGGGGGGTTTTCATCCAGCTGGAATTACCAAAAAGATTGGCCTCTTTTTTTCTTCATCTGCCTGAATCCCTTTCAGGGCGCTTCAAATTCAGAACCCATGCTGGTTACTCTCCCCCACCACCCTCTCCCAGAGCTGGGATTACTGTCACTTGAGGAGGGGGGATACGTCATTTCGAATTTGGGCATAAACTCCATATTTAGTTTGGCTGGATAAAAGCAGAGTGAAGAGCTCAATGATACATTTTTAACGGCTATTACAGTATTACCACAGAGAGATATTAAAGAATGAAGTGACTTGAAAAGACTTTTGTTCCAAATTCAAATATTCAAC
The DNA here is from genome assembly GCA_035609425.1 of Epinephelus awoara. Taxonomy (NCBI): domain Eukaryota; kingdom Metazoa; phylum Chordata; class Actinopteri; order Perciformes; family Serranidae; genus Epinephelus; species Epinephelus awoara. The sequence continues at coordinate 22,643,159 of CM069307.1, forward strand.
GATTAAAAAATGTATCCTGAACTCCCACAGTTCCCAGATCATATAATAAAAGTTATGTCAGGATATTGTCTTTTCAATCAGCATGCAAAAATTTTACATCCAGAAGAAACCGTGCGGTGATTTCCGCTTCCAAAACAGTAGTGACACCATGGGAATGTCTCACACTGAAAAAAATACAACATTTCAAGCCTAAACTGGCTCTTCATCAGGCACAAAGGTATCAAACTGACTAAGGTGTGAGTCTGTATAAACAATCTTAAACCCAATCCCAATACCCCCCCCCTTTGCCCACTACCCCTTGGCCCTTGTAATAAGGGGTAGGGCTTGAAATCTTTTTGGTCCCTGTGAAGTTTCTTCTATTTGCTACTATGTAATTCTGAAGGATTATAAATTAATTTCATCTATTTATTTTAACTATGGGTCTTTACAAATATAAGTTTAAACTATCAAGTAGTCAAACAATGAGAAGAAACAAATTATGTACAGGTATCAGAAATTTTGGTGAATCAAGATGCACCGATAATAGTTTCCCATTCACGTCGTAGCCCTCTGAATATGAATCACGTCATAAGTTGCCTCAATATTTCCAACCCTGAGAAGCATTTTCTTATATATTTTTTAAAACATATTCTCAGATATCTCCTCATTAAATCTAACCTGACTTGTATAGTAAATTAATGTGTATAATTCTGGAATAAATGAACTTAAGGAAAATGAATACAGACGACAGTGTGTCTTCAGTGTCTGTGTGTCACTTTGGTGTGAAGAGAACCACCCACCACCTGCAGATTAAGAGACAGCTGTGAATACTGTAGAGCACTGTAACTGTGAAAGTGAAGGCAATCAATAGGTTAATTAAGAGATTAATTAAGTGTAACTGAGAGAGGCAACTCCCACAAGGTCGGGCCAAGAAAGAGACAAGCCTTTCATATATAGTCTGAGTACAAAATGTGTCAAAGGGGTAATTCTTCATGATTTGGACTGATTAAACGGTCAGTGAGCTCCGAGCAGCCCTGCTTCACCCTCAGGACAGATGGTCTTATTATCAAATACACCAGAGAGATTATCTAGTGGACAACACAGTTATGGCAGGCTGGAGATTACATCTGACACCTAACCAAACTAGGAGTGAGGGCAACAAGATAAAGAGTAAACAAATGCATCGTCTGAGAGAGTGGCGGTCTGAATGAACCTCAAGCTGACCACAAAATCAAGAAACTGAGGAAAACAAAAACACTTTATTACGCATCAAGTCCTCATTAGTCCTCTGCGTAACAAGCTGGAAAAACTGCAACCCCCAAAATAAGTCACATCCAATCCACAATCTGTCACAGTCCACCAGACCCGAGCACAAACCGAGTAGGGCTCTAGTTTCACACACCTACTCCCAGTAAACCAACCCAGCGCACACCAGTATCATTTACGTCTCCACTGAGCGTGACACTTCCCCTCAGATCTAAATTTTAGATCAGTTGTAGCACACTGAGCAGAAATGTATGCGCCTGTAATTGCGTGGGCTCGGTTCGAAACCAACTGTTTCAATATTTAGTTTCCTAATTAAAGTGTGTGACACTGCTGGGACTGTAAGACAATATCAGAAATCTCAAATTGATGTCAGGGTACGTTTAAGAAGCAGACGAACAGCTGTTGAATTAGCGATGTGGGCATTGGCTCAAACAGATCAGTGACGGGCCAGGTACACTTTACACACACGCCAAACCTGCGCATAATCATCAGAAGCAAAACAGATGGGGCACATTCTTGTGGAAACATTAATATCCAAAGTATGTTAATTCAGTATAAGTAAATGTGCCACCCCGCCTGTATAAACAGCAGCTTGCTAATATTGGAGCAGACACACCGATCTACATAATCACTGTGATGTCTGCTTATGTGCTGGGTGTGTGTGTGCTGGAGAGATCAAGACGGAAAGAGAGCAACCGAGAGAGCGAAGCAATAATACGGGGTGTCATTACGATACGGTGCATAAGCATTAATAGAAACATAATTAATATGTAGATCCTGGCTTGCCAAATTCAAAGAGATTAATAATCCTAACATGTAAAAATGCAAAAGTAGCAGCAACAACAAACTGAAGAAGTCAAACGAGGAAGAGGTTGGATACAAAAAGGTTTAAACTGGCAAGTGTGATTCAGGGCTGGGTTTTATTGAGGCTGGTTTAGGCAACAACTAAACCCAAAAATATTTGTCTAGTAGTTATATTATCTTCAATATTACAGTTCTACACAACAATCACTATATCCCAATATAAAGAGGTATCACCGTGTATGAAATTATAGTACAAGATAGGGCTGAGTATCATATGTGATACCATCAGGTTTTGGCAGAAAGTGTTAATTTCGTTGACGAAAACTATAACAAAAAGTTTTCGTCAACAACCTTTTTTCCATGATGAAAACAAGACAATGATGAGCTAGAAATATATTGTGATAATAAAAGCTAGGATGAAATCTATGTTTCATTTTTATTAATGAGATGAGACCTGACAAAAATGGAAGAGGTTAACTATCAGACATCGAAATCTGAGAGTGGCCGTGCTTGCAATTATCTGCAAATGCCGCATGAGTGTCAGGCTGGTAAACTCCGGTAAAGAGTCTGCGCAAGGATGTTTCGCTAGCCAGCAAAAACCCTCATTGGAGCAGTGTCTGCCATTGGTGTGAGTTGTGAGATGTAATTCAACCAAAAATAATCAGCCGTGTGTGTCCGACTGTGGACGGTGGAAGCGGTAAATTTGTCAAATTTGTTAGCTGCAGCGGTGCCTGTTAGCAGCTAGCTCCGCTTGTTAGCTGCTGAATGGCAGTGAAGCTAGCAGCCACTGGCCGCCGGACTGCAGGGTTAAATCAAATCCAGATTGTCTCGTCACCTGTCACTTTGATTCTAATTTGCAAAACCTGAATTAGCCTTACTGGATTAGTTTAAAGATTGACAAAAAAAAACACGTAGAAAACATAACGACTAAAAGTTGACGAAAATGCCATGAATTTTCATTGACTAAAACTATTAAGGATAAAATAGCTAAATGAGCCTGAAACTAGTGAGCATTTTCATCATTTGCAGCCAATCAGCAAGATTGAAGCGTTCTTCAGTTTAATGCTACGTATAATCGGCCCACTACCACAGCAGCTACTGTCCATACAGTGTGTCAGAGGTGAAGTCAAGTGCAGTGTATTTACAGAGTTGTTTGTACATTTATGCAATGAATATTTTGATTATTTGAACATCTGTGTAAAAATCATTTGGATGTGAAGAAGTGGAGGTAGCACTGTATGCAACCGAATGCTAACATTCACGTAATGGGTATTGAATAAAGTAGAAAATGAGCTATCAAATGAAGCACCTTTTTGGTCTTGGTATCATGTTAAGGTGTCTGGTATTGTAATTTTTTTTTAAATGATACCCAGTCCCTCAAAACTACAAAGGCTGCAACTAACAGTTATTGTCATTATTGATTATCAACCAAATATTTCTCTGATTAACTGAAAGCAGCTAAAAATGCTCATTATGTGGTGCCCCATGGAGGTTTCTTCTATTTTATGTCATTCACTGTCTCTCTCTCCTCTATATCCTGTAATCTCTTTACTATCTGCTATCTAATAATATATATATGGCAATAATAATTTGTGATTGCCGCTTAAGAATGAATTAGCTGCTAATTCAATTTCAGGCATTTGACTAATGGATTAATCACCTAATTGTTTTGGCATTTAAGACTACATATACCATGACAGATGATGATGTGCATATCACCCACTCCTAATTAGGGCCCAAACTAATGATTATTCTCATTTCTGATTAATCTCTCAATTATTACGTCAATTTATTTGATTAATCGCAGTTAAACTCACAGTCTGATGCTAACTGATGAATAAATTGGGTTCAGTGCAAGTTAAACTGACATATGATGGGACACTTAAAGTGTAAGGTGAAGACAAATACACACATGTACACACTCTGTAAAAAAAAAAATCCTTATGTTTCAGCCAATAACCGTCAAATTGTTACTACATTTTAACATTTTTTTATAATTCTATACAAACCTTGAATTGAATACATTTATGTAATCTCATAGTTTATTTATTTAGTATTTTTTAAGGTAGATCACATCAGTTCTACATGCTTGTGTGCTTTTGCACTGGATTTCTGTAACAAAATGTACTGTAAAGAGAAAGTTTCACTATTAAAACAGTTGGTTTTCAACTGCCACAGTGTCAGAGAAAACTCTTATACTGAGTGACAACATCTCCCCACTCACGATTTCTCATTCTGTGAACTTACTGCTGTGTTGAAACAATGTGTGGCAACAACACACTCTCACTCGAAGGCTGAGAGAGCAGCTTTCTGCCTCTACACCTCACTTCAGACAGGGTTTTTATTTTTGAGCGGGACACCATGTGAAGAAGATGAGACTTGGGAGCTCGTGCGGTGTTAAAGAGAATCTTCCCAGAGCTGGAGCCTGCAGGTCTCTTGAGAAAATGTTTCGGTTGTTGGTACTGTCCTGCCGCATGCTCCCTTCCCCATAATCTCCACCAGTAATAAATAATGACAGCTGCACATGCTGCTCTGCTGGTGACGCCAATCAATTGGCCTCCTCGAGATTAGCCTTAAACTACTTATCTGTCAGTGCGGCAATTCAGAGGCCCTCTGCCCTGTCATGTAGTGGAGTTACTGTGCTAATGATAGCTCTTGACCTGGCATCCCAAATATAGCCAAATTTCATCCCACGCACACACAGGTAAACATGTCTCAGCTCCATCTCTTCTATAGTAACAACAAGCAAAAGCAATTTTAAAATGTATGTGACCAGTCTGCAAACTGTGGCATCTATTCAGGGCAAAACCTGCATTGACGAACTGCCTAATCTTAGCTTAAAAGCAATCAGAGCAGACCAAACATCGAATAATCCTTTGCTTTAAAAATTATTTAGTCAATAGCTGCAGAAATAACACCCCCAGGGATACCCAGAGGCCAAAATCAATAAGTCAAAGATCATATTTAAGCATTCTAATGTATTCACAATGAACCTCTAATTATCACTTGGCCAGTGCGGGGGCGTGTTGGGATTTCCCTGTCTGAATATAGTTGACTTTAGAGCACGCAGATGTAGAGACAAGTGCCTCGGACCAAAGGCTGCACTTCCTGCGGACGAGGATTAAGGTCAGCAATCAAGAAAGCACTCTCGGTTTAAAAAGGCACCCGTGACGCCGCTGCTTTAACCAGCGCACGGTAAGATGCATGCTGCATTCCAAGTAGAGGGTCATTACAGCTTAGAAAATACTGTCTTAGTGTCTCGGGGCACGCTGCATGAGACAGCAACAGATTTTAAATCCATGTCTTTCTACTGGACAGCACACACACGCATGCTGATTGTGCTGATGATGTTTTACTGAGGAGGTCTGAGAGTCTACAACAATGCCAGCGTGCTAACACGCTGATGTTCAGCAGATGTAATTTACCGGCTTATGCCGCATTTCCACTACATGGTATGGCACGGCTTGACTCTACTGAAACAGTTGTCAAGCTGAATTGTGCCATGCAGTGAAAATCTGGCATTAGTTCGGTGTGTTAGCATGCTAACATTTGCCAGCTCGCACCAAACACATTTAAGTTAACCAAAGGTATCAAGTTTCAATTCATCCGGTTAAGTCAAGTCAATTTTAATTAATTTTAATTATTACTATCACTGTGTACAGTACTCTGACTACTTTGTGTGTATTCACAGAGGAATTATGTGGTATAATCAATCACAGCTACTACAGGCTTATTCAATGGTCCTTTTACTTCAATTTGGGCCTCTTTTTATTTTCTTATTTTTTTTTTCAGAATATAATCTCATGTCATTTTACTATTCTTATTCATCTATTTTTAGCCTTTTTTGGAAAATGTATTTATTTCATTTGTGCATGTGTGTATTTGTGAGATTATATCCAACGCGGGCTGCTTTTTTTGGTTGCTGCTGTTGTTGCATTGGTTCTCCTTTTTTCTATCACAAACATTTTATTAGGCTCTGTATTGTTGCTCTGTAAAGTCAATAAAAAGATTTTTGGGGAAAAACCACAGGCTGCTGTACACACAAATTATTTTTCACTTTCATTCACAATGCCACATAGACCATTTAGCCTTGGCAGAGGTCTGCACTCTCTGAGTGCCCGTCAAGTTTATTTCAGGTATTGAGCTACATATGAGGAATCAGAGCTTCGTCTCAAGGAGCTTTACAACCTGTATGACACCCTCCTTCTAAAGTCCCCTGATTTGAGTAAGGAAAAACCCCCAAAAATCCATTTAAAGGGAAAAATGGAAGAAACATCAGGAAGAGCAACAGAGGAGGGGTCTAGTAGTTGGCATATGTTTTATTCAAAACCTTAAATGTAGACATCATGGTGGTGCTATCACCAAACTGAGTGGGATTCATCCTCTGGGGATCATGAGTATCTGTAGAAAATGTACATTTCTATGTGTTGCTGTTGTGCTTTTACCCCGTTTATGTTGACTAAAGTCTGAGATGGAAGTGCTGACAACAGATGTGTGCAACTGTAGAGTTGTACTCCAGTTAAGCACCACTGATAATAAGATAAGCTTGGTGGTGGCGATCTTACATTGAGAAATATGCAACTGAGATTCAGAAACATTCAGAGGCAATAACCTGAACGGTTTGGTCCAGGAGTCACGTCACTTAACACATAACATTCAGCGCGGCCTTACACTGTCCATTTTAATGGAGGACAGTTTAAACCCTCAGCCCTCTGCGTGAACAACCCCATGGCGGGAGCATTAGCGCTCGTTCTCCACAGCGTGACAAATGTGGACGCTGTCCTGAGGTGAAATCTCACATTTAAGGTTGTTCACTGGAGAACTCTGCCCAAAACACAAGGCGGCAAACACATGCGAGAGCCGGCACAGCCTCTGTGAAGGCAGCTGTTGCTCCATGTCTGCAGGCCACCGGGTCCAGCAGGAATTTAGGCCTCGGTGACTACAGAATACCAATTCCTCTCCGCTGGAAGACAGAGCGAGACCAGTAACCATGGCAACATAAGGAAAATTGTGATTCCTAATCTCTGAGTACAAAAAAAATACAGAGGAGTCATCTGGAGCTGAAGGGAAGCATGTGTCTGAGGTTAAATAGTGAGTAATTATCTTTTTATTTTAATCATTCTACGGTGTAATGTGTGCTCTACTTTTAGAGGCACAGCGTTTAGCTCCATTTCTCTGTGTAATAATGTCGCAATTACCGTGACCATAACCATGGTTTCTGGAAGCTAAAATACATAGGGGTGCAAACGCCACACCCTGTTCGAGGCTTCTCAAGCACACCCAAAACCATCTCTATGTGCTGTGAAATTTGTGTGACTTTAAGCTGACTAGCAGGGATGTGACTACTACTACACACACACACACACACTCACGCACACACAAATCTGGCTCTGGAAATGGGAGCACTGGACTCTTGCTTTAGAGTGCTGGGGTTTAAGGGTTCTCAGAGACAGAAACAACCCACTCTGACTAATTTAACAAGACATAAACAATAGATGAGAAGTGAACATGAGTGTTTTTGTGAGTAAGAGGCACAAGAAGTTCTCCTTGAAGTGTTTGGGGTTTGAATGCAGGCCTGGAGTTTGTCTCACCAAATGAGGTTAACAAGCCAACGCTGGGGTGCAACCCAGGCTTTCAGTCGGACAATGCTGGCTCACTTTTTAACCAGGGAAAGATCTCCATGGTAACCTACAGTATGCAGCTGCATAGCGACCCTGCTAGAGGAGGTTCAGTTCAGAGGAGTGGATCAAAAATGTGTAGAGAGTCCGTCCACCAATAGTGGTGTAGTGCTGTATGTGATTGGCTGTGTGTTTAATCATCAAAAAAGGGTAGTAAGGGTCTAACAGGGTCCCAATTTTGCAAAACTCATTACAGGATCATTCTCTCGGTTACTCAGCATTAACACTTTAATACTAGTAATAATCTTATTTAAACCACATGCTTCACATTTGACCCTGCGGTGTAATCATAGTCATTTAAGTGTAATTTCACTAACAAAATATATGTCTATTAGGATAAATGCTTCCATGCTGTCTCTCTGTTTAAAAGGAGGTCAACTGAGCTTATGTGAAGGAGCACTCAGACAACATTTCTATGTAATGGACTTAAATGAAATAAAGCAAGTGAGTCACACTACAACCACAAGACCTGTGTCTCCAGCAGAATGTAGAAACAAGCGGGTTACACAATGAATCCACTATTCTAGAAAACAGAGAATATCATGTAGAATATACATAAATACACAAATGTTATAATCGTTTTTAACTGTACACTCCTCTCAAAGGGCTTGGGGTTCTACCCAGAAGCATTTGCTTTAAGAAAGGAGATGGTCCTTTGTGGAAATAGGGATACCATTAAGAAACCCTTTCATCCAAAGAACTCCTTTTTGTAGAAAGAGTTCTTCAAGGATTGTTGAAAGCATGAATGTTAAAAGATCCATACCCTAAAATATTCAAATGTTTACCCATGTTTTATCTGGAATCTTCTAAATCAATTCATTTTTTTGGGCCTGATTTAAGCTCTACCCTGGACTAACCTTTTAAACTAAAACCAAGACCAGTGGGAGACAGCTATATGGGTAATGTAGCCAATTCCTATTACAATTACTACTTTTAGAGCCCCCCTTGGTGGGTTCTAGGTAAAACCCTTGGATTATTGAAGGAGTTCTAGGCAGATAGATAGCATTACACCAAAGCTAGGATCCCTGCACTGGCTATTTGTCAAAAACAGGATTGTTTGTTTCTAAAGCCATAGTACCTCAGTATATTGCTGAACTTCTGTGCCCCTTCTGCAGCTCCTGACTTCTTAGATCCTCAGAACAATGTCTTTTATCTGTCCGACGATCGAGGCTTGTGGGTAAGGGAGATCATTCCTTTGCGATAGCTGCTCCAAAGCTCTTGAATAGTATACTGCTCTCAATCAAATGCTCCCCTTCCACTGACACTTTCAAGACAAATCTTAAAACGTACATGTTTTCAATGGCCTTTGGTTTTTCGAGTGGTTCTAATATTTCAGTATTTTATAATCTTTTTTGATGTATGTCCGGTGTTAGTCTGTTTTATATTTGTGTACATGTTAAATTGCATTGTCATTCTTTTAATTCCTACAGCAATTTGGTCAACTGCGGCTGTTTTTAAATGTGCTATATAAATACACTTTGATTTGATTTGATACCCCTTGGTGAGTTTTTGTAAGCACCCATAGGAGGTGGAAATGTTCTAGATAGCACCCTGGAGAGGGTCCATTACAACACAGAAGGGTTCTCTGTAGGACCTTTCATATGGGTTCTGGGTGAAACCTTTCACAGATCATCCAAAGTATAACCTCATGTTGGGTTCTTAGCAGAATACTAACAGTTCTAGGTGGATCCTTTATACCACTAGGTACCAACAATGGGTTCTCCTATAGGGGCAAGCTTGGCTCCACTTAGCACCTTTATTCCTAAGGGTGTAAGGTGGGCTGCAGTTTGTGAATGCAGCTGAAAATGTGCCAGCACTTGACATGGTTGACCCTCTTATTCAACCTCTGTGGCACACATGGACACAAAACAGGAAGGATTCATTATGACTTTGACAACAGCCTGTTAGAGAAAGCTATTCTGCAGGCCCTTGCAATGACAGATAATCTGAAGAAGTCACTTGCTGCCGTCGAAAGGCTCCAGAGACCTGAAATGGCCAGAACAGACCAACCCCCACTGGTTGTGTGAAAGCGGACGTCCCCTGGGACACGTCCTTTGATATCTATTAAGGGGCATTCCCACAGTGGCCCCCATTGACAGAGCTTTGATTCTTTTTAGCGCTGGACTTCCGCGCATCACTTATCTATAGAGACAGCCAGAGAATAGCTCAACAGTTGGGATGATCTGAAGCCCAGGCCGAAGCCCTAAGGAGCACAAACCCGCCTAAAGAGAGGAGGAAACCAAAAACAGGATAGATAAAATCTTTTGGTTTTCTATTCTCCGCGGTAGCTTATGCAACAGTTCCCACTTTAATAACAGGGGTAGGGAGGAGAGTGTTGTCAGGTCAATACCTATCCAGAAGGCATTAAGTGCAGCTGGGGCTACTGGTTTGAGATTTCACTGTCTTCCTCTTTTTTCGTCTCTCTCGCTCTCTCTCTCTCTCTCTCTCTCTCACACACACACACACACACACACACACACACACGAACACACACAGTCATGTCCCTCCCTCAGTCTATGCTTCATTCATCCCCACTCTCCCTCCCCCACATCTCCTCCATCTACCCAAGAGACCCCAAATTCAATTACTGCCAGGCAGCAGTGGGAGGCAGACTCAGCTGCACAGGTACAGCTGAAAGGAATTCTGATACGCAACATGTCAACCAAATGCATCATGGGAGCGGCTTCACTGCAGGCAGACCTAAGGCACTGACCGAAAACAGAGCCAGGGTGAGACGCAGCGATTTTTGTTTTAATTACCACTGAAGCATGGCAGAAAATAACGTGAGGGGAGAAAAAGCATATGCGGTGGTGCAGCGCACCTTTCTAACCGATAAGAACATTTCAGTCGATGAGAGCAGGGAAGGTGAAGCCAGAGCACCTGGAGTAAAATAAGGCACTACAGGATAAGGATAATCCCATGATATCACCCTGCTAGTCGGGTCTGACATGTTAATTAGACCTCTGAATCTCAATGAGAAATTCATAATTCATTGAAGAGGGGCAGTGCTGCTGTGAAGCCGCCGAGCAGCCGAGGCAGACCAGTTCCCACGAGGGTTTCACCCTTTATTTGAGACCAGGAGGACATCACAGAGGGAGTGACAGCTAGCTAGAAGCAGCACCACTGCCACACCCATCATGCACTGTGATGTCTACCAACCCTGCTGCTACCAAGTCAGTGGGATACAGCGCCACAGTTCAAGAGCTTAATAAAAGGATCAGAACGCTGTCATCAAAGGGGCAGCATTCAATGGAATAATGTATGTGCATGAAAAGTCAGAGGATCCACCTTCACGCGTCTGTCACAAAACCCTACAAAGAGATCACAGGTTACGTTTGCATTCGCCTCATCCTGTCTTTGTGAATTGACAAACGGTCACAGGGGCAGATAGAGTCGACTTCACTGCTGTCTGAACCAAACAAACATGAGTCCGCCACAAAGAGACATCCATCTTGGTAACCATAGGAACAAGACTTATTATAAAGGCATCACTTTTCCCAAAGCACCTGGGCACAGTATAGAAAGCAGTGCAGCATAACGTGTCAGACACAACCTGACAGCATTAGTGACAGCTTTCCACTATAGCTGTGGGTTGTTTATCCTTCCAGGAAACAGCATGAATGATGCAGGGTAAATGGCTTTCTCTACACAATTGTACTACTTAAGCTGTGTTTACAAAACTACTGTTTGCCTGTGCTTTATGGAAAACGGAGAGGAGACATACGATGGAGGAATTAACCATTCAAACAACGATCAATTGCTCACATTCCTGCGACAGAAATCCCCCACGCTTTCCTCTAACAATGTTTTTCTTTTCCTTTTAGTATCTCTCACAGGAAAACACATATTTTTGAGAGGGAATCACACTGTTTGGTTGCGAACATTCCTACCAGATGCATGATGCATATCTAATTTCAGCATGCTGTTAAGAATAGCCTCACAATCTGGGAAAGCCTGGACTGGTGACGGACAAACATTCATTCATATTATTAATCCACTGTTGCCAACATGCTGAGAAGCACTGCTGTAGATCAGACAACACTGACAAGAAAACACATTGGCTGTGGCTATACACGTAAATCCGCAAAAGACACACACACAGATTCCTGATCTCTGGGCTGAGTCTCCTTACAAAGTCCAAGGTAGAATTTCTAATAATAATGATTAAACTAACAATGATTTTCTTTTCTTCATTTGGGTCGGTCAGACTTGCATGTGTACTGCCTAAACAAAGCTGGATGTTGCAAAGTTTTATGCATCGCTTTAAACCTAACCTGGTTTTAATCTATTTAGATTTTAGACTACTTGCTGATTTTCTTGCACTCTCGCTTGCAACACTTTGTTAAAGAGATTACTTGGATCTTTTGAAGTGGGGTTGTAGGAGGTTCTTGTCCGTAGTCAGTGTATAACCTTCAGTACATGGCAGTTGGCCCACCCCAGTTTGGAGAAGCAGGCATACAGCTTTTTCCCTTGGCACTACATTTTCTCAGCTGCAGAACTCTTGTACTCTTGTACAGCTGGGTCAGACTTTCAGTGGTTTATGGAGGACATGATTAATAGAGGTAGAACAGGTTGTCCACTAATCAGAAGATCTGCGGTTCAATCCCTCGCTCCTTCAGTCCACATTTTTAAGTATCCTTGGGCAAGCTCTAACCACAAATTGCTCCCAGTGGCTGTTCCATCGGTGTGTGAGAGTGTGTGAATGGTTACTGAGTAGCAGGTGGCACCATGTATGGTAGCCTCGGCCACCAGTGTGTGAATGTGTGTGTGAATGGGTGACTGATAGTGTGAAAGTGCTTTGACTAGAAACGTGCTATACAAGTGCAGTCCATTTACAAACAATGAGTGATTATGAGAACAGTGATGAAAAGCCATTCACTGTGAGCAAAAAGTAGGAGTATACAAGGGAAGAACTTTTACAGAGGAAGACTGAATAGGCCAAAGGGAGAGATATGTAAGAATATGGAGGCTCTATGGTTCAGTCAGCCGATGGAGCAGCTGATTGATCAAAGGGAGTCAGCTGATAGATCACATGATTCCTTTCTATGCAACCAATTGGCGAATCTCATTCAGGGCCCTATTTAAACTGCTCAGGCCTGCCTACTGTTGCTGCTTCCTCTACAAGCCATTTTGCAACCAGCCTCCACCCCAGCTCCTCCTTTTCATGCTGTTTGTCACTGATGCTGCTCTGTTCTGTACCTGAGGGACTCTTTGCTGCTGCTCCTTAGGCCTTAGGCTTTCCACATAGGCGCAAGGAAGGGCAGAGAGGTTTGCTCTCTGCCTCAGGCTTTTCTCGTTTGCACATGGAAGGGCAGGGAGGTGTGCTACCTTTACCTTAGGCTTTCTGCATGGGCGCATGGAAGAGGCTTTCTGCGAAGGCCTAGGAAAGGCAGAGAGGCCCCAGAACAGAGCCATACTTCCAAATATAATACTGCAAATGGAAATAAAGTTCTCCTGAGAGAACTACAGATAACTACCTCATACAACCTCAACAGATCCGAACTATCCCTTTAAGGGCTCAGTGAAAAACAGAGGCATGTCCTGTTCAGTCGGCCTATCAGAGCTGGTTGGTTAGCGGTTGTTGTAATCGTAAAGATACTAAAGATCAGCATCGCACCAATTTGCATTCTCATTTGTGTGCTTATTCTCCTCTTTAACACAGATGTGTGGATATATATTAGATCACTTAATTCTGAAGTCCAGACACCCCCGATTTGAATGTACATGTGTCAAAAAATTGATCCTATAAAAAATGCTGTATATCTTTATGACTCAAATGAAACTGTGATTCCCAGCATCCTCCAGCATGTTAGTATTCTTAACCATCAGCCACCATATAATTCCCACTGTTGCTCCTCTCCTGTGTGTCTCATCCTCCACGACCCAATTACATTTCAGGATGTGAGGGAGGAAGATGGCTATATGTAGGAAAACAACCCCCCCCCCCGACCTCATCCTGCAGCAGGATTTCAATTTCATGCCATGAGAGACAGGCAACCATGGGTTCAGAGTTCATGTGAGGAAAGTATGAGAATATTTTCAGCCCGTGCAATAATGATGCAAGGCACATGAACGCCACGGTCACGTTACTGAACACTTTTAATATTTTCCAGCTTCAATGTGTATCATTCACCAGTGGAAAATCTGGAAAAAGGCTTGCATCTTTCTACTGCATGTGTGAGCCTTCAAAACCACAGCACTGGCTCTACAAAGGCACACAAATCTTCCATTTATATTTTTATGGTGACATCAAGCATATGACCCCCCCACCCCTGTTCCCCCCAAAATCCTTGCCACCCCAAACACAATGCCATCTTTCAGGGAAACTGGGTCAATCAGCAGTGAAACCAAGACGAGCTAATAATCCCCCAAAACTTATTGTCAGTCATATTTTAAGTCAAGGGATTTGAATACGAAAAAGCAACTCGCACACGTACCCACATCCCTCAGTGTGGTAGGCTGTGTCTTCTGAATATGTTAGTCATAATTGGTGTGCAGCAGCGTATCCCCATGCTAGCGCACTACACTCACATTAATGCTCTGCATGGATACCCCCCCCCCACCCAACTCCTCCTCCTCCTCCTGCCCTCCTCGGCAGATATCAGTGGAAGACAGAACTCTGCAGCATGGCAACCGGCTCAGACGCTCCTCATCCACCTCTATGTGTAGCCATGGCAACCTGCACATAGACCAGCGTGATTCCATGTGGCCTTTCAAACATGGACTCATATAATGTTGAAATTCATAGCGATGTATGTACGCAGAGAGGGTGTGACCTGGGGATCCAAACTAGCACCTCAGAGGGAGCGCACACACACGCAGCTCAAAGGTCGAGGCAGTCGTGCCAACAAGGTGCTTTCTAGAAGCTCAGGCAGGCATGATAAACGACGAATAATTCCTTCCCATGGCAGGAGGCCACAGAGAATAACAGAGAGAGAATAACAACAGATTAAAGTGGGCTGAAGAAATACTGTGGGGACAGCAGTCTTAAAGAACAGAAACAAGAAATGTTTCTATTTTAAGGCTCCCTAAAGTGAACAAATGTAATATGTTAGCGGAACAGACAGCAGTGACAAACATCAGATGTCTGGATGCTGGTAATTCCCAGCCTGCTTGCTGTATCAAGGCCTCTTTCTGATTGTCTCCACAGTCAGGCTGCAAACACTTTCTCGGGTGACATGGGAGATAAAAATCAGAGCGGTGCTATTTATCTGTACACTGTCTCCAACAATTCTTTCATTCACAACTCTTTGTAAAGACCAGGGGGGGAGGGGAAGAGTGCCATGGTCACCATCTCCTCGCATCTTTCTCCTAGAATGCTCCTTCAGTTCCACAACAGAGGCACACCTAAAAATGACCATCTGCATCAGGGGAATGCTACACTGACAGAGCAGTCAATCTAAATATATCTCACAGCTTAGGGAATGGGGAGTGACAGTAATGGGTTTAGAAACCTCATTGACATGGTGTAAACGGTAGGACAGAGTTGGATTGGTTGCTTTGGGCTGCACAGCCGCTGCCCCGTTCTCACGAATCCTCTAACAGCCAATCAAATCCCATTTGTATTCATGTTCTGCCAATGACAGCTCATCAAGGAAGATTGGTGCCAAATCATCCTCTATGCCCAAATCATTCAACCACCACCACCTCTGTCAATTCTCCCCCCCCCCAAAGCGCCGCAAGGCTGGGGAAGCAGACCGTGTCCTCACCGCAGCTCCTAGTGTAACAGGATTTAGCACACTGCTTCAAGACTAGACTGTCTTCCCCCCTCTGAGCCCTGCCTTCGTTTACAGTCGACATGTCGTGTTTGAAAATACACAACATGGAACATGAGATACTGTGGACCTTTGGCGGTCTGTAATTTGCACAAATAATATGCGCCTTGAATTTGAATTATGTTGACATTTCTCACTGTGCAGGAGATGAAATTCCTTTATTCTTTTTTTTCCACATACTGTTCATACAAGCTTTAATAACACTGATTGTGAGGATGTCAGTTAGCATTTCTTCAGATTTTTACAAGAGTAATACTTTCTAATAAAAGCCGACACAAACAAAAGATGACAGCACGGTGGTAGAGTGGTTAGCATTGTTGCCTAACAGAGAGAGGGTTCCTGGTTTAAAGCCAGGGTGGGGGGTTCGAACCCTGGGGTGGGGGAGCCCTTCTGTGTGAAGTTTGCATGTTCTCCTCGTGTCAGTGTGGGTTTTCTCCGGGTGCACCAGCTTCCTCCCACAGTCCAAAGACACGCAGGTTAATTGGTGACTCCAAAACTGGCCACTGGTGTGAATGTGAGCATGAATGGTTGTCTGTCTCAATGTGTCGGCTTGATACCAATAGACCAAAAGTGAACGAAAAAAAGCGATTAAGATTAAACTTACTAAAGGGACATTTGAGAGTGTTGTTCAACTCCCTAAGGAATAAAAAGGAACAAATAGTCGAATCAGGGACGGCCATGCAGATTTGGTTACCTTCGGATAGAGCCAGGCTAGCTGTTGGTATCAAACTTCTCACCTTACTCTCAGCAAGACACTGAATAAGTGTTGAAAGAATTCCTTAAAGCATGATATTCCCATCAATCTTTGATAGTGGTGCACCAATAATATCTTAGTTATGCTTTATTATTGACTTATCAGATGATTATTTTCTCAGTCAAGCGATCCATTATATGGTTAATATGATGCTCCCAAATCCCCAAAACCTTTAAAATTACAATCACATAAAACAAAGAAAAGCACCAAAATCTCCCAATTAAGAAGCTGGGATTAATTGACCTTCTGTCAACTAACTAATCAATTAATCATTTCAGCTCCTTTGTGTCCACCGTACCTGAAGTTACTTCACATTTCCTTGAAGACACTTTTAATGAACTACCGTGAGGAAAATAACCGTGGTGTTCAGAATCTTCACAATGAAACTGACACACCCATTCATGTAATTAATTCATTGTATTATATATTAATGACAACAGCATGAATGTCATATTTAATGAGCACTCTGATCAGCTCGCAGAGCATTAGCCGATCCAGTTAATTAAGTAATTGGTATTCAGACCTGTGCTGAAAATTTAGCTATTTATACACCTCTTAGAGCCGACTCTCTGTGTGGGAGAGGCCATTGATCAACAGGTGGCAACAGAAACATCCCGGCTCCTCCTCCATGCTGCTGGTAAGTCAGTCATTGAGCTACCCATATTGAAGCTGTGGAAGACGAGGCTGAAAGAAGCCCTTCATCATGTTTGTACTCATTAAGTCAGGCCCTCATTGCCATTCAGCTGACAACAAGGCACACTGGAGCTGTTCTAATTGCTTCCCATCACAATGAATGGGTGGTAGCATATGGGGGATAGAGTGGCAACTGGCGGGATGGTAAGCCCTCTGGACTGGTGTGAGGGTCTTGCTCTAAAGCATGTAGGTCCTTCCATTGGTGACATAGCCCCTTTTAGCCTGGGCGGTCCCTGCTGCCCTATAAGCACGCTTTAATTATGGGAATGGGGTAAACAAAAAAATAAATCTCCTCAAGCATCAGATGGTGTGTCTGTGGCCTAATATAGGTTGAATATCTCTAGTCACAGGCATACCTGATTTCATCTCGTATCTCACTCAGTGCACGCCTCTGTATCTGCTCTGCTGTGACAAATGTTAGAAATGGTGGTGATAAACTATGGATCAGACCATGGGGATGATGCATTGAGATCATGGTCAGCATGGTCAGCTTCTCAGTGAGAGATGAATTACACCCTGTCACATGAACTCTGTAGCTAATACGATTGTGACTCAGTGGGTCGACCTCAGACATGCTTCCTGCCAGGATCGGGAGACGGCTTCACATTGCACATAGATTTTAAAAAGCTCCCACAGAGCAACGTAGATGTCAATGTTTTCTAGTATCAGATCGGAGAGGTAAATCTTACAATGATGGATTATCAGAGGGTGATATCTAACGGAGTTCAAATACAGCAGGGAGGGGCATCCAAAAACATCTTTATCCACCGATTTGTAATCTGTACTCAGTGATCGAAAGCTGATGCTGGGAGTGTCAACACCCCCCACATTCTGCGCTGATGCTCCCCACCTAGTGCCTGCTGAGTTCAGAAAACAATGCTGAGAACATCTTTACTCTAATAATGTACAATGTCTTGTGACTTTGTCGTGGATGTGAAACAAGATTGAGAGTCTACAGCCATGCTAGCTGCTCTGTGAAGCTGTACTTGCTGGTGCAGAGGCACTTTGGGCTAAGAGCCAAAACATTAGCATGCTAAAAGGATCACAATGACAATGTTGATGCACGTACTGATGTTTAGCACGTCAGGTTAACCATCTTAGTTTAAAGGAATACTTCTCCCTCGAAATGACCATTAGTATATGAATTGCTCATAAAACAACTTTCCCCGCATGCCTCCAAAGTAAATGAAGAATCCACCCATTTTCATCCGCTTATCTGAGACTGGGTCGCAGGGGTAGCAGGCCGAGCAAAGCACCCGAGACATCCCTCTCCCCAGCAGCTCCTACTGGGAGACCCCAAGGCGTTCCCAGGCCAGATGAGATATGTAATCCTTCCAGCGTGTCCCAGGTCTGCCCCGGGCCTCCTACCAGTGGGTTGGCCCGAAACACCTCCAGTGGGAGGCGCCCAGGAGGCATCCTGATCAGATGCCTGAACCACCTCAACTGACCCCTTTTGACGCGAAGGTGCAGCGTCTCTACTCCGAGCTCCCTCCGTATGTCCGAGCTCCTCACCCTATCTCTAATCATTTCGTCCACTTGTATCCGCAATCTCATTCTTTCGGTCACTACCCAGAGTTCATGACCATAGGTGAGGGTTGGGACATAAATGGACCAGTAAATTGAAAGCTTTGCCTTACAGGTCAGCTCCCTCTTCACCACTACAGACCGGCGCAGCGCCCACATCACTGCAGAAGTTCCCTCTTGTTCCCTCACTCGTGAACAAGACCCCGAGATACTTGAACACTCTTGCTTGAGGATGAAGAATCCAAAAATGGTAAAAAAATAAAAAAAATCTTCATGAATTAAAGTCACAGGGGGCTATAACTAAAACTACATCAAAACTACACTTCCTCACTACCCCTCAAAAGCTCTCTTCAAAGCCGGACTCCATTAACAAAAAGAAAAAAACAGTAAGTAGTAAACACAGGAGCTAACTGATCAAGGCAGTGGTAGACCATTTTTCAGCGAGGTAAAATTACTGTTTCTGTCAATGGAGTCTGGTTCTGAAAAGAGCATAGATAAGATTGACTCAGTTCAGTTCCCTGTCTGCAAGAGCTGCCTGTTTGGGAAGTACTGAGCATGCAGCTGATTAAATAAGACTTGGAATACACTGCATGAGTTGTGTGAGAGTTTGTAAATGGATGTTTACTCCCTATGACTTTGATACATCAAGAACTTTTTGGATCCTTCGTTCATCAGAGGAAGGTTTTCTTAATACTGGGTCAGTAATTCATATACAAATGTTCATCTGGGAGGTGAAGTAACACAAAAGTGCAAAGTACAGATGAGGCTCATGTGAATTTCATAAATAGTGGACAAATTAAAATGTTGACCTAATGATGGTGCGGGATGAAAAGTCAGGGGATAAATTAAGTCATCACATCATTATAGGGAAACCATGAATGTCTTTCCAAAAGTTTTATTGTATTTAAGTTAATAAGTGTTTAAGTATTTTCCTGGATAAGTGGAAATCTTAATCTGCTGGTGGTGCTAGAGCTCAAATCATGGACTCAAAAAAGTAATTCAGATTCATCTTCTTCTTCAGGGAACCACAAATGTTCCTGGTAATCCATCTCACAGTTGCAGAGATATTTTAGCTTGGACCCAAAAGGTGGACCAGCCGAATGTGGCTAAAAATGAGTTTTACTTGTGCTTGTGTATTAATTTGCTGTGGACTTAATCAGTAATTAGGAAAGCAAAAGTAATATATTGTAGTTTAATGAGGCTGTGCTGGGTAAAAATCTCATATGGAAAGCAAATGAAAATGCCAAGAGATGAAGGAGTCTGTAATTAATGAATTGGAGAGGTCTCTCTGCACAGTAGCCTTTTAAAAAGGGGCTATACCGTGACTGTAATGGACAAAGCAATGGCCGGAGAGGACAGACTGCAGTCCTTAGTGGCTCATTATAGTAAGAGAGGAAGAACAGAAGTAGTAGTCCAACATGAGAGAGAGCTGTATCTGAATTTCTAATGTTCAGCGCCAGTGCTGCTAATGTCAGTATTAAATGGGAAGTGGAACATTCAATGTTAGGTTGTATTCGTTGGTATTCCAGCAGTAAGGTTTGGCTAATGGAGCCTGACTGTTTCCTTCATTCACAGGAATGAGCATGACTCTCCTCTCTCCGCTCTGCCTTCATCATCCCATCCCCCACCTCCTAACCCCTAAATCCATGCTACAATCACACTCCTCACAGGCAACTTCTGCAGAGCCTCCACCAGCCATCAGCATTCATGAGCGTCAAAACATCAGCACAGACAGAGTCACTGTACGTTAGCCTGAGGACTGCAAGACAGACTGAGGGCAACAGTCTGGATTTCCTGCTCTACTAAACTCTGCACGGCCAAATTGGACAGAGGCAGGCTGCCCATTTTAATTTGACAATAATTCCATGAAAATCCATAGCGGTAAAAAGTGCAACCGCGCCATTATTTTGGCTCAAGTGTGATTATTAATCAATGCCAGTCGACTGTTGTCCAGGTTTGTGCAGCCAAACATCATCAGCATCAACACAAGTGTGTTCACAGCCAGAGTGCTAAGTAGGCCACAGCATGGTATGTGACCCACGAGATGGCTCGATGGCCCCTTTTTGTTTCTCGACCATCTGATATTCTGCCTGCTGAGGTGGAAACTTACCCCTCTGAACCAGAGGAGCAGGAACTGAAGCCTTAGGTATCAGTTACAGAGTGAGGTTAGACGTTTTATGTTTTCTAAAAGAGACACATAAAAAAAATCCTACCTCGAGTCACTCCGACTATAAAATCACCCAAGATGAACTGCCTCTTCTCGAACATTACTGTATGTTCCTGCTGAGAAATAAAGGACTAGATAATTGCTTGACAAATGTGGTTTGTAGACCATGCAGTTATCTCACTTCTGCTCACTTCTCCTGCTGCAGGGGAGAGATTAATATCGGCAGGATCTGAGCCAAGTTGACGTACGTCTTCTGCATCCTCCACTGTCAGCTGGACCAAAAAAAGAAAAGATGAGATTTTTGGGATGGAGCTGATGTAAACGAAATGAAGTTACTGCGAAAGTCAAGCAACTCACTCCTACCATCCAAACATCCTTGGCAGGTCAAATTCCTGTGAGGCATCTCTGTGCTCAGAGGGGACTTATCTTCATTATCTCGACAAGTGTAGTGTCCCATTCTGTCTTTAGGAGTGAACTAAACGTGAAAACTTTTCCTGTTTTGCATTGTTTTTCTGTTGAAAAGATAACCGATCTTTCCGCCCCAAATGGGAGCTGATGTCTGGAGAAAATGTACTCCTTGCACACCTCTAGGCAAAAACAATATCAAGCCCACTGAGATTTTTATCTCGAGTGCTGACTTGAAATAGGGGACATAATGTGTGTTAAATTGAGCATGAATAAAGCTTTCTGTTGGTGGGGGCCTTTTGTTACCGCCTCCTGAGCAGCATCTTCAGCTGCAGTGACAAAAGCTGCTTCTAGCTCACCATCACACCAGATAAACTACATCATCGTGACCCTGCTACGTCTATAAGAAGGCCAACTTATGTCTACCGTACAGAGGAACACTTTAAAAAAAGACTGGGAGTCTGACACCCTCTCACATCTGAAGACAATGTGAGGTTTTATCACATATTATTAGCATTTTTAGCAGGACTACAACTAGATTCCTTTTCAGATAATTTCCCATCCTTCTCCTGGTGGAAAATATTACACCAAACTCCCTTTAAGAAATATCATATATTAGGAATTTCTTAAGTTTCTGCAAAAACACATAATACTAGAACACAAGCTCAGAGGTGTCACATTACAACAGTATCATTGTCAATTCAGCATCAACAGAATCCATGAAGTATAAACTTCACATTTTGGATTTGTCGTCTCAACTCCACACCAGCTCAACCTCAATTTGAATAAGTCTTTTTTTAAAAAAAAATCAAATTAATTTTCTTTAATAAATAAATATAATTCATGGTGCGGTCAGACCGCTCCCTTAACACAGGTGTGTGTTTTCCTTTGTGTACAGCAAGTGGGAGAGCAAAAAGGTTTTTTTTTTTACCGCAGTAAAAATGTTAGTTTTGGAAGCCTTAACGCCGGCAAATATGGATTGAAACAATATGTTTCTTTAGATAAAGTTGTAAAGAGCATTTTTAATGATTTTTTAAAAACTTTTACTGGACTAAACAATGAACCAGTTACTCGTAGTCTCTATATACAGACTCTACATTCAGTGAATGTCATCTGTAGGCAAACCCTGGAGATCTTGAATTAAACAGAATGCATGGACACATAAAAAAAGAAAGAAAAAAAATCTACATATCAACAGTAGAATTCAAATGTCACTGTTATGAATGAAGCTTTATAGTTTCAGATTGTTCGGTTCAGCCTTACAGCGTTTGTCCAAACACATAAGAGGAATCTCACTGCAGTGCTTTTTTATTCTGGGGATCGTGCTGTTTTTTCGTAATCTCTGTATCAAACTGTATGAAACCTGACAGCAAGTGGAAACAAGGAGATAAGGACTAAGAAGACAGATTAAACTAAAGCTGCCGTATATACAAATCTGACATGTATCATGTCAAAAAAATACAAAGCATCAGTGTGGATTCTTTGGAGGGTAGAATATTGTTAAATACTCTGGGATACTAAAACTCTATAAAAATCTTCTGTATGCTACCAAAACTCTGAGGTTGATATCTACTCTGAGAGCCTTAGAGAGTCAAGTTTCACTGCAGGTTTCTACAGATTACAGGCCCAAAAGCAGGCTGAATAAAATCCCTCCCTCACCTGCTCTACCTCAGATCAGATGTAGGCATTGCTGGCTGGATGATATTCAATTTCGAAAGGCTGGCATTGGCAAACTGATTGTTCTAACCTGAGACAAGACGAAGCAGATGCAGCACTTGGCACATTGAAAGCAGCATACGGAGTGAGAACAGTCCCAAGAACCTTGTCTTGTAAAATAAAAACAAACGAGGCTTTAACGCCTCACTTAACCCGAAGTACACAAAAAGTAATGTGGGTTAAATGAGGGCAATCAAATGGGACCTGACGGTGAGAATCTAGCGAGCCTTAAGTATTAGGTACAACACATGATACCACTAGAAAGATTAGCAGTCATGCACAGGGAGCCCTACTGCCCGCTTTAGGAGCAACATTTACCCATACTGCCTTGGAAAAGAGCCAGAAGGACACATTCGTCCTGCGCTGCACGCTCACTAACTGTCAGTAAAGCTCAGCAGCTTTAGTGCCGAGCCCCATTCATACACATTAAACGAGTCCTCTGTGGCTGCCGCTGTATCTGGTTTTCTCCATCACCACTTTCCACTTTCCTCTATCTACTCATCTCATTCGTCTCTTCCAGGCAGGAAGGACTGTGGTCACAGAATGTAGCTGTTCTTCTATTCTGAGACAAATAACACTCTTTTCTCATACTCCACCCGATGTCCTGCCATTAAATCAAAGTCCGAGGACACCTTTCCAAAACACCACAAGTTTGGAGGAATGCTGAAGGAAAGAGTGCCATGTACCTCATCATCTTTTCATCACCTCATAGGATAGTGCTGACACTGTACAACATTTTCCAGTGAATCCCATAAAAACACCAAATCCAAATAACCAACAATGCATTAGTCCGTCTCTCAATATGTTCTGATTTACCAAACTATCCTGTCTGTGGCACTCAAATCCCATCGGATGAAGACTTACATGGGTCACAATCAGGCTCAATAATTTCCTGAAACTGCTGGGCACTGTTTGTTTTAAGAAAATGCTACACCAACAAGACTAAATGGTGCATTTGTTGGGGACTATCTTTTGCCATGGATTTATACACTTTGAACTAATGAGCTGGACATTGTATGTGAGACTGACTCAAATTACAGGGCCCATGTTTATCCTTATGAAGGTACATATCATCCTGTGCAATGTTGTGTTGTCTCATTTATGTTTTTTACGAGCTTTTGGACAACAGTGCAGCTCGGAATCTGCTTATCAGCTTTTACACAGGCACCACTTGTAAGAGGAATGTACTATAGAGAGGTGCAGGAATGAGTCCTACAACTTGGAAATGAGTTAGCATTTTAGCACTCCCAGTTCCCTCATCTTGAAGTCAATGGGAAGCTTAAGAGACTTTCAAGTTTTGTTCAGCGACATTAAATACATCAGTAAATACCCCACTCATAAATGTTGAAGCCTTTACATGTTTTAAAAAAGAAGGTTGCGAACAAGTAGCTTAATGATACTGCACATCTTTACACTGAACCCTGGTGAACACAGCTTTAAGGTCTTGTTGTGGAGGCAATGTTAAAGTCATGCAACTGTGGTGTAGTTTGTTTATAGCCTAATGCTAGCCTTTTACTTCTGGTAATTGCACTTACGCTTCAAAAATCATGGAAGTGGTGTTAATTTGTGAAGATTATCTTGCTGAAAAAACATGTAAGTATCATGAACTTTTGTTTGCCACAGAGCTTATTTTCTTCAAAAATCTAAAATCCAATGGAATTATCCCATGGGCTTTCTGGTGAGGGAACAAGGGCCTACAAATACACGTCAGCCCTGCAGCACTGTTTTGGTTTTAGTCTTTTCATGGGATTTGTTGATGTTAAGAAAAATATTGAATATCACCAGCCTTATCCTTTGACGCGTCTATAAGTGGTATTATTGTTGGTGCCACTGTTGCAAAGACAACCAACAGTCTAACAACTACCACAGTTTCCACAGTGACTTTGGTTGTTCCTATGTCCACAATTCCTGCTACTGGAAAAAGTAACTTCAAAGAACTTACAATGGCCCTTTATAGGTCACGCTGTAGGGCCGTTACAAGGTCCTTTCTTAACACCGCCTTTGCATTTAGAAGCAAGAAAAAATAACAGCGGCATCACTCCACTCCAAAGTGTGATTTTAGACAGCATGCCAGCATAGTGGGAAGCAAACACAGCGTAACGGTCGTGACATTTAACACGACAGCATCGGCCTCTAGGGTGACATATAGGAAAGGCACTGGCAGTGTTTTATAAACCATAACAATAGTTTGTGGACATTTTTGGCCACTGTGCAACTTGTTTGAGTTAGCCGCTAACTGCTATCAGCCGCTTTTAAAATCACCCGCAGTCGGTCGCTGGCATAACATATCAAAACATCATACCCATGCCGCCCATGATCCCGTCCTGCAGGCTGTCCCATTTATGCAGACATTGTTTCTGAGCTGTAACTACCTCCATTCCCGGCTCAGAGGCAAGACAATTCTGTCCCCCCATTCCGCTATTGTACCTTTTGTACAGAACAGCAAGGCAACATAACAGCGTAAAAATCCCACCTTTAAGAGGCAGTGTGAAAGGGGCTCATGATACTGCTTGGTAACTGGGGATAGCTACTGATAGGTACAGGGGAAAAAAAGAGCGCTATCCTCTTCCTGTTTTGATTGCGCAATGGTAAAGGCACTTTGTATGTGCGGTAAATCAAACCTCTATCTTCCTAGGAGATCATACCTGGAGGCAGGCAGTGAAAGCGAAGCTTATAGGGAATCAATCTTAACACTGATGGTGTCATTATCTATTGCCATATTGTGCAATCAACATTTACTTCATAATGATAAGTAAAGGAGAAAGCCTGTCTATTTCCATTTTAACAAGATGAAAAGTAAAACATTAAACGATAATTATTAAATTGCACAACTTAAAATGGCCTCTGCAAATGATCTGCTTTATGTCCATACATTCAGTTTGTGCAGCATGAATGTCTATTTTGCATTGAAAGTATTATAAGCTTACAAAATGACATTCACAATTAGTAAGTATCTAATTTTAGCTCAACTTCTACATAATCCGTGCAAATGGCTTATACTTGAATGTCTAAATGCAGATCTGTGATGAGAAAGCTAATCCTCTAAATCCTGAAGTCATGAATGAAATTCAAATGGCAGCTCGTCTCATTCAAAGACATAAAAGTATTGTTTCCGCTTCTTCTTTTGTGTACCTGCTGTCTTTCTTTACATTTGCTAAGAAAGCACATGGATTTCACACACGTTCCCACGTCACCACACCAATGTGGGACAGAGCTGTGAAATACAATGGTGTCCACGGTTTCCAAATAATATCCTGAAAGGTTGTCAGGAGGACACAGTGGAGGGAAAAAATATGTAGTAATAGATGACAGCTGCAGAACACGTTCGAGACAGTTTGGGAGATTAGGAAGCAGTGAAGAAATACCACCACAATAAACTGAAGGAACCCTGACATACTAAAACGTTCCCTCCAGTTTCATCCGTGCATTCAACAACTTAACATCATGCAGTTGCCATGCCAACCTGTTTCCAGACTGCTGCTGCTATGATGAAAACGGGAAACGCTTCTTGGCTACTGTGCAATAATGAGGAGTCCCAAGCCGACATTAGTATTCCCATCAAGAAATGTGCCTGAGCAAGAAGGCTGCAACAACTCACCGAGATGTCAAAGAGCTCCTCAGTGTCGTCCAACATGCGGACCCTGATGGTGACTTGTCGTCCAGGGGGCATGGCCGGCGGTCTGTGCCCGGGGTCCAATGTACTGATGCCAAGAGTCTCCGGGGCTCCAAGACGCTGCCCTGCTCCAGAGGCCATTGGCTCTGGGTCTGGCTCTGCCATGATGCACTGCAATGCTCACTGCCCAGCCTGAGCAAAGGGAGGCCAAGAGAGGAAAGTCAGGGAGACAAACACATCCACATGCATACACAAAATAATGCAACTAAGGACTTACATAAAGTAATAAGAAACCTCCTCTTACAGAGCATTGTGATGCAGCAGGTGAAATACAATGACAGTGTCAGAGCCCAGAGGACGGGCTGCACAACCTTCAGTGTCACACTAACACAGTAATTGCAAATGCAGTATTTGCACTCGCCGCTAATGGCTGATAATTGTTGCCTGTGGGAGAACCAATTACTGTAAAAAAAAAAAAAAAAAAAAAGATAAAGAAAAGGATCCAAGCATGTTCTTGATTTCAAAGCCGAACCAAGCAGCCCTAATTTGATTTGACAAATGAATCACGAGGCCAAAGTGTAAAATCAAAGCGTCAATACAATGACAATTGAATGGGAAGTCGTAAAAGCGAGGCATTAAGGCCAACGACGTGCAGACATATACTTAGTTGGGTTTTAATTGGTCTCAAGGGTATCAAGGCAAGGACGCGAGGACACTGCAGGAGTTCTGAATGAATGAGTAGTGGATCTGAGTCATCAGACAGCAAAGAGTAAAAACTGTAATATAGCTTCCAACGATTATTCCGTTGATTTGAAAAGTACTATACTATGCTGGAATTGTAGGCTACTGTTTTTAAACAGTATCGTCAGCGAAAGTGAAAGCCAACCCCAGATTCACTTTCGTTTTTTTCAGCACTTGGGCCGCAATTTTTAGCCTCCACATGGATGTGTGCTGTTTATGGTCCGACCATGGTCGCTAACTTTTGTATAAGGCCCCGACCTCACCTGCACACTACACTCAGAAGCATCTCGAACATAGCAAAATAAAAAGAGCATGCAGGCAGTAGGCAGGGTCTCTCCAGAACAGTTAAAGTAGTTACATAATGTATTGGATGACACATGAAATAGGAAAAAGTAATGGATAATGATTTAAATAGGTATCTAAAAATAATGGATAACAGTTGAAATTAATGTCAGTGTCAGTCCTTGAGGTGATCTGACAGGACTTATGTCTGGCAGCAGTATAATAGAGAAACACCACCCTGCCACATCCAGCAAAGCAGCGCCCCATCTGACATTCAAATCCAAGTCGAGGTGCAGAATCCGGAATAACCTGCAGTGTAACTCTGTGTTTGTCCCAGGTGCAGGACTGTGTTTGGACAAAGTCGAGGACTCATTCACTCCGAGTTGACACATGAGCAGGGCTGCTATCCACCCCGCATGTATCCACAGCCAGATCCCCCAAGGCCCTGCTGTCCTGCTTAATTCTCTCTTCATTGCACATTCCAGCAGGCTGATGTCATCCTGAGACCTCACCAAGTGCTTCATCAGAGTACTGAGGCCAGTGGGCAGTTGTTCAGCCGCCGCAGAGGTGAATGACTGCTGCCAAGTTTAAGCTGAAAGCTGAATAAGGCATTTCAAAAGGAGTGCATAATGTAATCCAGCAGAGTGCATGGAGAAAATAGGCCAAGGACAGTGGATACACTAAATTCTGTCTGATGATGGTCTGCCTGATGCTTAGCAGAGGCTCAGAAGAAGTTTCCAGTCAAACACTGCACGGTGTAGTTCAGGGACTGGATGCCACAAGGCTAACAAGAAGGGCTGCATCATCTTCATTATTGATTACGCTGTCAATGTTTTAGCAGTATTTTATTGATCAATTGGTCAATAATTAATGAAGTGTGAAAAATGTCAATCACAAGCTCCTATAGTCCAAACACACGTCTTCAAATGGCATGTTTTATTTGACCAACAGTCCAAAGATAATCAACGTCCAGTGATACACAACAGGGACAAGGAGCAAGCTTCTTGTTTTGGAAGCTGGAACCAGCAAGCGTTGGCCGTTTCTTCAAAGACAATTACAAAAATGTGTCGGGATCAGTTGTCTGTCGATTAACTAATCAATAAACGGACTCATCATTGCAGCACGACTGATAGCTGGCTTCAAAATATCCAGATTTGTGAAGTTTCAAGGCTAAAAAATTTCTCCTTTCAAGTCCTTATCTTTGTTAGGAGAGAGCAATTAGTCTTGAAACTAAACATCAAATACGTAGTCTATCTGAGTTTTACACATTTGAATGTCATGTTGTTTGAATTTCAGTTCTTCCCGATGAACCTATTCATAACTCTGGTTACTTGTAAATGCTTACAGCTAAAAAACAGGATTCAACAAGCAGATTTAGGCTTGATAAAAAAAAAGGCAAATGAACCCCAAACATAAGTGCCAAAGTGTTAAGAGAGCATGTCCTCATCATTTGCACCTGTCTGTACACTCATCGGCCGACTAATACTCCCTCGAGGCTGATGGAAACCAGACCGAATGCTGTCACCTGGATCATGAATGGAAACAGACATTTCTTTTAATGCAACCCACTCATTTATGACATCTGATCCTCACCCCGTCATCACGCAGTGGCCCTTGCCTTGATTACTGGCGAGTGTCTCATGCCAAGTCTGTAAATGTGTGTCTTATACGACCTGCGCATGCATGCCGTGTAACCAGACACTCCTCCAACAAAGCACCAGCGAAACTGAAGACAGTGAAAGAGTAGACAGTGATTATTTCAGCCAACACGTACCCTCCCCTGCACCAGGGATCATTTATCAACCACTCATGAGGTCTGCGTGTTCCTCTGAATGGGTAACTCAGGTCCAAACGAACACACTGAACAGTCACCGGTTGTACAGCTGGCACCTTGTTCCAGGGGGCCACAGTGTGACATGAAGCACAGTCCCCCAGTATGCGGAGCCGCGGGGACATTTACAGACCCTTGAGTGTTTCTCACCCTGCCTTTGAACTTGTTTGCTTGAAATTCCCCACGAGTGTGTAACATGGAGCTGTGACTGCTGGCTCGCAGAGTCTCCGGGGCTGTAACAGTGGCTCCTCTGTGTGCAGGGGCGCGCGGGGGCCCCTCGGTGCGGTCCAACACAGCACAGCTGGAATCCTTTAGTGACAGCTGAATGGCCAGAGGCCGCGGCGGCTGATACAGCCAGCTGTCTACCTGAGGGAAGCTCCACAATAAAAAAAAGGAGCTCGGCTTCTTCTGTGTTCTGCAACCGTCACTGATACCTGGGTGTGGCTGGCAATGCATGAATCACTATAAGTTCCCACTGTATAATTGGCAGGGTTGTGTTTGTTATGTGAAAAGAATGACATCTAACTGGTAGAAAGCGTGTTGTAACCACAGCCTGGCTGCCATTTAAGCCTCTCCTAAAGCAGCCTGGATGATAATTGAGGAAAATAGTGCAGGAAATGGTGAAACCCACCAGTCAGTGAGGTCTTTCCCACCTCACACAGCCTGGTAGTGTGTTCACACCATTAATGTAATGTAGGTTAATAGAGCAGGCTGCTGTAATCCTCAGGACATTATCAGACAGGACAGTAGATGTGACATTAACGCATGGACTCACCTGGACACCTTATGGAAACTAAGTGACACATATGAAACGCACAGCTCCTGATCATTTAAATGTCACACACACACACACAGCCGCGAAACATCAGCCGACTGCGGCGCCTGCACGCATCCATACAGCTAAGGTATATGTGTGCAATGCAAGCCGCACTGGAGGACAAATAGGACAGTTACCGGCTGCACATGGAGATTTTTCTACACACACTCATAGTTATTTCCCTCCCTCGAAATCCACAGGATCACAAAACAACACGGCAAAGATACTCCCAGGACTTAACCCTAATCTCCTCAAACAAGTTGAATCACTTCCCTAAGAGCACACAGGGTGAGGACTCGGGCTGCACGATTCTTACCCCTTCTCTCGAAATGCGGGCTTAGTATCCACACGTTATGTATTTCCCAGCTGAAAGGAGGTGTTACATCCACGTCCAGCGGCGCTGACTACAATAAGAGACGCCCGGTGGAGTTGTTAGATGCGGCTCGGACCGGAGAGGAGGCTTTCTGCGGTCGCCATGGCGGACGACTGAGTGAGTGAGCCGGGGAAAGACGGGATTACATTGAACCGAGTGGCGGATCCACTCCCGGTGCCTTCTACTCAGACAATGAAGGAGGTGCAGCACCTCCACCTTCTCAGCAGCAGCGGGACACGGAAGAACAGCAGCACCATCTAGCGGTGCCAGCTGGAACAACCGCATTCAGATAGTGAGTACCAAGCTTTTAGGCTTGTGACCCATTAAAAGCACAGTTAACCCCACATGTAAAAAATACATATTTTACCCCTTATCAGTATAAATTGTTTTGGTGTGAGCTGTCTGCCTCCTCTTGAATAAAATGGAGCTGCCCGTAAAACATCAACAAAAAGTAGTCCCAGTGAACTGCTAGTCCAGGGGTGTCAAACTCATTTTAGTTCAGGGGCCACATACAGCTCAATTCGGGGGGCTGTACCACTGAAACCACTGCATAATAACCCATAAATAACAACCCCTTCAAATATTTCCCTTCTTCTTTTTAGTGTGTCCATTCTGAGAACATTCATCCATTTAAAAAACAAATGATGAACAGCCTGCGATATCCGAAGAAAATTGATGTGCAGATTCTGTTTTAAGTTAGAAGTCTGATACAGATTCTTTCGCATCAAAGCTGGTGGTTGACATTATTTTGCACACCGTTCAATAGCTTTACATATGACCACTCTTGCTCCTCAGCCTGCACAAGTGCATCAACATTAGGTGTGCAGAGTGATCTGATGGGCCGGATTGGACCCTTTAGCACTCCTGGCCTAGTCCCTTTTGCTAGCCTGGTGTGGCTACACGCTTTGATATATAAACATCTGTCCCAATTAGACACCTGCTCTGGTTGCCAAGCAGTTTATTTGTTTTGTTATAGAAGTTCTTCAGATGTATAAAAGCCAGTTGTTGGCTGCCTCAAGTTATATGTCTATTCCTCGATTACCCTGCAAGTAATCAGCAATCAGCCTGACATATGTGACATTTTTTAATCATGTTGGAATTAAAAATCTGGGGGTTAGAATTGTCTGCACAGCACGAGTTTGTAATAACCGACCTCCCTGTGAGTCAGTGGGGTTTGAGAAAGAGGCTAATTTGTATTCTCTATGAAAATGTTTCATTGACCATCCCTCTTAGCCTCATGGTGAAGTTCAGAAAGTTTTCCAGAGCGTATAAATAGAACTAAGTGCGTATGCTAAGGTGCTAAATTATTATGCCATATAAATATAGGAATGTATCAAAGGAATGCAGAGTCTCTGACTAATGTATACATTCATGGAAAAGCATATATATATTTCAAATCTTGTCAAACAAGCACTTGCTTGGATTAAAACAGATACTCTATGTTTTATTTACACTAAGGAAGTGGGAGTGGGTGATACCCTGTAGTCTGTCCCCTCTTGGTTGTGTATACAGTCTGTGTGGCCTGTTCGTTGTCAGTATAGCAAGACAGGGTCAGCCACGTAACAGCATCCACTGGAGCTGGCAGAAATGTTTGGTTTTGCTCGAGGACAGCTGCAAAACAGATGAAAGACACTATTTTTTCGTCTGCAGTATAAAATGCTATGACTAAGCCTAAATTCATTTGCATCAGCGAAGTGCATGTGGTTTAGAGTCGAGATGACACGAAGCCTGTCTTGCCCTCTCTGCTGCTTGATGTTGGCCTTTAATACCACCTAAAACCTTGCACTTTATCCAGGGTCCACTGGAGGGTGCTTTGGCTTACCACGAAGCATGAGTGGCAGGCAGCAGTATCGCAAGTCCAGCAGGTCTTACAAAGTTCAAACATGTGATAACATGAGCACAATTAAAGTGTTAAAGTGCAATTATAAGTTAGCTCTTCCTTCCTTTCATGCGTAACCACACGACTGTGTAAAACTCTGCCACATAAACAGCACTGTAAGCTGCAGTCCTGTCACCAGGAAAAGAAAGCCACTGCTGACTTTACTGTCCAAAAGAAAAAAAAGCAGTAATAGCCAACAAGAGATCTGTAATATCAATCAAGTCGTGGATTGTTCCACAACTGAGCTATATATCATCGGAAAACCGATGGCATGTCCCAGTTTGAGGATTGATACTGTTTAAGCAGCACACTCTTCCAAGATCCCTAAAACAGAATCATCCAGAGGACAGAACTTCTGAATGAGGGGACCAGGCTGTTTTTAAAAGAAGTAAAATGCGTTAAAGGGTAACTTTGGTATTTTTCAACCATGTTTTTTCCATATTTTTGTGTCTAAGCAACTCATGGGGACACATTTTGAAACTAGTCCTTTATTGAGGGAAAGGCCTGCAGTCAGCAACAGCAAACCAGGCTGCAATGTAACCACTCGGGGCATCAAGGCACCAACAATTTACACCACCTAAAAGGGCTTGTTTTTGCAACTCACAGGCTCGGATTATTATCATAAGAGTCTGATAACATTACGGAAAGGATCCCCACAGAGGCCAGCCTTTTTATTCAACCAGAAACAGCCCCACGATGGCCATTGCCAAACCCACCAGACTCCATTTAAATAAGCAGTAATTTTATTACCATAAAACACACTTTGTTCAGAGTTGACAGAAGCAAAGAAACCGTCCCAAAATATGTCTTGGTTTGTGTTTCCACTTTTCCAACAATCACCAACTCTGGTTTGGTTGAAATGAACCCTTAATTTACCCAGTCAGATGTGAAAATATGCTGGCTCTATACATGCTTAAATTACTGATTATTTAAGTGGAGTCTGGTTAGTTTGGCAACAGCCATGTTGGGGTCATTCTGGTCAAATAAAAAGGGTCTTACTTTTTAACAAAAAGGTCTGTATTGACAATTGGAGCCTGTCAGTGGCAAAAACAAACATTTTTAGTGGATGTGAATTGATGGTGTATAATTCCCCCTAGTGGTTACATTGCAGCTTGTTTTGCTGCTGCCTGCTGCGGCCCTCTGGCTGAATACTGGACCAGTTTCAATGTTGTGTGTGTAGGTTGAAAAATTCCAAAGTCATCATTGAAGACTGGCCAAGTTCTTCATGGCAGTAGAAACCAGTACATTATTGAGGGTTACATTATTTGTTTAGTGTAATAAATGAACACCAAATAAATGCCTTTGATTAATATTCTAATGTGAAATATTGTCAATAAATGGCTGCTATTTGTAACTCCAAACAACCGTAATGCCATGGACAGATTATGGGGAAATGGACCCCTGAACACAGACATGCAAAGTCCCCTCCATCCCTCCAACAAGCCAGGGCGGCCAATCAGATTTCAGGGGGGACTGTGCCACTTCTGGCCACCCCTCTGGATTAATTTAATCATTCCATGAACAATCTATTTTCCACACTACATAATCATAAAGCTGTACATGTTGGACCTATTCTGCTGCATAAGTGCTCAGTGCTTTGTATTCCCTGTTTCTGTCGTCCTTTTTTAGGGATGGTGGCCTGGGGCTTTGGCCGGGACCAGAACCTCCACATCGCCCACTCCTCCATGTATGTAGCTGCGTGCAGGGACAGGGATAAAAGACAAGCACTGTGTTGGAAAGCTGAAACTGGGATTTTTTTTTTCTCCCCTTTCTTTATTTCTATTTCATGTCTGCTGCTCGCCCACCTTCTCACTGGCAGGAAGAGAAGTCTCCTACGCCTTGGTGGTGTGGGACTGAAGATGGAGAAATCACACTCAGTGTCTTGGCAGCTTCAGAGGCCCCCTGGAGGCACTGATTTGGAACTGAGGCACAGATGAACATTTCAGCGAGAGCGCAAAAACCGAGTGAGAGCTGCTGCAAGAAAGAAAAAAACAGGCAAGAGACAATGCTGCTTTGGATTAGTTATGTAAGCAATTAAGATGTGCCATGTTCTTCGTGATCTCCATTATGTAATCGTAAACGAAATCACGAGTCAACTTCACACTGATCACCATAGGGTGAGGAAACACTTGTACGTATAGAATAAACACATGCTTTTAGAGTACTATTTATTTGTAAGTCTGTTACATGACTTCCACTCAGGTCACTGTACATTTATGTATTACATATAGAGCTCATTAATTCATACCAGTTAGCAGTCTTAGTTTTCAAATACATAACCAGAGTTCAGCCAACTTCTTTAACATGTTGGTGATCTGAACACAAGTGGACAGAACGAGAACATGGATACAAGCGGCTGAAATTAGTTTCCTCCGTGGGGCGGCTGGGCTCAGCCTTAGAGATAAGGTAAGGAGCTCAAACATTCAGAGGGAGCTCGGAGTAGAGCCGCTGCTCCTTCATGTCAAAAGGGGTCAGTTGAGGTGGTTCGGGCGTCTGATCAGGATGCCTCCTCCCGTCGGAGGTGTTCCAGGCATGTCCAACTGGTAGAAGGCCAGGACGCAGACTGGCTTGGGAACACCTTGGGGTCCCCCAGGAGGAGCTGGAAAGGGTTGCTGGGGAGAGAGACGTCTGGGGTGCTCATAGATACTCATACGTACAGTATATGTACAAATCTATTGCTAAACCTTGAGAAGTTTGCATAATCCTCCAGTGGTCTGTTCAACCTGACAGCCACCTGAAACACACTTTTTACCATTTCTTCACAATATCCTTCCCTGAGGGTGTATTCACCTTAAGAAGAGATGGAAGATGGAAATGAGATTCCATTTCTATTTTAATCTCCGCTGCGGCAGCTGCATCTCCTGCCCTGTCACCGTTTCCCACCAACTTTGAATACCAGGTCATTAGCGCCAAAGCCAGACTTTTGCATTTCTCCAACCCCCACTGTTCCAGTCAGTCTGGACCCAC
Organism: Epinephelus awoara; assembly: GCA_035609425.1. Lineage (NCBI taxonomy): Eukaryota > Metazoa > Chordata > Actinopteri > Perciformes > Serranidae > Epinephelus > Epinephelus awoara. Next base: position 22,678,423 of record CM069307.1, read on the forward strand.
ACACACACACACACACACACACACACACACACACACACACACACACACAAAGGACACACTAACTACAGTCTAATTGCATGTGCTGCTAGTCTGGCTTACTTAAAATCTTGCTGTCTGCTCTGTTTGAACTCCCTTTGCAAATGCCCCAGTTGCTTATGTTTTATTACAATCGATGCTTTGAAGAAATGGAGGAGGGATGTCTGTATGTATATTAAACAATTATAAAACCTTAATTCACATCTCATTACAACGGGAATCTGCTGAAATCAGCAACATTTGTATTTGTCTTTATGTTGGTTGAATCACATCCCTGATTAGTATTTAACACTCTCTGATTAAAGCCTGCGCTCTTTGCCCCGGCAGTTCCCATAAGGCCGTTCTCTCTTCACTTCTCTCTTCAATAAACAAGAATTAAAAGTGAGTCTCTGAGTTTAAAGGCCTTAAATGAGATCATTTGAAAACACCCCAAAACACAAGCACAATGTATTAAATTTATTGCCTTCTTCTGTCTAATAAAAACGTATCACTTGTAAAATATTTAAAGGCTTTGTTGTAGAGTTATTATGCCTCTACAATCTAGTTAACTGTGTAAAGTCACTCTAAATAAAGCATCAAATCCTACTGATTTCAACCTTAAACGTTCCTAATTAGAGAGTCAATCGTTCTCATCAGCAGGTGCTATAATACTTGACAGTTTAGATCTTGATGTCTTCCAGGGTTTGGCAGCAGAGACAACTCTGACATCCCTGAAATGTTCAGGCAGGGTGGAGAGGTGGGGAGTTGTTACAGCTGATCAAGCAGAGGGAGGGAATCTGTTTTGTACAGCGAACGACCATCCAAGCCTCGAGAATGAGGCTTCCTCCTGTTAGACATGAACACTGTGGAGCTCCTGCCGAGTCCTCCACCTCCACAAGAGAGGGAAACCAGCAGGGGGGAGCCTCATCACATGCTCTTCTATACTAAATATACAAAGACAGCGGGATTACACAGATTTTATTACTGCCACATTTCTGTTTGAATAACCTGGGCTAGAAATAATTTCCTGTAGAGATTCTCCGCCTGACTGTATTCAGATGCCCATATAAAGGCTTTATCAGATATACTATATTTGGTAGTGTTTATGAAATACAATTTTTATCTGTCATTTTAATGTCAGACCTCCTTGTACGGAAGCCTGAAAAGGCCAGTTAGAAAAAAAAATTCTGGTGATACATTTTCTAAGTCTGATCTAAACAGTTTCCTCTCCTATCTTACAACTTAATCAGGTTCAGAAAAAAAAAAATTAAAAGCCTCTAAGTTTTAAGTTCCTTATTTTTTTCACAGATGAGGAAAAAATTAGGCCATTGAATTTTATCTATTCATTCCTTTTTTAAATTCATTTTTGGCCACGATCAGCTTTCTATATTACTTTTTTTAATCTGAGAAAATTAAGTTTTGACATGTGATTATTTTTCCAAGTGTTCTTGTTGTAATACTCATTTTGGCCACAAGAGGCTGAAGTACACATTTCGCCATGCTCCAAATATAACTAAAAACATTCATGTTTTTTTTTTCCTAGGAAGTTTTAATTTCTTCATGCACCCTAAAAATAAGGTACATCCATATACATCATATTGTGTGTTAGCATGTTACATAACATGTCTTAGCAGTAGTGGTTCAATTTGTCAACCGACGACTGATTACAGTACGAATAAGCATCGATATTCAATAAACAGCACCCAATTGTATATCATAAATATGAATAGTCATGGCGATGACAATGATAACCACTGCATCACCATGCTGCCCTGAATAGTATGTTAATTCAAATTGCTGAAATGAAAATGTATCCAAAATGCTTATTTTTTGTGTATAACTATAATTAAATGTACAAAATTATCCCACTCCCTTAGCAAGAGTCCATACGTCCCACTTATAACACCAAATAGTGCGACTCGCTGAAAGACTTACATTTTTCTGTGGCCAGGAAGTGCGTTCATGCCAAGGGTCAACATGCCACAGGAGTCACACCCTTTCTTCTGACTGGCAACAGGTATTCTGTCCCCAGAGAATACCTGGGAGCAATTTGTTGGCAAAAGTGAAACTATCCCCAAGATTTAGTTTGATGGCACTGGACTGCAGAATCAAACGACCACAGCAGTCTTTCGTAGATATTGCATGGCAGCTGATGGTAAATTGAATTGGGGTGAATTGTCCCTGTTACCTTGACTAACGCTACAGAAAACTAATCTTAGCTATGAAGTCCACTTAAACTAGGCTTTAGCTGTTGGTTAGCCAAGAACAATAGCTTATGTTTTTCCCTTGCTATCAAGTAGACTAACAGCTAACACTTTTGGAAATTAAACAGTTGTGCGTCGTGGTTTTATGCTTCAGCAAAAGGTTTCACTTGTCTCCTTGGTAAGCAGAGACCCACCTGCTTACCTGAGTCTTTTTCTGTCATGTAAAGCAAAATGTAATCTGCATGGACAGCTGTTTAAAATCACAGAAATATTATGTTGTATATGCGTTTTTAATCTATTAACTGTCTGTCTGTGAGCTGCAGATTCCCCTCACAAAACTATATTGGTTCACAAAATGTCTGCTGTCAGCCAACGTGGTTTCCCCCCCTCATGTCCCGCAATGCATTTTTTTTTGTCAAAAAATCAAATCAAATCAAAAGTGTCACATGCCTAAATTTGGCTTCAGAAAATGGATCACCATTTTTTCTTACTTGCCTCTCAGGGCTTCCATAGCCTCACCATGATGCCGTGTGTGTGTGTGTGTTTTCTTTTCTGTGTTTCTCTAAATGTGAGAAGTCAGTTTGGGAGTATTTACTCTTGTCCCCCATGTAGGAATACACCAAATCCTTCAGCTGTTGTATAAATCCATGCATTTAGTATTTCAGTCTATAAATTTAGAGGACTACATCACAGCGACAGATGGTATAGATTTAGGTTCAAGAGGCGACTGCGGCAACAGACCCATCAGAGACGTTCTCCATGAAACTGCGAGTTACTCACAGTCAGCTCTTCTCCATCCCTTAAGGGTTGCTTTTAAAATGTGTTTCTCTCTCTTAAGCTAATCAGATGGGAAAACTGAGAAACTGGGATAAAAATCTAGCAGGAATTTCTGGCACAGCTTCACCCACTCCCACTGTGCACGGAGAAGGGAATATTTTTGACTCCTTAAAACATTTCACGGAAAGCACAGACTGTTTTCTTGGTTTGATTTTGGTGAATCACTTCTCCAGGGACTGCAGGCTTGGCTGCTTTCTAGTCATCTGTTTACATAACAATATAACATATATGGCTGTGCATTAGTGCTTAATTAAATGCGAAAAACACAATTAAGCCCAATACGAGTCGGTCATACTTCAGGTAATAACTCACAGCTAACAGAGAGACTGGTCACCAGAACATGTGGGAGGTGAATGAAATAACAGAAACAACTGCTCAAGTTATTTAGTGAATACTTTTGTTGTGAAATATGTTATGAATCATTTCTGTCAGGACTTTGGGACAAATAACACCAAACAATATGAATAATGGTGAGGTTTTCTATTTGAATGCATGGTGTTGAAATTAATCATTTATTGACAATAAATAAAAATCTAAATTGACTTGAATTGCATTGTATGGGAGGGTTTACGGTTCCCTGTATAATGTAATGTACTGTGGTTTCAATAACATGCTGCGCAGATAAGATACTCTTCTCTCTTATTTCTACCCCTACCCCCAATTTTTGTAGTGTAGTATTTAATTTTATTTGTCACATTTTTATTTGCATTGTTACATGTCTATTTTATTGTCTGTTATTTCTGAAACATTTATAATGTAAAGTTAATGTTACTGTCACTTTGGGACTGAATGCTTTGCATATTTCGAAAAGCTAAAATAAAATATATTTTAAAAAAAAGCTGTGCAGAGATGGATTATTTCAATTCCTTAAATTCAAGTTTTTTGGTAAGTGGCTATAAAACATTCTCAATTCCTAAAGTCAGCTCTGCCAAGTTTTTAAAAAGTACATTTTCTTATTGACTTACTGTTTTGTTCAGGTTTTCCAAGAAGGATTCAGACAATTTGCTTTAGTGAATAGACATTTGTTTTTCTTGCCGAGAGTTCCACTGGAGTATTTGTACTCTACTGTGGCATAAATATAAAACTCACACCAGGAACTGGCTAGCTTAGCTTAGCACAGAGACTGGAAACAAAGGGAAACAGCTAGCCTGGCTCTGTGAAAGATGACAAAATCTGCTTAGCAGCTTAGCTGTATTTTGTTTGTTAAATTCCTATGTGTAAAAAAATAAAATAAAAAAATAAAAAGACAAATCACTGTTTAATGTGAGTTTATGTGCTGAAATATTCCTAGGGCGGGACAAGTAACATCCTGAAGTCTTAAAAGTCATAAACTGTTGAACAAAGGTAATGGAGTGAAACATACAATATTAGGAATAGTTACATCTGAAATGTAATGAAGCTGAGCCCAGATGCAGCACACAGACAGAGCAACGTTTGATACTGACCTTTATTTATACACAGAGTAAACAAGAACTTGAACTTACGAAGCTCAGAGCCCACATACAGTCTCTGGGTTCAGGGGCCAGGGCCGGATCCGGAAGCAGGACCGAGAATTAGGAAGTGAGTCCTCGGACCTGAGCAGTTCAATCTGCTAGCAAATGGAGGTGACAAAGAGGAGCTTACCAATGGCGTGGTTGAGAAGTTGAGGGGTCCGGAACCAGAAGACTAGTCCAGGGAAGCAGCAGAGCCGATGAAGGACGAGCAGGAGGTGAGTAGAAGCCAGGCGATGGATTGAGGGGCCTACAGGTAAGTGAAAGGAGAACACTCAGGTGGGAATACTCACGCTGAAACGTCGTCGCAGGAAAACACCACACAGCCATAGGCAGACGGAAACCAGAGACGCAGAGGCAGAACTCACAGTCGGGGACAGAAGGCTAGTGAGTTTACTGGTAAACAGACGATGCAGGCGGGTCAGAGGCAGGCAGGGTCGGCAACGGTAAATCAGGCAGGTAAGGAGTGCTGGAAAGTCTTGCATGTGGGCAAAGAACAATGTGGCAAAGAGTGTGTGTGCTGGTGAGGCTTATATACGGGGCGGATTGGCTGATGAGCTGCAGCTGTGGAGGCAGGCGAGTGAAGTGGAGTGATCAGTACACTGATGTTTACCGCTGATCACACCATCCCAACCCACAGTGAGGGGACAGCGCTGTTGCACGAGTGTACAATTCTCATTCTCTTGTTTCCTAGTTAGCTCTGTTAGCACCGTTAGCGTTAGCCGCTGCTATTTCAGCTCAGCCACCTCCAGGTTTGCTTGTGAAATTAGCGGTGAGAGCCGTGTGCAGGCAATCCTGGCCCAGACTCTGAATGTCATATAGCACTTTTTAGCTACTTAAATACTGGATATGTAGCCTACTAGAGACAAACAAACGCACTGAAGATTTGAAATTTAAATTCTGAACTCTTTGACACCTCTTTGTGCTTTGGGTGAATACACCCTTTAATGTCTGATAAAGACAACATGGATTATGACCTAAACACATGTATCCAGTGGAGGAATTGTTCCTTGTTTGCACAGATCCCCCCTCAACGCACACACTCCTCCGTTACAGCTGCAAATTAGACTGTGAAATTGACAACTCATGTGTCGCCATCTGGTTGCCATGACACCTAGTTATTAGGCCTTCTGACAGTCCTAGCTCGGCTTGTTTGTTCCGTCTTTCCCCTCCTGCACATCGACATTGTTTCCGATATAAAAAGGCATGAAACATCAGGGGGGGTAGTCGAGAGTGTGGGCTGAGAACAGCTCGGCTCTTTTCAGCGAACGGTGATTTCCATCTAAGGTAAGGCACCAGCAATAAATAGTCTGTCAGGAGCCTCTCATTTAGTGTTTTAAAATCCTAGAAAAATAATACATCCCCATTAGAGCCTTTAAAGTGTACATACAGGGTGCTGTTGTACCTCACAGTGAAAATGTTCCCTCTAAATGTATAATTTCTCCCTTTAACATCTCACCCTATTGATTTCCACAATCCCTCTGTGCCGCACAGGTACAAAAGCCTCATTTCCACACATTTCAGCCCCCGTCTGGGCCGCATTGAGACTTTAATGCTCCACTGATCAATGAGACGATTAAAGCAATTTAAAGGCTCCTTTGTTCGGCCCGTGCATCGGACTTCTCAAAACTGCTGGGCTGGCAGGGTGTTCCTCTACACCTCGGGATAGCAGCCTCGTGAACTCATGTCCCCTGGATTAAAAGTGCACAGGACAGACATGGCCTTTTTGTCATGGACTGCTATATCGCACACAGACACCCCAGGGACTGTGCTGCAGTCTGGGAGCGATGTGGATGGGGGTGGAGGTGGTGGAGGTGGTGGTGGTGGTGGTGGCGTGACTCATGCAGCCCCCCCCCCCCCCCCCCCCCCTTTCATCTTGACATTTGACATACTGATGTGGAGGATCTCAGCTGGAACAAACACAGTGTGCTGTGTCACAGCTGCAGAGTCTGTGCCTCTGAGCCCCTGGCTTACAGAGCTGAGAACAGGTAACAATGAGTCAGCGCCTATTTAATTCATACACCTACGCTGTGGAACTCAGGGGGTTGTTTTCAAGCTGATTTTATTTTCCTTTTCCAGTCTGTTCCCTACTGAGAATCCAACATCTCATGATGCTACCTATCATTCCTTGAAAGTCTTCAACTCTGCGAGGACTTGAGGAAAAGGGGAACTGGAGTGCAGGATGACATTTTAAAAAGTTCAAGAGACAAAGCTGCACGACAACTAATAGGCTGATTCCTGCAAAGCAGACGGTAATCCATTCTCATTAAAGCTCCTCCACTGGACAACAGGGACATTAAAGTGTGTTTGACTATATTTTACCACAAACACAAATGATGCTGTTGAAGACTGAGTGATGCCAGAGGGATTCTGCTTCCTAATGAACCCCACTGAGACCTCTCACCATCAGGCCCTTCAGCCCTCTGCCCCGTCTCATCAGGGTGGATAAAGCACCCGGGCAAGCCAGCCAGCACAAACAGACCACACAGGCTCGCTCTTTACCAGCTCTGCTTGCGTCAGGTAGCTGAAGGTGGATGTTGACAAGCGCCTCAGAGGACATGCTGGCACACACTTTCCCCGGATCTATTAACTGCCGATTCTCCCAACAGGCCACTTCCACTCTGCATCAGTGATTCAAAACAATCTCTAAAATTAGTTGGGAGACAAACCAAGGAGAAAGGAGAAGGGAAAACACAGAGGAGCCAGTCTTTTTTAATCATCTCTAAAAACCATTTTATCTATGAATTCAGTTTCTGGGTCCCTGCCCTGTCTGGCACAACGGATTAACTCCAAATCCATGTTACCCAAACCTGAAAATACATTTAACTATTGTGTATAAAGTTCTCTTATTTCTTGTACAATCTGTTTTTAATGATACTCTACAAAGGCCACTATAACTTGTTTCAGAAAGGTATGGCCTCATACTCAAATAAAGGGAAGTATTACAGGTTAATTATGTCATTCATGAATCAGGGTTTACTGTCCAAACTCTAACCTAAATGGATACCTGTTCTTGAAAGTAAAATTGTCATTTTAACAGAGATAAAACAGTTGTTTGTTTTGTTGGCATCTCCCATGAGTCTTTGTCAAAGCAGCCGCTTTTAAAGCCTGATGGGAGCTGTAGTCACTGAATGCTAACAAAATGAGCTTTTATCTTAAATAGCCTACAATCTTTCTTACAAGGTATTGCCTGAGATGCCACAATAAGAGATCCAAAGAAATAAAAGCACAGGAATGCATAAGCAGCAGTGACCATGCTTGGATTGTGTCAGACATTACTGGACAGACACAGAATTCATCTTGAAGCCCAAAAAAGACTGCTGAGAAGAAGGCAGTCCTGCCTCGGGCTACCTGGCCCGAGAGATAGCTCCTCTAGTTTCAATTTAAGAACCTCAGTGAGCAGCTTGACGCTAGCTGCAACATTTGTTTGCCTGAACACAAGAGATAAAGTGCAGGGGTAAGAGGCAGCACCTGAAGGAGGTAAGCCAGACCTTCATCTTGTTCCACCATCATGTGTAAAACAGACAGCTGACAGGAGGCTGGACAAAGAGTTTAACAGTTCTGCCTGATAACTCTGATGGGAAGTTTAGAAGACAGGATGTGAGAAATGCCAGAAAGGTGTGTCCTTTGCTCCGACACTAAACAGATCTGCAAAGTGAATCTCTTCTGGTCATATGTGGCGGGGCTTGTTACTATTGCTATTAACCAGAGCTCAGACTGTAGCTCTCAAATGACTAATCAACTCCATGGCAGTATTTTACTTCCTGTTTACTTCCCCTAAAGCCCCCAAATGATGGAAACTATAGTTCCAAAATGTATTTTCTCCCAAAACCAATCAATGTAGGACTTGTACCATCAATATTTAGGATTACATATAGGGTTAAAGCAGCACATAGGGTTGCAGCAGTATACTGTAAAACCGTATACCAGTCTGAGAATTGATGCCTATCATACCCTGTATATTTGCTTGTCTATGGAATTGAAAGCAGTGCAGTGCATCTCCTTTTCTCCTCCAATGCCTGTCAGACTTTTTACACGCGTCCATAAAAAAAATGGTCTCAAATTTCAATTATAACAAAGCACCTATTCAACCAAAAAAAAAACCCTTCTGTTTTCATTCCTTTAAATGTCAGTGTAACTCATACAATATTATTTGTCTAATACCATATATTATGAATCTGTGTTGTTTTCTGAGGCGAATATTGTACTGTGACAATCTCATACCATTGCAACCTTGGCAGTAGTGAGACACTACACTACAAGCAAGCTGGAGTCCGACATGGAAGATAAGCAATATACTGCTGTGGAGGGGGCAGCAGCAAAATGTATTTTAACCACCTGAAAAAATCATCAGTTTAAATGTACGCTACACTGAGAGTATTTTCACTGCTTTACCTTTCGGTCAGACATTATTGATTTTCAGGAGGAGAATGAAACCATTATATTGCTCTCATCAAAGCTAGACTCCATTAAGAAAAACAGCGATTTAACATTGCTGAGCACAATGAACTATGTAGATTTTGGTGGTCATAGGTCAAATCTATAGATCTTTCTTATTCTTGTGAACGTTAAATCTCAAGAGCACCTTTTGGGGACTTTTTCAAATTTGGCACAAACGTCCACCTGGACTGAAGACTGAGCTGATTAGAATTTGGTGGTTGAGGGTCAAAGGTCAACGGCAGTGTGACCTCACAAACCTGTTTTTAGCCATAGCTTAGGAACTCATATACTAATTATGACAAAATTTCAGACATATGTCTAGTTGGATAAAATGAGGAAGTGATGACATTTTATATCCAAAAGGTCAAAGGTCAGCCTCACTGTGACATCATAATGTTCTGTATAAAACCCTTTTCCGGCCATAACTCGACGTCGTATCTCAGGAACAGAAGGAAAGACATTTGGTCAGATGCTGAATTGGTGACACTTATCTTGAAACTGTGAGAGAAACTTGACTTGTGCGCAGAGGCATACAACCGTGGGGTGGTAATTCTAGTTGTTAATAGAGTCTGGTGGCTTTGATGAGAGCATAGATGGAGAACTGAAGCCATTAACGGCTTCCCCATTGGAGTGGGCTGTCTGATAGAAAAGTAATGCAGTGAAAATACTCTCAAAACAGCGTGCACTTTCTTAGGTGGGACTTTATTTAGGTGGCAAAAATATTTTTGTTGCTGACCCCCATCCACTGCAGTACATTGCTTAGCTTTCATGTTTCGCGTGACACACTGACTATAGATAAGTACCCCATTCAATCCCACTTCAAAAAATCTGAACTATCCCTTTAAGGCCTGTGAATAGAAAAAACAGTTAACATAGTAATTATGCAGAATTACAAGTTAGAAAAGTACAGAAGAAAAGAAGCAATTTGGTTATAAAACCAGCGTCAGAGTGCAACAAAGAATCAGCGTTTCTTTCAGCACGTCAGGTCCTTTTACTTCATTTCACTTAAGCTTGGAGGCCGCAGTCGAGTGTTGAACGCACTTTTATTGTTTAGGTGTCAAATGTAACAGTGTCACCATTCAGAGAGGGAATAAAGAGTAAATGGTCACATAAAAAAATATAAAATCAACAATGAAAATGGTCACACGGGGAAAGTCTGGTTCCCGTGGCAACACAGATGTACAGTTGAGACAGTGTCCAGATCCAGACGTGTATGTGTTTGGTTTGCACATTTCCACAGCCTATATTTATCTCAAACAATAAGAGTCCTTTTTTTGTTTACTAGCCATGCATACAGTTGACAATTCCACATGTGTTGAGTCAGTGTCTTCACAGGAGCTGGCACTTTCAATACAAAATATTTACACTACCATTTATTATTCTTATTATCATCGCCTTCGTCGTTACTATTTGTTACTATGGATTTGAATACTCTGAGCACATACAGCATGGGATCAGGATGTTGAAACGTGTACGCACCCCATTTCTCATATTGATACCGGAGGAGGAAAAGAAAAAGTAAAGTATGACAAATGTTGGCATCTTCACTTAAAATGTCACCCATTCCTGAAAAGAGATTAGAGCGATCGTCTGTAGAGATATTCAAACACTGAAAAGATGAACTCTTTGTCCCATCAGGATGAAGCAGTTAGTTATATTACTACTCGGCAATCTGCTGTCAGAGTCCCCCGGAGAGGAAAACGGAACATCACACGATATGTGAAAGACTCTGCAATTGTTTGCTATTGTATCTCAAAGTGAGAAAATAGGAAAGAGATGACTGCACCAATGTTTCAAGAAAGACACTGACTTATCCACCATTTTCTCCCCATTCCACTTTGAAAGACTGGAAAAAAAAAGAAAGAAAGAAAATGGAGGTGCTTTCAGGTCACCTCTTTGGTTCAGCCCTGTGATGAGTAGAAAAACCTCCCGCCGACCACTTGCACAAAATAAGCTGGGAGGAAAAATGCACATACTGCAAATCAAATACTCCTTAACATTTAGAACAACTGGATCCCAGATATCTGTTACTGGATTTGTGTATAGTAGCTACCGAGCGGTGGTAACAAAAGATGCATCTTCTCTCATACAAACAAAACCAGAAAACATTATTTACTCACTTTGATCAGACCGTAGAACAACCTAAAGAGTAAAGATCCTGATCTGTGATTGTGTGCTGATGATACCCCCCCCACCACCTCAAAAGGACAAAAGCAAACCCGAACAACAGAAGAGACTAACATAAGGCGAGGGCATGTTCCTTTTTGTCATTTGTCAATTTCTCTTGCGGCAAATTCCTGGCATTCCTCGTTCAAACTGTATTCATTACTCACATGTCGTTATTAATAATCATGTCACTGCTGATTTTATGCTCCATGGAGTTAAAATCCGTCGCGTTCAACCATGAATTTTTCTACCATTTAATTGGCATGTGCATGTGTGTGTGTGTGTGTGTCTAAGTGTATGTCTCTCTGCTGCGGGTCGAAGTAGCTTCCTCTAAGTGGACTTTTTGCCTGGCCCCCGGGGCTATTGTATATTGCAAGAGGAGCAGCAGGGGTCATCCTTGTCTGGCTGGGCGGCGTAGTCCATCTGCCGAACGATCTCAGCGAACAGTTCGTCTACCATGGTTTTGCTCTTGGCTGACGTCTCCATGAACGGGCAGCCCCACTCCTCGGCCAGCGCTTGACCTTCACTGGACGATACCTCCCTCTCGCTCTCCAGGTCCACCTTGTTCCCCACCAGGATCACAGGAACCTTCTCGTACCTGAGGACAGACACAGACCCACATCGGGTTGTCAGACACAGACAGAGGATGCACTCAAGCAATCAGCAAGTTTTTTGTTCTTATATTTCCACTATATTTACAGTTTACAGACAGACAATTATACTAAATCTCTATTAGCATTAGGGCTGCAACGATTACTCGACTAATCGATGACTAATCGACTATTAAAATAATCGGTGACTATTTTAGTAGTCGACTAATCGGTTTGAGTCATTTTTCATAGAAAAGTACTATAAAAGTACCCCATCATTTGGGGGTTTGGGAGAGACAAACCAACATTTTTCAACATTTTAAGACATTTTTCGATAAAATGATTAGTCGACTTATCGAAGAAATAACTGACAGATTAGTCGACAATGAAAATAATCATTAGTTGCAGCCCTAATTAGCATTATGCTTAAATGAATACTTCACTCCCCAAATGACCATTTGTATGTCAATTACACACCCAGTAAACCTTGTTTTTTTCCACATGCCTCCACAGTGAACGAAGAATCCAAAAATTGATAAAATTCTTGATCAATTGAAGTCAACAGCAAAACTACATCAAAATATCTATTCACCAACTCTCATACACCTCACACAGTATAATCCAAAACTTATTTATCCAGTTGTACGCTCAGTACTTCCCAAAAAGGTAACCCTCTCCAACAGAACTAACCTATAAGAGAAATCTATCTATGCTCTCTTCAATGCCAGCCCCCATTGACAAAAACAGTAATTTTACTTTGCTGAACACAGCAGCTGCTGAGCATCAGACTGGATAAATGACACTTGGATTATACTAAAATGAACAGTAAGGAAAAATGACAATTAGGTGAGTTTAAGTTTAATGTATTTAATGTAAAAAAGACCACAAAATTTCATCAGTCATAAATGCTATTAATTATTGCATTTTTTCAGTCTGTCCAATGATTGTAAATATTCACAAGTCACTGGGTCTGTCAGACCAGAGAAATTTTCATTGTAATGTGACTGAAAATATTTATGACCCATCGAATCTGAATTTAAGACAATTTAAGTCTTTTTAAGGACCTATCGACACCCTGTTGTTAATAGATGTTTTGATATATAATTGACTATGACATCATCAAAGTTATGACTTCATCAATAGTTTCCAGTTTTTGGATTGTTCGGCATGAGTATTCTTCCCAAATTCAATGTAGCACAGGCTGAATAAGTGAAATACAAATGTTAATTTGAGGGGTGAAGTATTCCTGTAATGTTTAGAACTGTTTTACTTGCACTACCAAATAAAGCTTTTGCACTTGCCATGTAAAATCCACTATTTAATTATCCATAATCCATACATTTAATTTTTTGTACAGCCCCCTATTGAAATATGACCTGCCAAGACATTCAATCGTCTTTCTTTTAATGGCAACAATGAACAACTTGGCCTCATGACCTGCTTCTCCTGCCTCTCAAAGCAAAGTGCAGCAGTCCTCTGTCTTCCCCCTCCTCACAACATAAGCCTGGGTTTTTTTCAAAACCACCAGCTTGAAGTATTTTCAAAAAGCTCAGCTGGGTGCAAAACATGGGAGCTGAAAACGGAAAGAAAAGGGCATTTTTAAAAAAAAAACTTTGCTGCACACATGGGCTTTGGCTGTGGGAGGAAGCTTTTCATATAAAGAAGCGGGCAGCACCTTCTTGCTGCGGGGAGCTAACCGCTGAGCCTTCCTGCCGCCCACCCTGCCTCATGTAAACACCAAGAAGTCTAAAGCTTGACCCAGTAAAGAACAGAAAATGAGTAGTAGACGCTCTGACCCCTGAGGGTGAGAAGTGGCCATAATCCTTTGAGCTCTGAACTCCCCGGCATGTTGCTGGAGCGCAACATGTCACTGTGGAACTGGACTACTTAGTGGACCGCCAGAAGAGACGGTCAGTTGAATTAAATAGGCTACGGCACTATAATTATAAGAAGGAACAGCTCGGACGCAGTTTCACCAAATTAATCACTACATCAGTTTTGATATCGGGAAACACGGTGGGCCTCCGAGGCGGTTTGTAACACATCAGAAGAGATAACAAAGATCAAAAACATCAGAGAGATAGCAGATCACGCGTATCCACATCCTTTGGTAAACAACAGGTTGTTATTTCTTTCATCCTTATCTGTGTGTGTGTGTGTGTGTGAGGCTGGCAGAAGGAGTCCTTTCCATCTGTTGGACCTGTCGTTTGAACCGAGTTTAAATGTCTCCGCTCAAGATACTGAACATCGTCAAATCTAGTCGGAGCCATGCACCCGAACATCATTAGGGCTTTCAAATGCTGTCCTTGCTCTCTGAAATATACATGCTTCTAAATTATTTATAGAGAAAAAAACATCCTCATCCTTGATTGCTATGGTAACAGGTATACAAGGAATTGATGAATGCTGGAGAGACGGGGAGACTGCAGAAGTAGCAACTGTGGTACTTTTCCAAGTCGAGCAGCCGGAGCGACTCTCAGAGGCCAGGGGCTGCAGGTTTCACCGTTAAATAAGCTTAAACTTTCAGAGAACAGGGAAGTGACTTTGATCTACTCATGAATACTTCATCCAGAGTGAACTTTAATCTCAACTCTCCTGTTCTGTTCCCAGGATCGGCTCAGCAGCCGAGAGGAACAACCAGGATTTAAGAGACGATCTTAGAGGTCGGTCGGCGTGTTACCGCGAGCGGGATAGTGTTCTACGAGCTCGGAGGGAACTTGAATGAGAAACTACAGCGTATGCATCTCAGCGTTAACATGCAGAGTACAGTGCTCAGGTCTCACTGCATTCCTGGTGTCAATAAAGACCAAGCCAAGGCCATTATTTTCCTGAGAACTATTTTAGGCTCGTTGGTGGTAGGCAGCTCTCGCTTTGAACCTTAAATTCCCTTTCCCACCTTCACTGAAAAACCCTAAACATAGCTGTGGGAGAGCAGATTGAAAGGCAAAACCTTTACTTTTATAGCCGCACTCGCTCAGGGGGAGCTACAGGGGACTCAGCATTTAGTTGGGGGTAATGGTGCCATTTGGGTGTCTCGACTGCACCAGGCTGTGGTTTTGGCTCAAATCTCCTGCTGTAAATCTCTCTGGGAGGCCAGCTATCTAAAATATTATGCACCATTACATGATGTTTCACACCAGCTCTCACTTTCCTGCCTCAATCGTTCACACATTCTCACATTATTATCAGTGACATAACAGTAGAGCTGCAACCAAAGATTACTGTCATTATCAGTTAATTAAGGCGGCAACTAGTGATTATTTTTGTTGCTGATGTCTGTTGATGATTTTGTCACTTAATCGATTAGCTGTTCGGTCTATAAAATGTCAATAAAATTCAAAATGAGACGCTTTCCACTGTATAAAGATATAGGCCTATTTTGTTTGTTGAAGACAAGAAGAAGATATTGAATTTGTTTACATTTTGTGCTGCTGAACCACTGATAAGCTTTTTGGATACTATTTAAAGTACTTTAAAATACTTTCTTAATGCTTTGCAGAGTATCGGATCGGACTCGGTATCAGACTCGATTTCAAAATAAAGGACTCGGTATCGGATCGGATGCAAAAAAAAAAAAATGTGATCGAGACATCCCTAAAACAAATGGACCAGGTTTTTAAAACTGGAAAAAGCACTGAATAAAGCACTTTTCTGTTACAAATCAGTGTTTCTCTCACATTGTTTGGCTTGTCGCAGATGGCCTGCTAGCCCAGCACCTGCTAATATGTGCTCACCTTTTTTCAGATCCAAACATTCAGGAGGTTTTTACCAGGAGCTCAAATTATCCACAAAGGTCTCCTTATCTCCAAAGCAAAAAATAAAAAACACAGAATAAAGCAAATGTTTTTCCACTGCTGTTTGGTTCGTCACAGAGGGGCTGCTCTACAGTGGCCGACGCGAAAATGCCAGTGTTTAGTAGGGCTGACCCAAAAAATTTGAAGCTTTGAAGCTTCATTCGTCTGTTTTTTTGGGGGACCTTGAATGCAACACCATCTCCGACAAGGAAATAGAAAGCCCAGTGAGCAATGAGCGGAGACCTATTATCCTGCTTGAACACAGATGACTAAATTCTTTCAACAATGTGACTCAAAATAATGATAAAAAAGATTTCATTGATGTAAAATAATATGCTGATGGTGATATTTTCCAGCTTTCCGCTGCGCTCTGAGTCTGGTGTCAGTGTCAGCCTCGATTTTCAAAAATGAGGTCAAAGGTCAGCCCTAGTCTTTAGTTTGTCAAACATGGCGGACTGTATGGGCAACGATCGTCGTCTGTACGTAGATATAAACGGATCATTCTAAGGCAACAAAAACACGACAATTCTTATTTTCAGGTGATTATACACTAAAAAGCACTCATAATCCATTTGTGCTAATATATCCTCCTAAATCCCACACACTGGATGTTTATAAAGCTGGAATCAGAGGATTTTTTTCACAGAAAATAACTTAATCAATTAATCAGTTAGCAGATTAGCTGACAACTAATTGATTAATCGCTTAATCGATGCAGTTCTACTATTCAACTACTAGGTTTTTACTTGATCAATCATTTGGTTTATCAAACATTTAACAAATTGCAAAAAAAAGCCAATGACAAGTTTGCAGAGCCAATGGTGACGTCTGAAATGTCGTTCTGTCCACACCAACAGTCCAATATGAGACTAAAAAAACCAAACAGTCATTTTTGAGAAGCTGGAACTATTGAATTTTTCACCATGTCTACTTCTAAATTACATAAACGATAAACCAAGTATCAAAATAGTTGCCAATTCATTCTGATGACAAAATTTGTTTCATCTATTAACAAAGCAATCATTATATTATCACATTCACACAACAACTGTGAATCTCTCTTTAGAGCTGGCTGAGTGTCAAAACCCAGAAATCAAATGAAAGGCACTATAACTAAAGACGTACTGATGTGGACAGAAGGATTGTCTTTTCATAAAACCAGCCTACTCTTGAAATTGGTGCTACATGACCAGAGAAAACAGAGGAAAGGGTTGTCAGATATGCTTTTACTCAAGACGCAGATAACCTACAACTACCAGAATGCACTGTGCCACACCAGATCAATAAACGCTCGTGATGGTGGGTGACGTAATGCGAGCTTGTCTGTTTTGAAACAGGAAACAATGTGGCGGGCGGCTGGTAACAAACTATCTAAAATTATAGTTAAACAGTACATTAAAATGTTTTTCTGAAAACATTTTAGGCAAATAAAGTCTTGAGTCAAGAATCTGTAGTTTTATAGTTTGATCTCAGCTTTTTCAGCCTCCATTTTTTCAATATAGGAAAGTGTGGCACTTACTTCCTGTTCACAAATTGTTGTATTACAGCCAAACAGTGCACTAAAATACATTTCTGAAAACATTCCAGGCTAAAAACAGGCAATACAGTAACAGAATCTTAGTTTATTTGATCAAATTTTAAAATTTGATCTGAGTTTGACAGCGAGGGAGGGGCGGGTCTGTGTCTAGATCTGCTCCTATACTCTTTGTGTCACACGAGAATGCACAAGTCAGATCTGTAGTTTGAGCTGGCGAATGATCAGGGGGATCTGAGCGCACATACTACCCACATTGTAATGATACAAAGCTGGTTGAAAATCTGCAAAGTATCCCTTTAATGGATTTCCCAAACAGCAGCAGGAAGTAAAGCCAGTCCAATAAGGTCAAACCAAACTGCTGTGTGCTGTGTGTTCTTTTATTTTTAACCATAATGGAGGACTTGACTTGGTCAGCCGTATGCAAGTTATGTAGCTCATTTAGGCCTCATCATAACACAAGTGCAGCACAAAGACATCTGGTACCAAAGGAGAGGGTCTATATATAGTCATAATAACAGAGGAGGAAACCAGCAGTCCCAGGAGGTGTGAGACAGCGGCTGCCACGGATACTGAGGCTCCCAGGGCCTCGACATAAAGGGTGTCGACCACACTGCCTTGTGACCCGACCGCGGCTGATGCAAGGAAGCAAAGCTTGTCCGTAACACAGAGCACATACGGAGCGGTTTTAGATGGTTTTAGACACGAGCCTCAGAAGACAAATGAATAACTGCTTGTGTTTGTGCCGTGACACAAACAAACATGTCATGCTTTAGCCTTCAGCTTGTGAGCTTGACGGCCCCCCAGCACTGGAGCTGTCTGACTGCAGACACCCATTCGAGGTCGCCCAGACACACCTTATCTATAATGCATGATGCATCAACTCACACAGGCCTCGCTGACGGACGGTGGAACCCAGAGGCCCAAGAGCCTCTGGATTTGACTCCGGCCGACACCGTCGGGATGAGGGAGGGAACGGGCTGCGTGCTGGGCCTCTTCCCAACGGCCCTTTAGTGGAGGGTCTTCGGTTTAGTCAGTGGAGAGACATCAGCTGAGTCAGAGAGTAAGCTCCTCTCTTCTGGCACAGCATCAGGGCAAAGAAAGATTTCATCAGGAAAAGGTATCTGGAGAATCGCTGGTAAACACGCCATGGCAAGCACATGAATTTTGCATGAGTTTTTCTCCTTTTAAAATAATGACAGATTAAAAAAAGACGATATCAGGGATACTACTTAAAGTCTCTTTTGGATACTTTCAAGGTGGTGAAACCGAATTCTCTGCTTCCTTTTCCTGAAAAAAAATATGATGCTATTCACAGATGACGGAGAAACTGGCCAACACATGCAAAAATGGAAAAGATAAACGATGAGTATCGTACGAGACAGACTATACAGGCTACTCGTCCTCGGATCTGATGTATCACAGCATTATTACAGCACACTACTATCTCCCCGAGGTAATTATGCCATCTGAGACAAATCCCTCCTCCTACTGTGCAGAGTACGGGACCTGAAATCTGAAATGCAAAGTGCCACTGCATCGGAAATTTGTTCCATGAAATAGTGGTCAGACAGGAGCGGAACATGATTTGAGTAGTTCAGACTCATTCATAAGTCTGAAAATTATACAACACACTAAGGACATTATATCAGCGCCGATACTATCAGTGCAATGTCAGAACGATCTCTATGTGACTGATATACAATACATGTTGGGTTACTGTTAATGGTTAATGTACCACTTACTTTAGCATGTGTACAGGTAGGTGCAGACTTTGCTCAGATCAGGATGCAAACCTGAAGAGCTAATTAGCTGAACGCTTTGATTCTATGACTTCACAAAAAAAGGCTATAAACCACTTATGTCCAGACAGCTTGTTGCCTGGCTGTTTTCATAATTGCTCGTTGTTGTTTGCCTCCCCGGCTATCCATGGCAACAGCTTAAAAGTCCACTTCACTTTTTAATGGGCTGCTATAAGACTAGTTCAGTGGCATTTTGTCACTAACTACCAACCGCTGTTTGAGAGCAGCGTGCAGTTTGACATCATCCGAACCCTTTTATTTGTAGTAGTGATGAAACAGTGAAAAACATAAAACGAGCATCGGACGGACTGTATTCATAATCAATACACCGCAATAATAGAAATAAGAAGCTCTAATTAATCAGCCAATGGGAATGTGTGTGTGTGAGAGAGCATAAGCACAATACTGCGAGCAGCAGTAGTGACCCACCATCTGACACCGGCACACATGAGGACAGAAACAGAGGGCTTGGCAGGGACAGAGTACCGTTGCAAAAGCAAAAACATCGTCTGCACTCATTTTGACTTGACCAGCTGATTTCATTACATGCTGATTGGCTGTTGAAAGAGGTGACATGCTTCATGTTCTAAAACCAGCCGTCTGTGACACCATCAGCCAGCTTGAGTCAAGCCCAGACCAGCCAGTTCACAGTGCTGCAACTTTTCTCTGCAACGTTCTGCAACAGTTTTGTCTCATCGCGAATTACTCATTACTCATGAATTACTCATTTTCTGCAATATCGATACGGTGGTATCAGCTGTGCTTTCTCGCTCTCTCTTACTCTCTCTCTTGTTCAGTTCACCTGAGGGAGCCATGAATGTCCAAACCATTTCAGATGAGTGACACAGCAACACTGTGACCCGCTACATTTGCACATTTGGAGTGCTGCTCAAATGCTTGTTACCGTAACACAAAAAAATATCTGTGATTTTGATCAACGTCTGAGCCCTATTTTAACGTCACATTTCGCCATCCAATTGCATCCCTGTGTGCACCACAACGCACATAAAGCTAGCATAGCATCAGCTAACAGAGCTGAATAAAACAGTACCACAGCTAAAAACAAATACATATGATTGGTTGATGCTTTGCCACGTCATTGGAGAACTGAAAAAAGTTGAGGCCAGCTCAATTTTTATTTGTAGCGTGTCACACCTGTCCACAGCATCAAGTGTCGGGTGGTAGTTTGTAGCGTCATGTCACCATGTTGGATATTTGAACACACCACTGTATGCGCCCTTTAAACACACTTTTAATAGCCAAGTCAACTGTTAAGTAACCGTCACTGAACTTTAGCTCAGTTCTTTCACCCAGTTTCACAACAGACATGAAAAATAATCTTTCTGGGAGAACTGGGAGTCTGCTGCTCCTCCAGTTACTGATCATGATCCTTTCAACCAGTTGGCACATAAACAAACCCTTGAAAGAGAACTCCGGAGTTGCAAGCCATACTACAACGTTCACAGCACAGATGCAGTAGTTTGTTATGCTACCCCTGTTCCACCTCTCTCTTCTTCAATGTCCTCTGACTGTGTCACTGCTGTTTAAATGCTCCATATACACCTGCTGTATAGTTAACTTCAGCTGAAGTGAGGAGTGATGAGGTCCCCAGCGGAAGCAGGCAGGCTTCGGTGTAATAACGTGAACCCGTGGCCTCTGTGCTAAAGCCGGTCGGTACCGCTAACAGTAGGCCCTGATTGATGCTGACAGAGTTCAGAGTGAGAGCGACGCACAGCAGCACCTCTGACCCGAACGAACGCTGATGCGGTCGCGACGGGTCGCCACTGTTTTGGCAGCGAGGAGGGACAGACAAGCAAGAGATGACAACAGTGTAATGTGCAGGAACAGTAAGACTGACGAGGCTTACATAGCAAAATTACATCTCCTAAAAATAACAGTTCACCGAAATCAGAGACAGACACCTGTTACTGCTGAAGCCGTGGTTTAAGTTCTACTTCCTACATTTCAATCATCCCTCATGCAAATTCTGTGGCTGCAACTAATGAAATGTCATTATGCAATCATACGCTGATTATATTTTTGTTTGGTTTACGTACAAAAAATAATCAAAAATATCCCAATCACAACGTCCCAGAGCCCAAGGTGGCGTCTCCACATGCCTTGCTCTGTCCAGAATTATAAAGGTATTATGTTTACGATGATGAATGACAAAGAGAAGCAGCTATTCCTCCCATCTGAGAAGCTGGAGCCTGAAAATTTGTAGGATGTTTTCACTATTCTTTCTTAAAATGATTAATCAGTTCTCGAAATAGTTGCA
Source organism: Epinephelus awoara (assembly GCA_035609425.1). Lineage (NCBI taxonomy): Eukaryota > Metazoa > Chordata > Actinopteri > Perciformes > Serranidae > Epinephelus > Epinephelus awoara. The sequence continues at coordinate 22,699,573 of CM069307.1, forward strand.
GATTATTTTCATTCGAATTATTTACTCTTTTATTTACTTATCAGCTATGGAAAATTCCACCCTTTTTCTGATGTTGTCTGTGCTTTGATGACTCTTTTTTTGATGTCTCCGTTCCTTTTGATGCCTCGACCTGTCTGGTACTCTCCAACTGCATTTACTGATTTCCTACATTTCCCACGATGCCTTTCGGCCAGCCCACAGAACATGCATGCCTCAACTTGTTGCATTTCTGCTTTATGGGAGCAATACCGGGTCTTTTTTCAGTCAGGAAAGCACCTGTTATATTAAACATGAAATGTCTTAATACAGCGCTGCATCATGAGGTTAACTACTAAGAACTGATGCAAAATGGGAAACCTAGAATCACGTTTTCTACATTTGATCGTTTATCCGTGAAAGCGAAATTACAACGAGAAAACAACACCGTAAAGGGCCCAGAATCTAATATGATTCTAATGTTGGGAATCATTTAAAATGTTTACATAAATGGGCAAGTATGTGAGTGTATGAACTGTATTTAGGTTCATGTACTTGTATTTATATGAGACCCCTTTCAGGGCCCTGATGGCCAGCTGTCTGTCGCCACAGTTTTGGCAGTGTGTCCTGCACTGTTGGCACAAGTCGGTCCTTGTCTGCTTTTTTTTTTGGCCGATTCAGCATGGCGAATTAGCATGAGAGACAGCAAAGCGGGTCAGTGAATGAAATTGCTTTGATTGGCAGTTCAGCTCAGAGCATGAGAGGAAAAACAAAAAACAAAAAAGTGAGGAAAGTAAACAAACAGCTGAAGTCAGGAGGACGTGAGATCTAAACATACTTGTTATGTTAGATAAGATTATCGTTTTAGCCATAGAGACAGTTGGAATGTTGTACAATGGCACGGTAAATATCATTTGCTCTTTCAGCACCGGGTTGTGTTGTTAATGTGCTAACTGCTAACTAGCATCTTAAATCCGTCCTGTCGGTCTTCTTGTTTCCCTGTTTTACGACGAATACAGACTACCACTGCCTGCTGGTATGGAGAGTTATTTCTTCTCATGCAGGCGCAGAACGTACGTGCTAGTTTTGTTTTTGTGATGTGTCCAGGTGCTATTTGGCTGAGACACAGGTGACATGGGGCAACAATAAGGTCGGCCTTCATTGCCACTAGTTCTTTGATTTCAGTTTGGTGTGTCTGGGCCTTTACAACTAACAAACTTCTGAAATACAACTACAAACAACTTTGTCTTTAATATGCGACACATTATATCCAGCCAACATCTGATCAAAGAGCACTATGCTACTGGTGCTATGGATACAACTTGGCTTACATCTAAACAGTGTTGCACTTCTTTCTTTCAGCAACAGCAGTAACAATGACTGACACTCATGCTTTTGGGTCAGATGTGTTTAGAAATAAATACACTGTGTGGTTCTTGTATTGATCTTTGATGTGTATAAGAGCTGGGCTGCCATACAGTGTGTACCCAGTGAGATCATGTCGACTAAAAAAAGGAAACAGTCTTTGTTTGTGCCGTTTTAGACGTACGTGCTGAGTTTACCCTACACAGTGTATCTACAACGTCTCAGGAGCAGAAGTCAACTTATGTAACTGCTGTCAACAGAAGCTTTTAATAACAGAAATCTTGTGTGTGTAGGTTTGAAAATGCTGCATACAAACAGCTTTAGTTTGTTCAGACCTCATCTGTAACACCCGGCTGAGTAAAGCAAACCTCTTCTGATCTTCAGCATAATCTCTCAATGAAATACTTTCTGTTGCAAGGCTAGAGGATGCTAATTTCTGAGAAAGTCTTTGATTCATCTTTTCTTCAAAACAGATCAAGAGAAATTCAGTCAAAGAAATGTGCAGTCTTTCATTCAGAACAAACTCTATTCAAGGAAAACTGAACACGGGAAACTGAATTGAACTTTTGCAAACTGACTCAGCAGCAACAACAGGTTAAAAAGACAAAGATAGTTAGAAGCTAAAGCCCAAGGATCTCTGGAGGAAGTCAAACAACATCCATCTGCACACACTGTGATGACACACAGCTGGTTGAATATCAGCAAAGTCTCCCTGCTTTCCTTCACTGGTTCCTGTACAGCAGGGTCGGTCTTTTTTTCACTGTTATAATCATTAAAAGCAAAAGCAGCATGTGTATACATTCAGTAGGCTATATCTTCAGTAGCTAGATAGCTAACCCTACACTTTTCAGGGTTTGATTTTGGTTTTGGAACAGGGAAGAAACGTATATCTTTTCCACTGTGTAAGATTTCAGGGGATTTAGTGGCATCTAGTGGTGAGGGTTGCACATTGCAACCGGCTGAAACTTCTCACTATTTAAGTTTCTTTAGTGTTCACTGTTAAGAAGTTTTTTACAGTGAGCTGAATCATCAGCAGAGCTCCAGTCCACTTCAAAACAAACACACCAAGTTATTTAAACCGGTAAAAACACTGAATAAAGCGGTTTCACTTTTCAAAAATCAGTGTTTTTCTGATGCTACTCGTCACAGAGGGGCTGCTAACTACAGTCGCTGACATGAAAATTTTAGAGCCAGTGTTTAGTTTGTCTGTTCTGGGCTACTGCAGGAAAACAGCAATACAACATGGCGATTTCCATAAATGAGGACCTGCTCTAAGGTAACGAAAACACAACGATTTTTATTTTTAGGCGATTATACACTAAAGTAAACACACTTCCATTTCTACATCGCCCTAAATTCTGCCCAGCGGAGCTCTAAAACACAATCTAAAGTTTAGCTGTCTGATTCCACGTGAAGCAGAGGACTCTGAAATGCACTATCGTGTAGGAGTAGCATGCAAAGTGTGATGTTTTCGCTAAAGAAAATAAATTCTGCTGGGACATTAGAGAGCAGCACCACACTCAGTGCTAAGTGTGAAATCACATAACAGCCTGGCTGCATCTGCTGTGTGAGCACACATGTATACATTTACATACAAACACACCACACACACACACACACACAGACACTGTAGACTGAACACACCTCTCCTCGTTCTCAACTCATATGGGGGAAACATGTTGACCTCATTCTTTCATCTGGAGCCACAGATTTATAGGATTGTTTATAAGGTGCATTTGAAAAACAGCCAATTAGGTGACAGAGACTAAAGGAAACAAAAACAAGCATCTGCACGGTGGTTAAATTTCATTTTTTAGGTAACAGGATGGAAAACGACGGAGACAGAAACACGTCTGGTGTGGCTGCACTGTCCTTGTGCTGAGCATTATCTGAAGTAATTAGCTGTATCAGTAAACAGTGTGAGCTTTAAGCTGCACTGTGTTAAATATGCTTCTTCATTAGACCAGCCTCCTCTCTCTCTGGAGCCCACTGGACTCCCTGCATTGACTGTAACACAACCACTGACACCTACAATGACTGATGAACCCACGCAGTCACAGTCCAGTGCGTGCTGCTGCCACCAATAATCTAACCAGCATCATCCACTGTGTGACACTCTATTTAGGCCCTCGCTTATTCAACATCAGGTGTCGCCAGGTGAATGTACAGCACGGCGTGTCTTCACAGCATGTTGGTCTGGCGCTAAGGAACATGACAGCAGAACCACACAGCCTCAGCTAACCTCTCCCGCGTATCAATCAGCGGCTCACTCCGGTGACCTCATATCTGGATCATCTGTGTAACAGCTCTCAGACATCAGACGATTTCACGCTTTCAATTGTGCCGCTCTTCCTAAAGAGCTTGTGCAGCTGGTTAATTAAAAACATGGCTTCTTCTCCTCCGCAGCAGCCGGCCTCACATTTAGTGTGCCCCCTCCCCTCACAACCACCCCCCCCCCCTCAACCCTTACAGACAGTATTTTGAGCTGTGCTTCCTTGAAGCTCTCTCTGCAGAGCCTCTGTTGCACTGAATCCTGGGTATCCCCGGCTCGGTGTTTCACAGGGGTTGCAGCATCCGGCACAGTGGGCAGCAGCTTGGCAGATCACAGACAGCGTCTAGCATGTTATGACGGGGGAGGACTGGCTGGTCTTCACAGCGCTGACGGACAGAGTGGATCAGCACTGTTGCCCTGCTACTTACTGTCATCCCTAAGATGCCTAAAAACAAAGTCTGCAGAGAGAGTGAGGACAAGCACATATGATCACTGGTATAGCTGCTGGGGCTGCAGTGCAAAGGCAGTGTGGGTTACACCAAAATAGAGCAGGCATGTTGTGTTGAAGATGCATCTCCATGCAAGCACAGTTCCCAGACCAGGCCTAGGCCCACCCTGAAACTACAGGGCCTGATCGGCCAGCTATACACTCAACAATCTGGACATTACTCTTTCTCCCTGCGCGTAATTTCACCAACCTTTTCACTCTTATGATCTGATCCCTCATCGGCTTTATGTCCTGGAAGCTTTGCTGGTTGACAAGGCTGTAGACCAGTATGAATCCTTGACCGTTTTTGATGTAAAGGTCCCGCATGGAGGCAAACTGCTCGGTGCCAGCGGTGTCAAGGATCTCCAGCACCGAGGGCGAGGAGTCCACCTCGATCTCCTTGCGGTAAAAATCCTCTATAGTGGGGTCGTACTTCTCAATGAACGTCCCGGTGACAAACTGCACAGTGAGGGCGGATTTCCCGACCCCACCGCTGCCCAGGACCACCACTTTGTACTCGCGCATCGTGGATTAAATCAAGTCGTAAGGTATCAAATCTCCGCGCGTCATTGAAATGAACTCAAAACGTTCGCGCACGAATCACAGTCACCATTCGTGTCCCATTTTGAGCGGGTTGTCAATAACACAGTCCTGCTCCCCTCCTGCCGCCGCTGCTGCTCAGCTATGGCAGAGCACAAAGACTCGGTGCCCCAAGATGGATTTCATTGTAGAAATTCCCCCATGCAGGCCAGACACTGACAGCTAGACGGGCATCCGAGGACTGCAAATGTCCAAAAATGTGCACGGGGAGGAAGGAGATATCGCCCGATGATGTGGAGCGTGCGGGTTTTCATCTGCTTAGCTCACCTCCTGTGTGTGCATCAGAAAAAAACAAACTTGCTCCATCGAGGACACTGGTGGAAAAACGCTGGCTTTCAGCAGCTAGAATAAACTGCAGGCGCGATGTTGCAAGCCGGTTGCGCGTCGGGGAAACAGCACCAACTCAAACTGTCTCCACCTTTGATGAAGCAACTTGGGTCTCTTTGTTTCCTTTTCACCATCTCTGGCATGTCTCCGCTTCTCCCTCGCTTCCCAGTGCAATCCCAGCCGCCATACTCTCGGGTGGAGACCCACGGCCGCTGCGTAACCAGCTGGTCCCCGCTCGGCTCCCGTACCGAGGCAAGGAGAGGAGGAAGAAAAAAAAAAAAAAAACCCTCACAGACCCTCCCTCCTTCTCAGACGGATGTGCGAGCCGTCCAACAGCCGGCCTCCGCTGCCTGTACACTTCACTTGAGCCTGAATGGGAGCCGCACGGAGGCAGCCAGTCACAGGCGGCGCTCGCATTTCCGTTCATGTGTTAAAATTCCCATCATTCGGTTGCCCCAGTGACATCCAAAGGGAGCTCGGCCAATCACAGCGGCGGCTCGAGGATGTGTATCCAGGAGGAGGAAAAAAAAAAATGCACCGGATGCTGTTGCTATGGTAACGCTGCATTTTGTCGCTGCTGTCCAAATTTGAGAATGCTGCTATAAAAGCTGCCTAACAGTGTGGAGTCAGGAGATTGAATTATTTATTATTTATACATGTGTATCAGTGCAGGCTGCCAGATATTACACCTATGGAAATCATGTATGCATGTATTTCTAGTCTGTGATTTTATTTTACTCCATTTGATCCTGACTGACTGATTTTTATTTCTCATTGTTTGTTTCTTTGCCTGTTAAATCTCCTCTCTGTGTTTGAAATGTGCTGTATAAATAAAGCCTGCCTCCTCTAAATTCAATTTCAGGAGACAGTCACTCAGAATAAAACCTCCTGACACACACATCTGAAATAAGAACTTGTCAAACTTAATTATGGAACAAGTCTTTAAGGTCCAGCATGTAAGGTTTAGAGGGATTTAGTGGCATCTAGCAGTAATATTGCAGACTTCCTTCAGTGTTTTTCTTACATCAAGTTTTGATATTCAGTGTAAAGACGACCATTTTCCTAAGGTACAGTCAAACTGCACTGCTACATTACAACTTTTAAAAAATAGAAAAGATAAGGTTTGCTTTACGAGGACCTAAGGACAGTTTTGATAGTGTATGGCAACCTTTTATTAATTCTCTGCTTGATCAGCTGTGAGGTTGTAGTACTGTTGGTCACCATCTACTGTGCAGACATACACACGCTTTGTCTATTATTATTTCTTACTGGAATTTATCTCAGTGTTTAGGGTGTGAAGGAAAGAAAAGTTGGTTTTTCCTCTGAACTTTTGTATGCATGTTTTCTTAAATGTGGAAACTAAATAAAATTGAAATTCAAAAAAAATTCCTTCAGTGTTTTTATCTTAAATTATCTGCAGAGGTCTCTCCATCTCCAAAATAGACCAAGTGATTAAAACTGGTCGGTGTTTCTCCTATGCTGTTTGGCACGTCAGAGACAGGCTGCTAGCCCAGCACCTGCTGATGCAGTATGTGTTCACCTTTTGTTGTCTGATAACCTTGTATGCTCACCCTTTTTCTGATGCAGACATTCAGGAGGTTTTTAACAGAAGCCGAATTATCCACATAGGTGTCCTCTTCTCCAAAACTAAAGGACCCAGTGATTTAAACGGGTAAAAATACAGAATAAAGCAGTTTCAAAGTACAAATCAGTGTTTCTCTTATGCTGTTTGGCATGTTGGAGACAGGCTGCTAGCCGAGCACCTGCTGATAAGTGCTCACCTTATTTCTGATCCAGATGTTCAGGAGGTTTTTAGCTGAAGCCGAATTATCTACAGAGGTGTCCTCTTCTTGAAAAATAAAGTACCTAGTGATTTAAACTTGTAAAAACACAGAATAAACCAGTTTCATGTTACAAATCACTGTTTCTTCTATGCTGTTTGGCACGTCAGAGACGAGCAGTTGGCATAAGCAGTTTATGTGTGCTCACTTTTTTCCCTCTTTTAACTTAAAATGTAAAAAATAAATACATTCATTTTCCGTAACCGCTTACACTGTTGGGAGTCACGGGGGCTGACACATTGAAACAGACAACCATACACGCTCACATTCACACCACGGACAATTTAGAGTCACCAATTAACCTGCATGTCTTTGGACTGTGGGAGGAAGCCGGAGTACCTGGAGAAAACCCACTAACTTCAAACTCCGCACAGAAGGGCACCCCAACCCCAGGCTCAAACCAGGAATCCTCGTGCTATGAGGTGACAATGCTAACGACTGCACCACTACGCTGCCCTGTAAAAATGAATGTACAGTACAAAATCAAACAATAGAGATCACAGCGTTGCATTTACTTGACATTTATTTATTTGCAATATTAGATTTTACACAATTTTGAATTTACAGGAACAAAACTATCCACATGTTTAATTATACACAAATAAAAATAATTTCCACAAGTTAAAACAAAAAAAGTGAGGGACAGTTTATATTCAGGCCAGGATGGAACCAAATGGCACCGGCATATTTCAAAGTGTGATATAATTTAGCAATTTAACCTTTTGTCCTATCAGGATAGTTTGGGTTTGTTTTCCAAAGTAATTTTGGCCTCAAATTCAAAACTCGAGTAGCAATAACGTCACAGAAAAGTTAAATGAAATGTCTTTTTATTTATTAGACAATATGAAATTTATAATTACTGAACAAATACAAACTGAGGAATAGATTAAAGATAAGGCAAAGTTCACAAAAAGCATGTCCTCCCGGTCTGACGGCGGTGAAAGTGCTTTAGTCGCTCAGACCAAACATTCTTACTGTCCACATCTTTTTGATGGGGGGATGAAAATCTCAAACAACCTCCATGTGCAGGTGTATCCATGACATTCAAGCTTTTTGATTAAAGGTGAAACAAACATTCGGTTATATGCCTTTAATTTGCAGGTAAAATAAATAAGGGAAATTTTGTCATATATTTAATAACCACTTAAACTTTTGGAACAATCATATGATGAAATTAAGGTTCAAACTGCCACTGAACCATCAACTGACTGCAGATGCTCTGAGGGTGGATTATATGTTTGCTGCAAGATGTTAACATGCAGTGGAAACAATATAAAACACAAAACATTTCAGAGTATATTCGTATGCACTGGATCACTTACAGTGTGTCACCATGGCATATTATCTGACAGTACAATCTAATGTGTTATTGTGAGGAGGAAAAACAAATCCATCACCTACAAAAATACAGTTTTTAACCACTGCAACTTCAGATTGCCTCGGCAACACGTCAACACAATTAAATGACAAACTATTGTTACGCTATTATGAAAGTTACGCTCCGTAAAATGTGGCCTGTACAATGCACTTTTGTACATAAAAAGCAGTTCTATGGCCTTGCTCATACAAAGGCTCGTTGTCCCTCACAGGTGACAAGGCAGTGACAGGGGTTGAAATGTTTCAAGCTTCTCGCTGCTCCCAACATTCGCTCCCTGGACACAAGACGGCTTATCGTAGGCTAATACAACAGATCGAGGCCCTTTGAGGGAACCTCCAGCAGAAGCTAAAGTCAGTTTAATAAATTACATTCATCATAAAATAGAAGAAAATACATTTTAAAAGTGTTCCTTTCTAATGTTAGACTAGTAAAATATGCAAGTATACTCCTTATATTCCAAACAATAAATGTGTAAGACTTTTCACAACAAATGAGAACAAAAAATGTGAACAAATCTCTTGGTGGATTGTCTGAGTTAATCACACAAAAGTGTACACACGTTTTCATTAAGAAAAAAAAAAAACATCAGTCACTTGAAAAGACATCAGAAACATTAAAGGAAAGGTTGATACCGGTATTTGCACAAAGAGGGAACTAAAACTTACATAAAAGATGAATGTTAATATATGAGTGAAATCTTTTTAACATCTGCTTGTGTTCTTCTCTTAACTACACACAATACCCACTCTGTCACTTTTAAACAATGATGGGCTATTGCATAATGTGGTTTCAACCCTACACAACTAAACTCCACCAGACTTCTACCTCCTTAAAGTCTACTTTACTAACATAAAGTATTTTACTGTGCATGAAACTAATGGGGTCATATCTTAAAAGTGAAACAAATGAAGCTGGGTATCAACTCTTATACATGTTGTAGTACACACACACACACACACACATCAGTGAAACTTAATTAAAAGACTAAACACTAAAGCACTGACGTAGTATTGCAAAACATTTCCTCCTAAATGTGACTTTAGAGTAATTTTTCCACACAAAGCCTTTTAAATATGCACAAACATCCTCATCTGCACAATTCTTCAGGCACTTGTAACATTCAAATACAGTACTGACGACTGACTGTCACATTAAGACTAACAGCTCACACACTACTCATCTCTTATAGGGTTAATACAGGGACTTTAGTTTGAATATGAGTGGTAGTAACTACTGAGTTGACTTGGATGGCTGTGGAGGTTCTGCTTAAAAACCAGGAGATGGTTTCACAAAGGTATTTTAGATGGGTCTGTAATGTTACGCCAGCCTATAATGCAAATTAGACGGTCACTCAAAATAAAGATTGGCTTATTTTGAACCCAAAAAGCTAGCCTTAAGGCTAACTCAGAACTAAGATTGTCCGACGGTAACAATCAGTGACACCCAGGGTGCGTTCAGCCCCGACAAATCGTAGCAAAACATTTGTTTAAACCTAAATGGTGGAGTGTTGAACACCCTGTTGTGTTAGAAAGGCACACTGCCTTTTAGCGTGGCGGGGTTTGATTTAGTTGAATTCAAAGAGGCTTAATTGGCATGGGAAACATGTTTATAATCCCAAAGCAAGTGTGAAATATAACCCCAAAAAAAGTACGGTCAATAAGTAGAGATCTATTTTACTTTAATACACAATGCTGCTGTAGGGTAACACCTCCGACACACTCACCGAATGAGAGAAAACGTACCTCGAAGGCTGTTTCGGCCAAACATGACATTAAACCTGAAAACCGTAACAAAAGGGTGCTCTACAGTTTCAGATTGAGTTAGCCTCTTCTAACCAGTGTTCCCATGGTAACAATCAGTGACACCTGCTGACCAGTGGCACCAAACCAAAAATAGAAATAGAATTTCTACGGATAATCTATAACATTTTAAGAAGTTACTGTATAACTTTAATAGTTCAACAATTTGAGAAATTTGCTTTTCCTCTTTCATTGAGAAGACTTTTATGTTTTCTTCTCACTTATTCAGACTATGAACAAAACAGGAAACAACAACAAAACTGCGCGACATATATGATATGTACGGGGGGAAAATGGTGGCTGCTGGTGAAAGTTGAAAGACATGAGTCAATACAGTATCAATCAGTGGCACAATCACTTTATCACAATGTAGCATTATCAGGGGAAAAAAACAAGGCGCGCCCCCTTGGACGGTAAAACACCATCATCACTGACATGAGTGAATACAGCGTCTGCTGTCACAGCAGGCATTGCGATGTTATATAACGGGAGGTCTGTAGTAATATTCTATGTATTCGCATATTTGGGTGTATTTTATGAACCTTAAAAACAAAGATATTGTTTACCAGCAACCCTGGTAACCTCCATGCTGCCCCACCGCCTTCACCAGGAAACTGAGGCGCACTGAGCTTCAGAGAGCCGAGGAATGGTCCTACTTGAGATTCTAAAGAACTACTGACTCAGTCTGGACCTTTGAATCCGCACACTCCTTTGAGTTTGATCTGACTGGTAACAGAGTGTAACAAGCTGGCAATCCTGTCTGATATCATGCAAGAAGAACTAGCAAACTTTGTGCAAAAGCTAAATTTAGACATCTAAAACATGACCGATTGCTATATCCTAAGTCTATCTTTGTGAAACCGACTCCAGAAGTGAGAACCACTTACAGATACATCAACAAATCAACCATTACTGTGACCAATAATCCAAATAGATGTTTTTCTTATGCAATAAAGAGGGGGAATCTAAATTTCTGAGTTCAAAGTATCTGCAGCAAATGGATTATACAGTATTTCCTCTGAGCTAACATACTGTATATGCAATGCAAAGGCACACCAGGAGGTGGAGCACTGATCCTGTTCTCTGGGGACCACAGGGTAAACAACATAGATGGACTACCCTCAGAGCATTTTAAAGAAAACTTGTGTAATTTCTTACAACGTGGACAGTTAAAATAAGTGCGTATTACTAGGTTGTTTGAAATAATTAAAGCTAGCAATAGATAAACAATCATTCATGTGAAAAACCTTATAGTTTACATAACACATTCAAGAAAGTAAATATAAGTTGTTGCTCGATATCTTGAGGATACAGTTTTAACAATCTCCAATATAGAACCTCTTTATACCTGGTATTAACATCTGAGATTAGATCTGTCAGCCTTATGTCTTCCTCTTGTAATATGTACAACATTTAAAACAGTCAGTGAACAACATTTCTATTTGTTAGTTAATATCATAAGGTGTTACTGTATCTGAACTGCCTGTTTCTGTTTAATTTCCATGTGTTTTCTGGTTGGATTTATTCAGAAAACTTAATCTCTATTTATGAGGATCCTACATGTGAACTGCATTTCAGCTGATTAAGAGGCTAAACGCACCTCTCACCTTGTCAGAACTGGTTAAGGAAATAGAAACCAAGATATTATGCATATTACTAAGGATGCATGTTAATGCAGGTGCAGAGACGCGTGCATACAGTAACCTTCTGTGACTCTTATCTAACAGAATAATTCTAGTAATTGAGCTATGTAATTTATGAGGAGAGATCAAAGTAATGTCTACAACCTCTTCATCAGAGATGTCATCAGCATGCAGCCTGTTGTAGGTTGTGTGCGGTGTTCACAGAATATTTACAGAGCAGTTGTTTGGCGTCTTTAACAGCAGCAACACGGCACTGACTTCTGTGTCTGGTGGTTACTTGAGGATGATCTGTTTCAGGGGCAAAACACAGTCACTTAGTGGTTGCAGACAACAGAAATATACTTGGTCCGAATGTGTTTTTGTTACATGATAAAAGTGCTCACTGTGATGGACATAAAACTGCTAAAATGAAATGGCACATATACCTTAAAGAATACTTAACTCAATTAATTAATCACCCTGTGTTAACCTGAATTAATGCATGCCTCTCAAATCCGAGAAAATTTGTGATAAATCAGAGGAAAGTGGGATCGAGTTCAACAACAGCAAAACTATATCAAAACATTCGTTTACAAAGTGTCATAAAACTTGTGTAGTATAATCAACACTTGGATTGTACTGCAGAAGTTGTGTGAGTTTGTAAACAGATGTTTTAATACAGTTTTGCTGCTGTGAAACACAGAATGTTTGCCATTTTTGGATTCTTCATTCACTGGAGGCAGGCGGAAAAAAAAAGTTTCCTTCATGAATTCAGTGTAACATAAGGTAATTGATATGTAGTATTCCTTTAACCCCTTAAACTCTTGATTTTGATCTTAATTTTCCCTTAGGTCTTTAATCTTATTAAGAAAAAAAAACAAGTCTTCAACAACTTCTTTCAGTGTTTCATGTCTGTACCATTACATCAAATTGAAATATTGTATATTATGGATAACTTTAAACAAATGTTTCTGCCTAAAATAAACATTATTGTGTAACACTGGATAACTTCACTGCAATTTGAAGTCTTGTGTAACACTCAGCTGCACAATGTGCAATTGTAAAGATGGTCCCATTAGTGAGTAGGCACATTAAGTTAACAAGGTAAAGAGAGTTAACAAAGTAAAGACCAAAAATGAACACCTCTAAAATCTCTAGCCTACAAAACCATCACATGTTTCAGTCTGCTCAGCTGAGACTACCAAAACAGAGCAGTGTCAGAATCCAATATGACACAGATATAACACATACATCTTAAAGATATGCTATGCAGGATAAGGGGTGGGCGATATGGTCCTAAAATATCATCACAATATTTCAGGGTATTTTTGCGATAACGATAATCTTGACAATATGACAAATTAGTTAAAAAAAAAACGTATCATTTATTTAATAGACGGCCTAACGACGCCACAGTTTATTCCACACTATCGAAGCTGCTCCTCGTTTTGGAACCACCGCAGAGTCTATAATAATTTTGCTTTCAGCGATGCTTGTTGTTGCCACGGGTAACAGTATGATGTCAGTCTGTCAGCAAGTCAAAATATTGTGAGCATCATGATATGAATTTTTCATATGGTATTAAAAATTACACCGGTAATATCGTGAACAAGATGATATGGCACACCCCATGTGTTGACTGACACAGACCTAATCTCTCAATTATCACTCAAGACCCTGTACAAGTGTGTGGTGGTGTATTTTTCTGCATAGACATTGCCTTCTGTCTGTATTTTCTAATTTTCCGTGCTCAGGATGTTTATGGACGTGTATCCTCACAGCATTCAGGTGAGGTAACATAGCAACCAGGTGTTAAAACATAAGCAGCGGGCATCCAAGAGAAACAGTGCTGAAAAAACGTCAATACAGCGGGGTGAAACATCAAACGAGAGTGATCTGGGGTTGGCTTCTGCCTTCAGTTTCGCTGTCAATCCTGCATAGTATACCTTTAGCATCGCCACTCCTGAAAGAGGTCTCATTACAGTGCTATGTATAAAAATGAAACACTAGGACAGTTTCCACAGATGATAATAATACAATTAACACATTAATGCAACCAGTTTGACATGTACATAAGCTACCATTGTGTTTGAAGTATTCAGAGAACATTTTAAACTGCATACTGAGAAATGAAACAGACACTGACATGGAACAAAGAAAAAAACATGCAGTAAAGAATAAATGCAACACCATTATTTCCAGATGGAAGACCTCTCTAAAGAAGTGATGTCTGTCATCAGGGAAATGGGTGAAATGCAGCCTAATTCAACTGAAGGTCTACAGGTGGATGAAGCTCAAAGACAGGCAATGCAAGCAGGGCAATGCTATGCTGATGAAGCAAGTCCCCTGATTTAAAGATGAAGCACTTATTCAGAGCTCAAGGATTTACGACAGAAAGCTTTAAAAAGGAGCAAACCTGATTGGCTGGTGCTGTTGCTGCGTAGGGGACACTTGTGGCGGGAGTAGTTGCTGCAGAGACAGTAGCAGGCGTAGCACTGTACATCATGGGGACTTTTTCAGGAAGGGAACCATGAAAGCAATGAAAAGGGAGGTGGAGCATTATGGTAACCATAGCAATGTTTCTTCTCTCTCTTGCCAGGCAAATACAATATGACACTAGCAGCAAGCCATCATTGGGTTAGACCAGCAGATGGCATGTGATCACACAGCAAAGCGAGACAGCAGGGGAGAACATAAAAGGAGAGCTGATAAGAGATTAAATTAGGAAATCTGTCCATAACTTGACATCCCAAAAGAGACGACATGTACTGCAATAATTCTACAAGACATCAGAGGAGTTTTTTTATCATGTAAAACATTTAGGAATATAAAAAACATGAAAGGGATGCTGAGCAAATTTCCTAATCCATGGTGCTTCGCAATTCTACCAACAAAATCCGGCAAATTGCTCAGAATTGTGTCGTCTGTTTGACCACCTGAAGTGATCTGGGAAAGGATTATTGATATATTACAAATAAGTATTTATCATAAGACTTCAGTGGATAAAAAACACCCAAATAAGCAACACAAATAAAAAATATTTACAGAAGAAAATAAATGAATAAATACAATTATCTGCTCTGATTATTTTAAATGTGGTTCCTGGTTTGGCATTCCTATGCTGGAATAACAAAAACATCAATATGAAAGTTTCACCTGTGTTCTCCATTGATAATGAGACAGTGTATTTAAAAGAATAATAATAATGAAGGAACCTACCAACGCTGTTAGCAGGGGTCATGCAGAAGACAGAGCCTGTGGAATAATCAAACAGAGAGAGAGACTATTTTAACGTGACTGACACATATTTATATGGTAAACACTGATCTGAGATGAATATGTCTTTAGTGTATTAAAAATACACAAATATGACCTTAGGATGTGCAAATTAAATAAAGTAAATTCTACTGTACATCATAGTTCATAGTGTGTATAATATCTGTCAGCAGTATTTACCCCCAGAAAAAACGAATTAAGACACATATGAAATTTAAAAAGTGTATAAAATATATGTTTAGCTTTGAGTTCACATTAAAGGGATGGTTCAAAGTCAAAAATATTTATTTTTTCCTCTTACCTGTAGTGCTATTGCTTGGTGTGAGTTGCAGAGTGTTGGAGATATCAGCCCTAGAGATATCTGCCTTCTCTTGAATATAATGGAACTAGATGATACTCAGCTTGTGGTGCTCAAAGAGCAAAGAAAATGTATTTCAAAAAACTCAACAGCAATGTCTGGAATCATGACCTGGTTACTCAAGATAATCCACAGACCTTGTTGTGAGCAGCTGCATGAATGAACTGCTTTCTTTCTACTGAACTGCACCCACCAACTGTATCACTAAACAGAAGGAGCGTGCATCTACTGCTAGCTCACCTAGCACCACTGAGCTAGCTAACGTTACAACTCAGGCAACCAGGACGTCATTTATGTTTACATCTCGTGCTGTTGCATACACAAGTAGATGCATGCTTCCGTCTGTGTGGTGATAATGTTTGGCAGGTATAGTTTGGTAGAGAGAAATAGCTCCTGCAACCACTCACAACAATGTCTGTGGATTATCTTAAATAAGCAGGTCATGATTTTTGGGAAAAAGTGAAAGCAGACATCTCTGTGGCCGATATCTCCAACACTCTACAGCTCACACCACACAATCTAGACTGATAAACAGCACTACAGGTAAGAGAAAAAATATGTATTTTTGATTTTGGGGTGAACTGTTCCTTTAAGTTTAGAAGCTCACCTGTCGGATAAAATGCAGCGGTGGGCTGCTGCAGCTGTGTGTTGGCCAGAGCCTGTTGGTAGTGCAAAAAACTGGGGCTGAGAAGAGAGCTGGCCAAGCTGCTCTTCTCAAAAGCTGGTCTCTTTGGTAGGGGTACACTGTAGGGAAAGGCCTGGAAGGAAACAGGGAGACATGACACACCAAAACTATCTGTTCTTTCAATTCAGACACAATTTGAACACTTAATATTTAGTATTCATTTACAAAAATATGGGAAAACGGCAAACACGACTACACATTAAGGAGACTATTATCACATAGTGGAAAAATCAAGCATGTTTTAGGATACAAGTATGAATGAAACAACCAATTTTTTTTTAAAACATCTATCAAATTATGCACTTAAAGCTACTGATGATGATTGTGTACACAAAGACTATATGAGACTTGAAGAAGCTTTAAACCATAATGACACAAATGAAAAGTTATTACAGTACAATTAATAGCTACAACCAAAGCAAAAGGTGAAAATACCAGGTCTACAGTTGCCTCGAGGGATCGCTTCATTGCTTTGGCAGTCGACTGAGTCTTTTAATAGCAGGCAGAGAGCACATGATGGCAGTGGGCCAATGGGATTCAAGCGTTTAACATACAGGTAACAGCAAGCAGAGGTGCGTCATGGGGGACAGCATTGTGGATAGGTGAGAAGGGGAAAACAAAAACAAAATAATCTGAATGTAGTATACGACATAAAACACAATATGCATGCACAGTGACCAAAATAACTGATTAAAGGACACGCTAACTAAAGCCTCCTTCATTAGTAGGTCAACATGTGCAGGTAATCAATAGCTTTGGCAACACAGATTTACCACAGTAGGGCACAAGCTTGTATACTTTTTCACATTGTATATTGACCAATAACATTTCTTGATCAGGGTTTGTTAATTGTAATCAAGACACTACCATGATGCAACAGTGCAACTACAGTATGCACCCTATGTATTTTTCTAATACAGACATTGATTTTACAGGTTTCAGGAATGGATGACAATGTAATGCACATCAAGTACTGAACATTTTTATTGTTAAAACTGGGGTAGACAGTTTCATTTAGGCCTTGTTGGGCTGAAATCCCATAATACATTTTGTGCATATTGTGATTCAAGTGGACTAAGCGAAAACTAGACTTTTGCACCTCCACTTGGCTCAGTTTTCAGGCTTTAGAAAATCTAGGCCACGTTGGAGACTTTGGCCAATCACAGGTCATTTCAAACGGAGGGCATTCCCATTGGCTGTTCAGCAAATGCAGATGCAGGTGCACATCCTCAGTGTCATGATCCTGGGTTTTCTGTATGTAGCCTGTTATCTTGTTTCATGTATTCCTTCATGTTTAGTCTGTTTCCTGTTGCTGTAGGTTTACTCCTCATGTGTCATGTCTGGTTTTACTTTCTGTTTTTGTGTGTTTTATGTTGATGTTCATGTACCTAATGTTAGAGTCTCAAATGACAGTGTCCACTGCCTCACCCTCGCAACTACAGACCACCTCACAGAGAAGAGAGCAGGCAGCAGCTCTGGAGACTGACACCCAGTCAGTGGCTGCAGCAACCCGAATCCAGCCAGCTTGCTGTTACAGCCCTGACTCCACACCGAATCAGCAAATTTTACGTGGGTGCCGTTACACAGGTTAGACCTGGCACTGCTGCTGGCCATCAGCCTGCAACACCCAACACTGGGGATTTGCGCTAGCCGAATCTGAGCTGCTACAGCCACCAACTGCTGCCTGCTCTCCTGCTCACAGCGGCGGAGAGTGAGGCGGAGGGACCGTGGAGTGGCCAGCTAGCTAATTGTTGCATCATTTGTGGTTTGATAAACAGAGGGAGAGAGAGTGGGGCAGGAAGGCTGAAGTGAATGAGCTGCCTGCAACTGCACAATAAATCAATGTACAGGAAACACTGGGTTACTGTATGAAGGGCGTGTGTATACCCTTGGTTGTTTGGGGGGAGGGGCTTAAAAGAAAGAAAGAAAGGCTGCAGGAGGAGGGTGTTTTTTCCAAAATCAGTCTTTTTGCCTTTTCAAGATTTCTGCCTCCCCCAGCTTTAAATGAAAAATGACTTTTATGAAAGATAGCCAAAGGCAACATCACAAATCAACAGCTGAAATAACCATGTATGCAATGTCATGAAACACAGAATGTGGAGCTCCATTTACTACATTCACACTAAGGCTGTTAGTGAAATGGCAGATGCCACCTCTACTGTGTGTACTGTACTGTGCACAACAAAACATGACTGCGTCTGTGAGCCTAAAATACAACAAAAATAATATGTAGCCTAAATATAAGAGAAACCATAAAACACGATGCACATGAAAAGTGACGTAGATGGTCTAAGGAGTGCAGCGAGGACAAAGAAGCTCATTTTACTTAAGCAAAATAGCACACGGTAAGTGAGAAACCTGAACATGCATTATATTTACAACTTAGGTAAAGTTAATGTTAAAGCCAATAAATGTTTAAGATGCAAACAACGCAAAAAGAAATGGCAGAAATTATGAAGTAAAAAACTGTCAGTGTGGTCCAGAATATATAATGACTATGCTCTTTTGTGCAGTTTTCTGTGCAGGCAGTTATCCTAAAGCTGAGCCATTACAATGATTCATACTGTATAGCACATCATAAAACTATTCAACAAGCCTTTTCTCAGTGAACTGCAATATAGTGCCGGTTCTGTCTAAGAAGTATCTGCTGCATGTGCCCACATAGAAAATGTACATCTTTTTATTGGGCCTGTTTGAAAGCACAAGCCTTGAAATGTCAGCTCCATTATAAAAACTAATTTATCGCTCTTAATATGATTGACAGGCCTTTTAATACAAGGACTAATCCTTGATAAATCTAATCTCATCGCATCCTTCTTTGTAATGCTTTCTGATGTTATTAAAGGTCTGTTTACATCTGTAGTGTTTGTAAACAGGATTAAAAACAGGCATATGTTCTTAATTATCAAAAAAGACAAGGTGCAGATTTTCCTTTTATGAATAAAACTCCTTTTAACTTGATTTAGACAAAAGTTTTCAAACTCGGAGGTGTGTGCCTCCCCAGAGGTGCGTTGGAAAGTTAAGCAGTCATGAAGTGCGAGATGTTTTGGTAAAGATACTGGGTTCTAAAGACAACAGGAAGTTAGTTATTATGGTCTGGCCTGCAACTTGGCGAAATTCCAATGACATCATTATCTTTGATGTCCATCGTGACTTAGTGTCCATAAATTCCCTAAGAAAACAGAAAAAAGGCGACCAGATAGCTAAGTGGTAAGGGCGCATACCACAATGGCTCAATGCCCTGAGCTGGTTTGAATCCTGGCTGGCTGGACTTTTTGCTGCAGGCCATTTCCCTACTGTCTTAACCCTCAATTGTTTTACTTTCTCCACTACTACTTCAGGCATAAAATGTCCAAAAACTACTCTAATAAAAGGGGGAAATCATAGAAAAAAAGACACTCACTACAACTCCAGAACTTGCCTAAATATCATCACGTTTTTAAGCTTTCTTTAGTATTAAAGTAATCCACTGATTGTTGTCTGTACATCAGTGGGTGCACAGTAAGCATGTGAAATAGCCGCTCATTCATCATACTTTTAATGGTGCCAAATTACCAATCTGTAAACAAACATACGCTAAAAGCAGGTGCTTGAGATGTAGACTAAAGTGTAACTAATTATACTTCCTGTTTACAAGCAGGGGGGTTGGGAGTGGTGGGTGGTGCACAGTTGTCTCGTTTATGTCCGAGGGGTGTGACAGTGTCAAACTTTGAAAAGCCTTGGTCTTGGAAATAACTAATTTGACCTTAAAGTTGCCGTTTTAACTGACGATGGAAAACAGGTTCAACAATGAATCCAATCACTGACTTCCTGCTTTGTTGCCATTTTAAAATTATATCATACAAATATATAATGCTCCACATTCGGTGATGTCATGGCAAACACAGTTGCATCTACAACCACTGCATTATTGGCAGCATAATGTTTTCTGTGCAAACTAGAAGACTTTTCAGTGGTCAGAAGGATAAAGCTCAGTCTTACCATGGCTGCAGCTGCGGCCTGGGCTGCCACAGCTGTGTGATTGACTTGCTGCTGACTGGATTTGATTTTGGCCTGCAAGTGTGCAGGCGGGTGAAAATACTTGCACTTCTCCCGGGAGCAGCGGCTCTTGATGTAGTCCATGCAAACAGTGACGGTGTTATCTGTGGTGTCAATCATTGGACTGTCACTGGGGTGAGCGAAGCGGCAATCTGTCTCCCCTCTTGCACAGTTTCCCCGCTGAAACTCGCGGCACACCTGAGAGGAGCAAATTAGAGAGTGACAGGAATTCAGCTTTTCAGAGTGTAGCCAGAATATGTTAACCCACAGAAGTACTGATGTATTTTGTCATGTTAAATCACTCCTTGTGGTGCATGAATACCTCTAGTTTGTCTGTACGCTGCAGCTTCTGTGAGGGAGAAGAAGAAGAGGAGGAGGAAGAGGAGGAGGAGCTCTGGACTGTGACAGGTGGGCTCCCAGACACAAGAACCTGGGTGCTGGAGAGGTTGTCTGTCGGGATGAGGCTCATTCCATGGCTCAAAGGCGTCATGTATGAACCATAACCAAGACCAGTATTTGTGCTCAGTCCCTGCGTAACAGGAAATGTTGTCTATGAGGGAAAATGTTAAATATTATAAGCGAGACAAGCACCACAACACAATTTGAAGTTCTTCCCTAAAAACTCTGAGGAGCTTACCACAGACTGCAGGCTGGGTGCTGGGATCATGAGCTGCATCTGTTGGGCAAGCACGGCTGCAGCTGTCTTCTGCTGGATGAGGTTGTTGCGCCCGTTTATCTCTAACTGGGTTTTTAAGTGTGAAGGTGGATGAAGGTACTTGCAGTTTTCTCTTGAGCATCGGCCCTGTAATAAAAATAAATAAAAAGTCATGAAGAACACTCAAGATTTCAATACTCATTTCAATACTCATTTTTACTGAATAGAGCTTGAATGTATCATAGTGTAACTCAATGCAACCTCTGTCAGCGGTCAGTTCTGGCCACCAACTCCTGACAGCTAACGTTATCTAGCTCTCCTCCTGCTGATTTCAACACGTTTGTTGTCCACAACGTAGCATTATTAGGAAAACAAAAGGGTGCACCCAAGCAGCAACTTCCAGAGCTGAAAAATTAGGCCAACAGGGAAGTGCAAATAATGCAGTTCCTTGAATGACCACTTGAGGCTGGCTCCAGAAGCGCCACTCATGTTAAAATGCCCAACATTACAGCAGAAATGTTTATTGCTTGGTACAAAACACGGTTTTGGTCTCTATAACTAATTTCAACAGTAATGACAACTGTACTAGGGGGAATTTTTTATATAACTAAGACTAAGACTAAAAATTATGCGTATTTAAGGGTGGGGCTGCTTGAGTGACAGGCTGTCTGTGACTCGTTGCTACAGTTTATGAGTCAGAGCCACCCCTCGCTTCTCCACAGCTCCACCCTCTCATCCAAAAATGGTCACTCCTGGCTCCAAAAAACAAGATGGCGAACTTGAGGCTTCAAATCAGCAGTCCACAAACTAATGGGTGACGTTCCGGTGGCTTTGTCCATTTATTTAAACAGTCTATGGGCGCATCCCCTTTGTCCTTTCATCTCGAAGGCACCATGGGGGAAGATCTCCAAAAATGTTTCTATTGTCCCTGTGATGACGGGACTCGAGCTCAGCTTTGTAGCCTGTGCATAATCAATGTGACACAACAGAAAAACATCGGCCACTGCCATCTGTAAATTTCATGCCGATAGACTGATGACAGTCAATAAGTTGAATAATGGCTGAAATCGATGTTTGGTTGATAAATTATGCATCCCTCATTGTTAGTTATACGGTTATCACAATATTCAATGATACTGCATATTTTTCTCATACTGTGCAGCCCTGTTCCCTATCATTTCATTTTATGGTTGTTCTTTGAAACAGTGGCTTCAATTCTAGTCTAAAATGAAATGCAAACATCCTCCTCCAGCATGAAAGTCAGATGTGTTTCACATCTATCCATCACCTATCCATACGAATCACCTTTCTACATAGAGAAAAGACCATTTCCCACACTGGCATTGAATGTTAGCTGTGGATGTAGATGATGTGCTATAGAATCACACAATATAAATGTAATAGACAGTTACGTAAGGAGAATAAATTACATGAACACACAATGCTTCCTTTATAACTGTGCTGTAGCTTTTATAAGAGAGACTTTTAGAAAAAGCTGACTGGCTACAAATGACGTCCCTGAGCTTGCCAGCTGCGGGAATCCAGTATCTCCTTTTAGACTTTAAAATGAGCCTACCAACACAATTTCTGTTAATCAAGCATCTTTATTAGCCTAATGAGAGGTTACCTTCCTCTGCCCTTCATATTCAAATCCTTCAATTAAGTTCACTAATTTCACCTCATTTGCATCTCTCCCAAGAGATTCATATTAATTATTTTCAGAGAGGGTTTTACTGTCATCAGTGTTTCATTAGTCTGTATAAAACTCAAAGAAAATGCAGTGCCAATAAAAAGTATTCGCCCCCCTTGAAATTTGTAGTGTGCTAACTTTCTAGTTTACAGTTGCTTGAGAGTATGAAATGAAACTATTACACTGACATAAAGGTTTATGCACCACAGCAATGGAGCGCTTAGTCATACCCAAGTACGAGGAAATGCATTCACAACGCTCTTTGCAGCTTTTCGCTTCTTTATAGCTTAGAGACATTGATGTGTATGATCTGTATGAAACGGAGTTGAAAGACAATGAGAGCTGGCCACAGGATACAACTCGAGCCAGATGTGTGTATCAACAAGACTCTCAACTGCTTTTAATTGAAGTCATGAGATACTAGTTGCAATTGCAAAGCATGTGCACATTCCCCTGCATATTAAAGTTAATTCTGTTTGGAGTAATTGTTGACCGGGTAGAGAACTTTGACAGCAATTGTTTGTCTATAAAATGCCAACAGTGTCAAGCCAAGTAAGTATTTGTCTGAGTGTGAAGCTAATAAGTTACTACCAGCTGACATTGCACCAGCAGCCATATTGGTAACAGACATCTGATGACTCCTCAGACAAAAGCCTATTCACAAAGATGAGCCGTGACATCATCACATGACTGCAACAACTGCTAGCTAACCTCTTAGCCAACATTTTTCTTATAGGAACGTGTTGATGAATATTTAATATGTTGCTGGGTTTTATCCTCTCTGCTTGGCCATTTTATTTTTCTAAACTTTATTTTATCCCCTGCTGATTTTATGAACCCTCTATTGTTTGAATTTTATTTTATTGTTGTTTTATTGTTCTTTGGGTTTTTATCTGCTGTGTTTTATTACTGAAAAGCACTTGGTAACTTTGTATTAGTATTTTATTTCCATCCTCACTACAGGCTGTAATTCTAGGTTAAAATACAATAAAACTAGGCTTGATATTAACTTTATTCAGTCACTTAGTGCCAACACGGATTCAGCATCTTCTGTGTGTAACTGTTGTATTCTTATTCTTCTACTGTTCATTTACAAACACATTTTAGTCTGTAGAAATATCTCTCATTACATACTTCTACTGTAAGTACAGTACGAGGCATGTTTCGGCATGTTATCAAAGCAGCACATGGTCCAACTAAGCAGTAACATATTGCTGATAAACAAACTTTAAACTACATTTTTAAACAACCATTCTTGTCATTTATCAGGTGACATATACACCGATAACGATATATCTGCAATAAGCTTTTAATGACCGATCATTCTGGACAATTTCAAAGCATTTAATATTTTGAGATCCTTAAATTATGTCTAAACTTAATTCTAACATCCCATTACTGCTTTTTAATCTGTTGTCTACTTCATTCAATTTCTCTTAACTTCCCATTTATTACTTTGACTTTGATTTTTATCATGCTAGTTGTTGGGTTTATACTATTTCTAGTCTAATTATAATTTTACTGTTTTACATTATGAATTTATGTCTTTTATGAACCTTTACTGCTTTAATCATGTGTACCTTGAGGCAGATCCTAACGTATCTGCCTCTCCTGGAAAACACCTTGGGTCACACCCATTGTTTTTGAATGTGCTATATAAATGAACTGACTTGATTTATATCAAACTTAATCAAAACGGTAAAAGCAACTTACTTATTCAAAATAACATGTAGCCAACTGTATTTACTTCTCCTTGACAATCTGTTTAACAAGATGAATCAACTCATGTTGATTTTAGATAAAGGAATATGATAACTACTTTGCGTTGAAGCTTTTAGTCCAGGCCCCTGTCCGCAGGGGCACAGACCAGGCCCTCTGTCTGGACAAGCTGTGTATAAACTGCCTACAGTAAGGAGATAAGACGATGACTCAACATGAGAATAATCCTGGGGGCAAAGCCGCATTGTGTGGCGATAGTGACTGTGTGAGAGTGGATTAAGGCAGCCTTGGTCTCATTCAGGGCAACTGAGCAAACGGGAGAATAAACTAGCTGTAATCCAAATGGCTGACAGAGTTTTTTATAATCTACATTAGATAAGTGATGAGAGTAACATCTGACAGGTGTTTACTGTATTTTTGGAAATGTGTGGTATGGTGTCACAAATACTGTAGCAACACACGATACAAGATAAAGCTTTGAGACTGCAGTTTTGGTCTGTGATTTGATATCTTTCTGCAAGAAACTGGATATGAGGGCATTTTAATTTAGGAGAGGGGTTAACTTGACATTTAACCATTATGTGGGGTTTAAACTGACAGTAGTTGTTTCCTCCTCTATTATCAACACTCAGAAAGTTTTTGGAATACTCTACTGTATGTTTGAATCTTAAAAACTATGAATTAGGGTGGGTGGTAGCAAGATATTACAGCATACTGGGGTATTTATAAATGCTGCAATACTGTCAGAAAATACAGATGCACAACACACATCACCAGAGGTCAGTCGCTACCGGTGGAACAGGCAGCTGAGCTGAGAAAGATGGCGACTGCGAGTGGTGGGGATAACGTTACAGGACTAGAGAAAAAGAAAAATGCCTCCGCAATTGTTCGCAAGTATTGCCAATTATAACTTTATCTTGAGATGGCACCTTCTAACATTGAGCAATTTATTAGCCACATGATTTAACACATCTACACATCACCTCTGTTTAGCCCACTGATGTCTTGGTATTCACCACGTCAACAAGTGTCATTGGCTCCTCCAGCAAGAAGGGTGCTTATATCCTATCTATTCATTATTCTAAAGCCTTAAGTATTCAAACCCAGCAAGGCTTGTCAAGTAGGCTTGTGGCCCACTGAATATGTGCAGTAGTGTTTCTCCTGCTGGCCCCGCCTGCGAGTTCCTACTTGGCTCATAACCTTTACATTGTGATGATGTCATAGATTTTTAAAACGCTTCTCTCAGCTCCAGAAGAGGTTTGCAAATATAAAACCTCCATGGATCTTAAGTTAATAGCAGAAAGAGTCATAATTGACCTTCTTTGCAGTTTGAGGTCTCCTGTCAACAGTTTTATTGAGGTCACTTTAATAATGGAGGCCTATGGTTGCAAAGCTGAGCAGAGTGTTTGGGGGCCTGGTATACCCCAATTAAATGTGAGCAAAGTGTAAAGGTATGAAAAAATCGATAGCGCCTAAGAATAATATCAGACATGATTTTCCACACTCACACCCCAACCCATGTCCTGGGACACTAGCTAGATGGAACCTGCGTCTCCAAAAGCACTTTGAGTAATCCCAAAAAATTTAGAACTTATCAAGACGAACAAAAAGGTTGTATACTTAGTAAATTACTACAACTAAAAATGTTTTATTTGATAGGGTATTGAGTCCTTTACATAAATGTATACAAGAGGTTAAGGTGTCACACATATACCACATGGGCAGTATTTCTTACCTTCAGTGAGTCAAAGCAGGCAACAACTCTCCCATTGTCAACCTGGCAGCTCTTGGGTGGATGCGCAAATTTGCATTCCTCATCACTACGTGAACAGTTTCCTCTCTGAAACTGTCGACACACTTCCAGAGTCAGCCATTTTGTGTCTCTTACTGAAGAAATGTTCAATGCCATGTCCAAAGGTTATAATCATAAACTTAATTTCTCAATCAATCTCAGTGTGCTTCATAGACTAAAAGCTGTGGGTTGGCTCTATGTGCAAAGTCGGCTTTCACAACTACCTAGTGAGTGCGCCATCAGCTGGAGCAGACAGATCAGATGGCTGGTCAATCACTGAGAAATCACCCATTAAAGGGAAGTGTATTATCCACAAATGAGGGTGCCTATAAATATCAGACTTTAGTCATAAATTTTCAGGTCATTACTCTTTGTCCTCTTATATTATGGCTCTATTTTGGCATTTTTTATGTGCTGACGTTGTGCAAAGAGGTGGAAAAGGGCTTGCAGCTGAGGTATCCTGTGTTGGTGCTTGAGTCTGGCCTTAAAGAAAACATAGGCCGGAAATGTAGACGGACCAAGACGGGGATATCTTCTCAAAGGCACTTTTTGATGGTGATCTGAAAGACAAAAAAAAAACATACATCACTGATATTGTAACCAAACAAACAACACTGTAATTATATTGCCATTAGTCCACAGCTGGCACATTTAGAGCTACCGTAAATTATTTTTAAACACAGATAGCATCACATGTACTTTCTTCTATTCACTAGAGGCTGTTCATTCCCCAGAGTCATCTGTTCATTAGCAGTTTACTGCAAAAAGCAGATTAGGTCAAACAATAACAAATGTGATGTTTTGTAATTAGTCCAGTTATATTTAGTCATGTTAGACTTACAAGAAACTAATTGTTTGACATTTTCTTACACAGAAAGTCCAGTCTTCTCTGGTTCCAGCTTCATAAATGTGAGCATTTGTTGCTTCTGTCTCTGTTATGCCACTACAAACTGTACGTCTGGGTTTTGAGCTGTTGGTCGCAAAAATCAAAATATCTGAAGATGACACGTTGAACTCTGGTAAAGTGTGTTTTCCCTACTTTTTGACATTTTGTTTACTTAATAATTAACTAATTAATTGAGTAAATAATCAACGATGAAAATACATGTTAGTTGCAGCTCTTAATAGATCAAACCTGGAAAGCAAAACACTGGCAGACACTGAAATTTAGTGCTTTTCAAGACCTTTTCAAGATAATTTTTTAACCTAATTTTAAACAGATATTTGGACAAATCATCTTTCTTTCTTATTTAAGAGTTGAAGGCAAGTATAAATGCAAGTAGTACAAGTATGTGGTCAAGTGCAGAGGTAGGTTTTATATAGGAATATGGTTATTACAGTGGGTTAGCTAAACCTACATTTTGACAACAGATAAGTATAACGTTTAAAAAGATGGTATTAAGTTCAGTGGCTGGTTTAAATATTTGCAACATGGACTTTTACGCAGAAGAGCTTGACTGATTTTGAAAAACTAAAACTAAAAAGGTCGATAAATAAAATTACATAACATGTTTGTGGCAATTAAGACCTCACAATTTCAAATTTAAGATTATTTAAATAAATAATCTTAAAAAATAATAAATTTATTTAAATTTATAAAACTGATATTTCCAGGACCTGCACACACCCTGCACTATTATACTTTCTACAACAATCTACTAAACTAGCAGTCAGCATCTTGCAGGTTAGGCTGCGCACAGACTGACAACAGCACTGCGTCAAAACTCTCCTCATTCATCTCAGTGAGGCCTCTGTGTTTCATACCAGGGGACACAAGCCACAGGGCTCCAGAAAAAAAAAGAAGCATTGATTAGGAACAAGGAAGTCCCCCCTCACCCAAACTGGTTGTATATATGAAATACTGCAGGCTATATGTCAGTAGGTCAGACACTGAAGCTCTAAACTACTCCACAATATTCATAATTGATCAGCAGAGCATTGATTATACAGCCTGATAAACTACTGTGTTTCTCATGAAAGGAATTATGAACATGCAGCAGCAAAGTCTGTCAATTATTTTGTTTTTGTTTTTGTGATTTTGAGGTTCACTATACAATAACTCCTCATCATGTTGATCTCTCTCAGTCATTCTGTTTTTCTGCCCTGTGCACACACACATCTCAAGATGAAGATCTAGATGATTTCTCAGCCAAATGTTAGATGTAGCTAGTTAGCAGAGAAGACACGCTCATTATTTTCGACGGACCATTCCACTTTTCAGAAATGATGTGACGGTTTTTGTGCATCTGATATTACGTCTACACATTTTACATTTGATTTCTCCAGACTGTGCCTCTTCAATAAAAATGTAAGCATGTTACAAACAGAGAGGCACATTTGTTGTGCTAGCTTGGGGTGTGTAGCTGGGTGGTGTCATGGCAGTCAATCAGTCAATAACAGTACAAGAACATTTCCAAAGCTCAAATCCATAGAGCTATTAAATGCATGTTAAACTATGTTTGTAAAAAAATTTGTTTATCAGTACAGACAAAAATAGTCCAATTAAAACTAAATTTCATCTGAATCACAAGTGTATTCTGTGCTTCCACTCTGCTCACTGTAACCTATTTTCCATTACACTGTTACCCTCTGTTTGCTTATACTGCAGGACAACATGAACACTCTGTGCCAAAATTGCAACCGCCAGATATGCTGACTCTTGGCCCTACAAATACAGAATACAAGTGAAGCAAGACAAAGCTTAAACACACATCACGTTGGAAGACAAAAACAGGACGGGACAGTCCAGCATACTAACTGGCAAAACACACAGGAAGTTGCTGAGCAGGCAGAAAAGGTGTTTAACTTGTGCGCTGAATAAATGTGTACAAGAGTTGAGAGGTTTGTCCACTGAGAGCAAGTAACATGATCTACAAATATACAAAGACTCAAAAGGCAGAGATTCATAATAAACTGTTGTTAAGCCAGAGCTTCTGCTATAACTGCCGCTCAGCTTTACTGCATGCTATCCCACAGCATACTGCAGCAAATTCCTCTGGGCGCAAGTCAGGAAACAGAGCAAGAACACCTACCTCTCTCACTTCATGTAGCACTGAAGAACTTCAGTTCCCGACCAAGATTCACCACTAGAGCTACTTTTGAGCAACTAACTTGTTAATATAACGACCACAGCAGCAGCTCTTATCCACCTCTCTGTCCCACCGATTCAGTGACCAAAGATTTTCTCTTCACAACAGTAAAAACAGATTGCCTGTCCAACTCTGGCTGAAACATTTCCAGCCACCCCCTCTTCCTGCCTGGGTGCCGGCCCCCAGGAAGACCCTCCCAGTCAGAAATTAGCCAATGGAAAGCCAGGAGCTGAGGCACAGTGTGTGCACATCTCGGAGCAAGACATTGCCGACTGTGAGTAAACCTTATTATTAAAGAGGAGACTGAATTCAACATTTGATCCTGCCTTACTGCAACGAAGAGCAAGTATAGACATAAGAAATCATATTCCTTCTAACACTCGACACAGCTTTTGTCCATTTAAACTACATACAGAATATATAGCACATAAATGTATGCCCGACCACAGTGCCTTGTAAGTAAGTTAGTAAGATTTCTGTAAATATAGACCGATGTAATAGGCTCCCTTTAGCATTATTTGCAGGTCTGTCATACTCTCAGTAAGTGTCTAATTCAATTTTGCGTAATTATAAGTCCTTAATAAGCAAGCCTGGTTTTAATATTAACATCAGAGAACTTTTTTCTTAAGGAGTGTACAGTCTTGCACCATCAAATTTACTGTTGTACCATCACTTTACTTCTAAAATAATAATATTAATAATAATAGTGATGCTTTTTATTTATAGGTGTGTTTCAAAGCACTCAAGGACACCTTACAAGACACAGTTAAAACAAACAAGCACCAATGTATCCATAGATCATAAAATCAAACAATTCCATAATATACAATAAAAGTAATTAAAATTACTTGACAGAAATACAAAAAAATGGGTATAAAGTCATCATTATAAAATCATCATCAGTGCAAGTCTTAATACATGTCACCACTAAATCAGACCATATATGACAGCTTGAAAAAGGTGTGTTTTCAGACAGGATTTGGAGGTGTTAAGGGAGTCAATATAATGAATGTCGTGGGAGAGAGAGTTCCAGAGGCGGGGGTCTGAACGGCTGAAGGATCTAGCACCCATGGTAGTCAAGTGGGCAGATGGTGATGTGAGTTTGATTGCAGTAGAAGCATCTAAGAGTACGGGAGGGTGTGTAGAGACGAAGGAGTCCAGACAGGTAATAAGGGGTTTGATTATGAAGGTGAGAGAATGTGCAGAATCTTGACATTGATGAGATATTTAACAGGAAGCCAGTCAAGTTGCTGGGAAACTGAAGTGATATGATCTATGGAGGAGGTTCTTATAATGATACAATAAAAGTGTTACATGTAATTTCTTGTGCAATGTAACTTACCCACTGTACAAAATATGGTAATATTTTGTAATGCACTTTAATGTGACATTAGCACCTTCATGCCCAAAAATTCTACAAGCCCCCTTCATAATTCAGTGTTAATTCAAGATTTTACACCTAGATGTAGCAAAAATGCAAACATAATTCATCCACTTGTGATGCATGCTGACTTTTGATATGCACCTTTTCACTCAAAAAAGGGATTTCAGGGATTTTACTTTTTAGTACTAATATTTAAACCATTTTCAGTATTTTCTTAAATTTAGCAGAGGTTCATTAAAGAGGATCATTAAAGACCCCTCTCATCTGGTCACCAACACTTTGAACTGTTGCCATCTGGCAGACACTACAGAGCTGCCAAAACACGAACCACCAGATTCAGAGACTGTTTCTGTCCCACACAAATATCAAATAATCTTTTCTATTGCCATTCTGGCATCCACTAAGCAATTCAAATACTTTTATTTACATTTATTTATATACTGCATTTTTATAACTCACTGAATGTCATGTGTCTTGTGTTTTAATGTCCTTTGGTGGAAATCATTACTTGAGTGTCACAACTAATTTTGTTGTATTCCTATGCAATGACAATAAAGGCTTCCTAGTTTCTAGTATTATTTTTGGTGATTAAAAATGTCCAGTGTAAACAGTAGCTAAATGTTTATTTCTGTGATTTGCTGTCACATTAAGTACTAAGGATGAGATGATACACACATATTGCACTAACGGCGAAGGCAGGTTTACAAATATAGCTTACGAGCATTTTATGAGATTGTTACTGTGTTTGAAACTGTTATAAAATAATTAAAATTGTTTTAGACTGGTTGTCCATATTTCATAGAAGGGGAGATGCGAATTTTGCTTGTCTGATAATGGTGTCTCGCCCCATATAACTGTACATAACTGACGTTGCAGCTACGTCTCTCAATTAGCAAACAGCAGAAAAAGCAACAGCACTACAATGACAGCCAACTACGTGACACTGTCGTCTTATTTACAGTTTGGTACTTCGAGGGTAGTTAGCATTCAAGTCTCTTATCCGCATTCTCATCCTCGGCTAACGTTACTTTAGCTAGCTAGCAAGCTAAGGACACCGCTGTCACGCGGCTAACATTATAAAAACATCAACGTTAACGGTTATTAGCTCACGTTAGCCTCACTGTTAGCCGAGGAGTGCACCTGCTTACCTCATCATCACGGATGAACCGCTTCCCAGAGGAAACAGCAATCACGCACCAGCTAGGACACACGACACGGCAGCCCCAGCTGAACTCACGAAAACAACATGCCAAGTGCCCCCGAGATGTCTGTCCAACAGCCCGTTTAATTCTCTCTCTGTTCGCAGAATTACAGCCCGATATTTCGACCTCGTCTCTTCATTACTTTACTGTAGCACTGCACGGATTTAAGCAACAAGCTTTTGACAGCTTACTGTACGATCTTCAGTTTGATGTGCTGACGGGGTTTCCCGGGGTGCGCAGAGAAACCTATAGGATGTCGATGATTGAATTTACCGCATTTAGAATAAGCAGCAGCAAACACCATGTTATATCAGAGTGGCAGATGCATAAAGTTGATTTTAACGTAATCATTCCTGGCAAAGGAGGTCATTTTATAGGTTATATCTCATGACAATCCCCCCTACGGCAACCAAGTGGTACGACCCACACGAATGCCAGTAGGCTAAAAGGGCAAGGGTTTGCTTGTTACCAAGGGAACAGCAATAAAACCATGTGAGTTTTTCTGGATTAGTTTAATGAGAGCACGCTTTAACGCACAAATATAAACATCTAATTAATGAAGTATATTAATTTAAATTAAATTGTAAATAATTAAATAATTCTGCTTATTAATTTGTGATGAAATAGCCCACATGTCCCAAAGAGTATTGTGTAAGTGCTATTTGTGTAAGAAAAAAACATAATAATAATAATAAAAGGCTTTTTAGGAGTTATAATGAAAAACCTTTGACTTGTGTAATCAGAATGAGAAGCACAGCAGTAGCCCAGCTGTACTGGTCTGCTCAAGGTCAAATAAGATGGATGCTAACCCAGATAAGATCATTTAGGGAGGGTGAGAGGGAGGAAGACAGAGATGGGAGGAAGATTTTGCTTTTATGTTCGACAACATATTTCTGCAATGGAGATAAAAATAACTATCTGTCAGTGCCACTTACATGGAGACATTCTGTCTTCTCTGGTTTGTGCTAGACTTAACAAAGTATGTGACTCAGTTGTATGACAAACTGTGTTTGTTTTTTTCGTCATTCATTTTCTAACAAAATGGTACAAGGAAAGTATTTATAGAGACCACGTCCTTATTTCCTGTAGATTTTAAGTGGTGGGCTAGGAGGAACCATTTGTCTGAACACATCAGAACATCTGCAAGCCTGTAATTTCATCCTTTGGCAGTGACGGTCATGCTCCACCTAGATGGCTTACACACAGCACTTTCTATGTGCTGAGCATGAATATTTTGAGCTGGCATGTCAATGTTTATTCAAGGGAAAAAAGACAAATAAAGTCAGTTAGAATATTAATTTAGTAAGTCAAAGATGTTATGACTTTTGTGTTCATCACCTGGCATATAAAAACAATGTGCATAAGTGCATTGTCTTTAGAAATAGGCCTAATTGTAATTATAATGATTATAATAAAAATATCAACATCAACATTTATACATACTTGTCATAAAGTTATTTAACCATCATTAGTTTTCATGAAAAGCCCACACACAAACAGTCCAGTATTGATAACTGTTTGATTACCTCCCTTTTATACTTCTCCAGGCTTCTCGAGGCAACAGATGAGATATATCTTGCCGGTCACACTAGCAGTTCACTCCCACAAACTGGAGATGTGGCATCAAGTACCATAGTGAAAGGTCACCATATTGCTCCCTTTGAGGAAAATGTCACTGTGAAAGTGAGTCACATATAAGAACAAAGAGAATGCAACAATCTTTCATTTCTTTGATCTTAACCCTGTTTGTTGTTCACATATTTCATTATTTACACTCCATTTATGTTACTTGACATCACTGTGAGGCTTTGATTTTTATTTATTTTTTAGTCACATGTACATAAAACTTCCATTGAACTAAACTGCATTGTCAGTATCCACTTTCAACATTAACTGCTCTTTATCAACCTGCTGAACTTGAAATGGTAGGATCTACTTACTGGCAAATTGCTGCTTGGGAAAATAAACTTGTTTTTTATGTACTTGTTGTCATGACAACATACAAGACATCTCTATCATTACAAGTAAGATGAATGTTCCTTTTTATAAATAAAAGTACTCTTACCAAAATATGTAAAAATATTCTGCTACTAAGTACAAGTCGTGCATCAGGAAAATGCAGTTAGAATATTATTTAGGTAAAAGTACCAAATGCAGAAGAATCAAGCAAATAAATAAATTAAAAGAATAAATAAATAGAACAACAGCACACCCCAAAAAACCTCAAAAACTATTACAGAAATTAAAATTAAAATTAATTAAAATTATATAAAAACAAATTAATTTGATGTCAATTGCCTAATTGATTAATCAGCTATTCATTTCAGCTGTAATTGTATAAACTGTTGGGTAGTTTAATTTAGAGCAAAACATCATATTTTATTAACTCTTTCTATGTTTATTTATGCAAAAATCTTTTTTTTTTTTTTTACAGTTAATAGTAGTCTAAAGATCTAAAATATATTTCTCTCTGAAATGTAGCGTAGTGAAAGAATAAAGTGGCATTACAAGAAATAAAAGTACCTCAAATTTGTATTTAAGCAAAGAACTTGAGTAAATGTACTTAGTTACATTCCTCCACTGCTTTTAAGTTTTCACTACTACTCACAGTTTACTTTTCTGCTGTCCTTTGCCTTTTAACGTTTTCTAAACAGCATTTTTCTGTACTGTACATGGTGCACTTGCAGCATGTTTAATTGTTGAGAGCAACACTCCCATCTAGTGGTATAATGTATAAAAGCAAAGCAGAACTGGTGCATGTGTTTGAGAAACAGGTGTAATTGAACAGGAAACAGGGCAATTTCTGAATTTCTTCAATTTCTTCTATTCATTATTGTCATAACAATGTCATAAGGAAACTGGGTGATTTTTGTATGTTTATAAGACTTACTTGCCCCTAAAACAATCAGGGGACATGAGATAAACAGCAGTGCTAGCAAATGGTCTGCAGATGTCAGTCTTCTCTAAAGTATATTTCCACACATCGACAGCCCCAGAGGCTCAACATGGGGGCTGTTAGAGAGAAATCCAACTGTGAGGTATTGGTTTTGTGATGCAAGCTGTATCACATCCTGTGCTCACAGAGGAGTGTGCAATGTGGGTAAATAGATGACCTGCATGTTAAAATGAGGATCAATATACTTCAATATTCAGAGTGCTTTACTCTGGTTCCAACAGTCCAGCTCAGCCTTGTTCTGAAGGACCACATAAACATGAAAGTGAACTGTAGTGGGAACAAAAGCAAAGCAAGTGAAGTTTTGTTGGTGTGAACATAATTAAGTTTCATACCGAGGATACAGTTTATCCCTCTGAGGGGGAGAATTTTTGCTAATATATTGTAATTCTATTATGATGTTACAATAATCCCATCTAGTGACTTTTTTTTTTACCCATTTCCTTTTGTTTTGTTATTTTACTGAACTATTTCACATGTCACATGTCATCACCGTTAATTATGACGTTCATTCTACATGTTTTATCTACCAGTGTACCAGGCTGCAGCACCCTGATTTTGTGCTGACTCCAAGAGCGCAAAAGGCAGAGCAACTGTCTTCGAGCAACGCAGCATTTTTCCTCAAGTCATTACACTTTTCCTACAGTTAAACATCAAAAATAATACAGTCATACCATCTGGGTGGAAATGACTTGCTGTAGTCACGGGCTGAAATGCTGAGCCAGCCATCCAAACTGTACAACCTGAGGGGAAGCAGGAGTTCCTGTATGTCAGTAGATACACACCGGTAATGTGAAGTGTGCCTTCAAGAACAGCAAGTTAAGTCCGGACAAGTGCCGTGGCTCCATGGAGAGAAATAAATGTATTTTTATGGCAACATTGTTGCACTTGTTAACACCAAAGCAGTGATCTAATAACAGTAACATAATCATTTTATTACATTTCACGCTGCTTTTCAGGGAGCTATTTATCAAAAACATACCCTAATAAGATAATTCAAAGTTTGCTATCCTAACATATACAGTAAACGTGTCACAGTATTATTGTATCTGCAGATGTAAACTTGTTATCTGGCATATAAGGCATGTACAAGTCTGTTGCCTACTTGAGTTGAAATAAAATGAAATGTGAAAAAATATGAAACCAGTTTCTAAGAAAAGCACTGGATGTGCTTATCCTTAATTAGGCCTTATAAAAGCAACAGCCAGCTGCTTACTTTGTTATTTCTCCATATCCAAAGAAATGAAATTATTCAGATGAATATGCACTCTGTAATTGTGTAGAGCTGGCTATTTCTGAGACTGAACGTACATTCTGAGTTATTCCTTCTTGACCTTTTGCAAGATGAAAAAAAAATGTCAGAAAAAGCAGCCTTGCATTTGGTTCAGTCTACGTAAGAAGACGATTTTCATTCTTCTTTTAATTGGTTAACAGATGGTAATCAGTCAACATAATTAAGGAATAAATCTGTTTGTATGCATCACATCAGGGCTAAAAATAAGTGTATGATGTGTAAAATAAAACTGTATACAATTCACACTCATTACTCAGTATACCTTAAAGGGTAGCTTCTGTATTTTCCAACATGGACCCTATTTTCTCATGTTTCTGTGTCTTAGGGACTCATGGAAACAACTTTTAAAATTGGCCCAGCATTGAGCGAGAGCGCTGCAACCGGCAGCTGCAAAACATGCTGCAATGTAACCACTTGGGGCAATTAGGCACCATCACTTTACGTCAAATAAAAGTGTGTTTTTACCACTGACAGGCTCAGATTATTATTATTATAAGTGGCAACATCATGGAGAGAATCCCTACAGAGGCAGACCTTTTGTTAAACCAGAAATCACTGAGCCCTGAAATCACTCAATACATTTACATGACTTAAGAGAAAACCAATTTATTGTGTTAGTCTGACTAAAACTGGACTTTTAAAATACAAGTAAAATACAAGTCAGACTGAAATTGCACTAAATCAAGTTTCTCAAAGTTGGACCAACACACCCAGATAATGCAACTGGGAGTGGAATTACTCCTGTATGTACACAGTCAATCAGACCCAAACTGGCCCAGTTGCTCTGTGCATACTCCACATTTTTTTGTCGCAGGCTTCCACCCAAAAGTCCCACCCAGAATAGCAGAGGAAGAGGCCAGTAACAAGCTGGTGAAATCTACATCCAGATCCGTGCATTTCTGGACAGATGAAATATACAGCTGTAAAGCTGTTCACCATAGTAGCAGTTTGCTGCTAGCTAACCGTAGCTAACTTAGCTTGTCAGTTGTTCGGTCTGTGACTTGATAGATCAACTGGAAAAACTTAAACTATGGTAGCAAGGTTGGACATACTTCTATAAGGTCTATAAATTGATTGCCCTCCTGTGCTTGTGTACATGGACAAGGGCAGTAGTCCAATTAAATGGCCTAGTTGAGTTATAACCATAGCTCGTCTTAACTATGCACGTAAACATACTGACTCCAAATCCACCACACTCCATTTTCGACATTTTCAAACTCGACACAAACAAGAAAAAAACCTCACATAATTCGTCTTGGTTTGTCTTTCCACTGTTCCAACAATCACCAACTCGGTGATTGAAATAAATCTTTCATTTAGCCAGTTAGATGTGAAAATATGCTGACTCTATACATACAAAATAAGTGCTTATTTAAATGGAGTCGAGTGGGTTTTGTGTTGGTGATTTCTTAACTGTTTCTGGTTTAACAAAAAGGATCTCACTCTTCAACAAAAAGGTCTGTCTCTGCAGGGATCCCTTCCACAATGGTTGGCATTCCATATGGAGTCCCTCAGGGATTAACTCTAGGTCCTTTATTGTTTAATTTGTACATGCTTCCACTTGGGTTCAGAATACAATAATACAATATTTCATATCAATCATATGCCGATGACACACAGTTAAACATATCTGTTTCCACCAATAACCATAGCCCAGTAAATAGTCTCATCCAGTGCATCGCAGAGTTCAGAAGAATTTTTTACAGTTGAATCATGACAAAACAGATTCTGTTAGAAGGACCAAAGGCTTTGAGGAGTGAAATTCAGTCTTTGTTAAATCCCTTGTCTGTAAAACCATGTGAGCCTGTCAGAAACTTGGATGTGATTTTAGACACCGATCTTATCTTTCAGAAGCACATCTTTGATATTTCTAAGACTGCCTTTTATCACCTCAGAAATACATCAAAAGTTAGATGCTCCTTGTCTCAGTCAGACCTTGAAAATCTGGTTCAAGCTTTTATTTCCAGTAGGCTGTATTACTGTAATGCACTTTTGGCTGGACTGACAAAGCAGATGTGAAATAAACTCCGGCTTATTCAGAATGCAGCAGCCAGAGTTTTAACAGAAACAAAAAGGTCTGACCACATAACCCCTACTTTATCTTCTCTTCACTGGCTCCAAATAAAACAAAGAATTGATTTTAAAATACTTCTTACCGTGTTTTTTAAATGCTTTAATGGTTTAGCTCTTTCCTATGTTGTTGACATGCTCACAGAGTACACACCGGAGAGATCCATTAGATCATCAAATAAAGGTCTACTCATTGGACATAAAATCAACTCTCAATCAGCTCATTGGATTTAAATCATTATAATCCTACTCTCTGGAAACTTCCATGTGAACTACGGTATGCTACAACAGTGTTTTCTTTTAAAAGCAAACTAAAAACATCTATATTTTTTTTTCAAATGCCTTCAGTTAACTTTTTGAAGTAGTGAAGTTGTACTGAAGCTACCCTCTCAAACAACTTTCTAGAATCAATTTTTAAGTTCTTGCCAAACACCAACAAGCATATATTTACCAGTAGTAAATATGTAGATTAAGAACTTTAAAAAAACAACACACATCATGATGTCATGGCCATTTAATGCATTTATTTCCGATATCTTAAGCAGAATTCACTCATTTTTTTCCAGTCTGACAAGAAAAATGGCAGATTAAATATTACACGCCAAAAGGCATTTAGACGGTTCATTTCATCACAAGACTTTTAACATGTACATAGAAATTCTTACACTAAGAAAGCTCTCTTCCACTATCACTGAGGTGTCGGTAATACTGGTAATTTCCATCAGGCAAAGCCATTCTTTAGCAACAGTTGAAATTATATGAATAAACAAATAAATACAGATAAATCAGCTTCTCAGAGATATGGAGTGGCAGTACAAGTTCCTAAAATGTTAAAATGTTCCTTTAACAAAGCGGCATGTCACACTTTTCTGGGAATGTCAGTAAAATTTAGAGTGAAAATATGTGTTGGATTTTTTTTCCTTTCTCATCATCATTTTATTTACACTTTAGTCTGAGAGATTTCACATTTCATATTCCAAAATTGGTGGAAAGTCTTTCAGGACATCATTTGGTGAAAACAAATAAGAAGTCACAGAAATAATAAGCATTAAATTGAACAGTGCACTCATGTTTTATTTATAATCATTCAGCAGTTGAACTGTCTTTTATATTTTCTGTGTTCAGACAGGGAATAAGCAGAGAGGGCTGACATAGAAAAATCAAAGTACAGAATAGCAGCTGTGATTAAGAAAAGAATAAACTATGATCTCTGTAAAAGATTTCTTCAATAGTTGGTGAGGTCTAAGCCTTTAAACGTGAGTTTTCTATCTACATATGTTGGTTACAGTAAGGCAATGGACGCACAGCAACAGTTCTTCCTTGTTTTTTGGCACCTAATCTTCAACCTTCAATCTCACCTTCACATTCAAGAAACTTCACTTTCCATGTTCAGAATGTCCAGCTCATTGAAGACATTATCTAAAGTACTTTTAGTGTTTGTATCTTTGTGGATTATTTGAGTTTTTTTGTGAATTCTTCCCCCATTTAAATGAATGGACATAATGTTTAGCGTTAGCGTGGGTGACATCACATGCAGAATGGGGTGAAGCTGCTATACTCTTCTTGAAAATATCTCTTCAAAATCCACCTACTCCCACAATTTTGACTCTTAATGCATATTTTTCTAATCAAAATGTAGAAAAATGCATCCTCTTCCAAATAATGTAACTATGTAGGCAGACACAATCACACATTTTGCACTATGAGCCTCAAAGTGACAGGAATGCCACCGAACTGGCTCATTAACTCAAAACTTAAAAAAAAGAAGAAAAAAAAGGGACTTTGTTTTAGTTTGCTCCATGTCCCACATATCTGACACTATGAGCACACATTTTACAGCAACACATTTGGCAGAGTCCACTCTTTCTCACAATGTAAAAATGTAGTGTTAGGACATACGCTCTTTGAGTAATAAGCTAGAGTTGAAGTGGTGCCTCTCAGGTTAATCTCTATAGACTGAATCAGTGTGTTTGTTTACAATAACTTCAGGATAGAAAACCTCCACTTCTCTCTCTCTCACACACACACACACACACACACACACACACACACACACACACACACACACACACACACACACACACACACACACACACACACACACACACACACACACACACACACACACACACACAGCAAAAGCAGGTTGTTGACGTTACACTTCTTTCAAAATAAACTTCCGTTTTCACAGGATTTTTACTATTTACCTACAGTCTCTTTCAAAATAAATGCACTATGTCAGTACCACAACGCAAATTGACATTTATTTCCTGGTTTAGGCTTAGGAAAAAAGACCAGGGTTTGGCTTTATAATCTTACGGGACACAGGTGAAGGTCAGTGTTTGCTGAACCCATCCACCACCCCTACTGACCCACCTAATTTGAGTTATGCGCATTAATTCTTGTTCTTGTCCTGTAGCGTTTTTCCCTGACGCTGCTGAGCATCATTAAACTATAACGGTGACCGGCCACATATCATGCTAAAGGAGAGCTTTATTCGTCAGTGTCTGACGCCACAAGTCACTGCCCAAGCACCAGATTTTGACAACTTTAAAGTGAGACCTGGTTGGAAAAAAAAAAGATAGCAGTTCGAGGTTATGCTATATTTAGAAGATTTTCATGGCTTTACCTTGTTGTCAGACAGACCTTTACGAAAGGGAACTGAAGCTGTTATATCAAAGTCACCAGACTCCACTGACCAAAACAATCATTTTACAAATTTCTACAAAACAGAGGAGCTGCTGGTTTACTGCTGCCTCGATCAGTTAGTGTGTTAGGTGGTGAAAATATTCCAATATCTGGGTCTTTTAAGGTAGCTAAAATAAAATTTGTTGTGGCAATGTCCACAGCAGTACATTATTTAGCTTTTGGTGGATTTGATTTATCAGAGATGCTAGCAAAACAACAAAAAATAAGCACAGCAGAAACATCAGAAGAGTCGGACAACCATGTTTAACTGTATATCTTAAAATGTTTCAGTTATAACTCAAAATAGCAAAAAGAAAAAAAAATCAAAACAAAACAGAAATAAACAAATTTGCCAATTTCCCATATCTCCGCAACTCAAATCAATTGCCAGATGTCCACCTGGAAGTAATTCTCGTTGTTAGCATGACGTCATGGTGATTCGGTCTATTATACAAACTGTCTGATCCATCAGTTTCAGGAGGGAACACACAGCTGATTGTGATGTGCTAACTGGACTACAGACAAGTGCTATTTACATTTTGAACTACGTCAGTTCCTCTCAACTCTCCACCTCACAGGTGAACCTCTAGTCAGTGATCAGTCTGTATACTGCATCTTACAGAAGGCTTTAAGGCAGCGCAACACAGTGGTAATGATAAAACGCAGACACATGATAATACACACAAGTCAGTGTCAGCTTTTCTGGCAACTAGCAGTCTCACTGCAAATTCTCCAGAATTCCATTCTCGAGTTTACATTAATACAATGACTGACACACACACACACACACACACACACACACACAGTATATATAACTTGGGTATATGGCACATTTACAACATTAGAAGTGTTTCATTAATAGCTATATGGCACATGTAGCGCTAATGCAGTGTTCGTGCCATCTGTCACTGGGGAACAGTGTAATTCCTACAGCTTGTCACACAGCAGTGCTGCATGTTGGTTTATTAAAAGGAATTTCCAAAATAAACGTCCTTTTGGCAATTACCATTTTAAAAAGAAATCCCCCTGATCTAACAGCTATTGAATTAGCAGTTAATGTCTGTGGGTAAAGAAGTACTCAGATACTCTTCAGGGGCCTCATTAAACGTTCTTAGTCTGAAATTCTATCTCATCTCAGTTAGGACGACAGTTAGGATTTTTGGTATTACAGAAACATGTTTCCTAACTGCACTCAGGAAAAACCCTATTTTATATCTAGATAGGAAGTATGCCATTACAGAACAGTCCCGACTTAATGACTGTCAAAGATAGAAATCCAAGGTATGTATGGGTTAGGGTTAGAAGATGGGGAACAACATGAACACCTAAGCAAAATAATCGAAAGGCTACTCAAACCTTATGATGACGCTTTAATTTCCTGGACCATGTACGTCCACTGCCAAGATGATTAATATGAATTTGATAGATTAGTGACTCCAACTAATTGTAGCTACAATTAAACATTTGTCAATGATAGCAAGCAAGTCAGTGACAAGTGAGAGTCATTGATATGGCTTGTTCATCACAAGGATCCACCTGGTACTTTCTAAACATAGATACAGAATGAGTGCAGACTGAAGAATTTACAGTTATGGTTAGGATTTCTTGTGTTAAGATAAGGGTCTGAGAACGGATGAGACACAGCCACAAGTCTAGGGATTGCTTCTGTAATAGGAAGATCTTTGAAACCTTAAGAGAACATTTTCCTGTAATGAAGCCTCAGATTCTTAAGAGACAATGTCACAGTAGGACTTTTCCACGGCAGACATTTTGACTTGTCATAGTAGGAAAAGCACAGGTGTTACCGCCATTGTAAAAACACCCCATTACCAGTAATTATCCTGCATTCACATTTTATGTACAGGCACCTACAGCTTATGATGAGCAGTGGGGGCGTACATGAAAACACACTTTTATGTATTCATTTTACTTAAGCAGGATTGTGGATGAAATTAAGTAATTGAAATAGTTGCATGGGTATTTTTTAGACTGATTTATTGGTACTTAAGTCTGATGAAACCCTAACCCACGCAGATGAAGCAGATGAGAGTTGTTGAGGGTTAAATTACGCCGACATTTTATCCCCACACTTTAATTGATGTTGAGTCTCACTTTCAACTCATCAGATACCAGTGGTTGATCAGTGGCCTGTTGGTGTCAGACGTCAGACACTGATGCACAGTGGCGTGGTGTTATGACAACTGCTGTAATACAAATAGAGAAAAAGTACACATCAGGGTAGGAAAGGTGGATGGGTCAAACAAACTCTGGACTTTAACCTGGGAGCCTGCTGTTCGTTTCCTGGATGAAACCATTAGTCAATGAAGTTATTTTAATAATGACATAGTGTGCTTGTATGTGTAGCATACTATGCTAGTGATATGTCATGTGACATATGTCATGTGATGTTACATTACCATTCCATTTTCATCCGCTTATCTGGGGCCGGGTCGCGGTGGCAGCAAGCCAAGCACAGCACCTTCCAGCTCCTACTGGGGGACCCATGGCGTTCCTAGGCCAGATGAGATATGTAATCCCTCCAGCGTGTTCTGGTTCTACCCCGGGGCCTCCTACCAGTGGGCCCGGAACATCTCCTCGGAGACATGGTGGAGGGGTTTTCATGTCCCTGTAATAGGGTCTCCCAAGGCAAAGAGGTCCCAGGAGAGGGGCCAGACTAAGAGCCATTCAAGAAGACCTTCATGACTTAGCAAACTCGGACATTGAGTACCTCATCCGGTATGGGGCCACCCAATGGGGTTGGGTGCATTGTGTGCTGGGTGGCAGGCAGGGGCGGGGCCCCAAGTGTGCTGATCCTTGGCATCGAATACTTGCCACTATATTGCATTTTTAAACCTAACCATGAATTTTGTCGCCTCAACCTAAGGAAATACAAGGAAATACAACTAACAAGTTTATTTGAAAAGAGACTATGCATTAAAAAACAGAAACTGTACATTTCCTGTGAAAATGGAAGTCTATCTTAAAAAGACACAATGCATGTAATGAGTGTTACTTAATATGCTGTCCCTAAAAGTCCAAAACTGATGCAGGAGGGGTACCTAGAGTGTCATATATTGGCATGACGAGCCACTGACTTAGTGTCAGTATTTGACGAGTTGGGAGTGAGAATGTGCTGCAATAATACTTTTTCATGTTGCATGTAAAGTTTGCAATGTAATTGCAATTACAAAGCATCTATCAGCAGAAATGGTATATAATATTCAGATCTATATTTTTATTAGTTAATAATCACCTGAAAATAAAAATTGTTGTGTTTTTGTTACCTCAGAATGAGCCATTTATATCTATATACTGAGCAGGTCCTCTCCCACAGAGTCTGCCATATTGTTCTACAGTAGCCCAGAATGGACAAATCAAATACTGGCTCTAGATAGGGCCATTTGTGTTTTCATTTGACATGAAATAATCTTTTGTCACCAATCTATTTCACTGCTACAACACAGACCTCATGAATACTGTTATAAATTCAGAACAGAACAATTCAATATTCGGAGCTGTAGCTCCACTTGAAACACCTGATCGAGTGTCATCAATGTGCTATACACCTACAGTAGTCTTTGTTCTTTCCCATCCATCCACTAACTCACTGAACTCACACTGAGTGCATCCGTACAGACAAGTGCACCCATACAACTCCTGACAGTTCCAACAGCCGAACCTGTATTCATTCAACACATTCACTGCACGAGCTGCATGAATCACTCAAACAAGACAAAACACAAGTGATTCTTTAAAATGAAATCAAACTGTGCCGTCTGAGGTATTTACAGTAGAAAGAACTGCAATCAGAGAAGAAACATGGGAAATGACTGTTAAAATAGCAGCAGCCACTTCAATGTTGACATTTAGTGAACATTTAATTTGATAAGCAGGGATTTGAGTGAATATGAG
This sequence comes from Epinephelus awoara, assembly GCA_035609425.1. Classification (NCBI taxonomy): domain Eukaryota; kingdom Metazoa; phylum Chordata; class Actinopteri; order Perciformes; family Serranidae; genus Epinephelus; species Epinephelus awoara. The sequence continues at coordinate 22,744,045 of CM069307.1, forward strand.
ATAAGAAGCATAAAAAGCATCACTGAGGCCTATTTTAGCAGATAAAACAAGCCCTCTTTCATCTTCACATATTGCCGCGCTGATTGGATTTGAGTGACTGGAAACTATCGGGCAGGAGAAAATGACAGACATGTTTTATTTCTCGACTATCTGCTTTGGGGCCGGTCTTTGTGGGCCGGCGCTCTGCTGGCATTAAAGCGCTCTCGCTGCCCACAGTGCAGTCGCCGTCAGCTCTACAAACATGTAAAAGCAGCCAGTGTGACAGGGAGGGGCGTGAGAGCTGAATGCTGATCATCTCATTCACAGTCGGGCCACACACCAGCCACACTGACACATTTCATCACCTGTACTATTTACCAACTTTTTTATCTCTGCAACCCGCTACTTCAGAAATGAATTACTCACAGAATATGCTTTTCTCCTCACAGAGAACTCATGAAAAAACAAAATGTTCTATCTAAAGCTGAAGTTATTTTGCTCAGCAGGATGCTCTCTTTGTGACTGTGTGATTGGCTTTGTGCGCGCATGTTATCTTTGGGAGATGTGTAAAAGTCTGCATGGTATTGCACTTGAATAAATAACATATACTGGAGTGTAACCAAAATAAAAGCATCAGATATAGTCGTCTATAATTTGGTTGAAAACATGGGTATTGCATGCATATAACATGGTTTTTAGAGAAGGTTTCATTATCATTAAAATAAAAATACAATAAATACATTGTGTTTTTTTAATTTACTTTGGCTTATGGTACTGTGTATCTTTTGGAAATGACTCTTCCCACGTAGCTTATTTGCAATCAATTGACTATTATGACGTGCAAAATTCAGATGGAGGGCAGGAAGTGATAAATCTATATATAGGAATGGCATAAAGCTGGTTGGACCGACATCCTAAAAATCCTAAATATGATTTCAGTAAAGTGTCATTGTTTTCTGTTCTGTCGAAATGCACTGGTAGTAGTAATAAATAAATGTCAATGTATAGGATTAGACAGGGTCATCATTCAGTATCCTTGTGGCTTGAGGGTAGAAGCCTGAGTATAACCGTCATTTGGAGCCACAGTCTACATGGTTGCAATCTCTGTGGTCTTGACTTTCTGCCTACACACCTGTTATCAATCAACCAATCATTAACAGTGCCATTGATCGCAAGCACACCAATTGGCACACACAGTTGTCAATCATGACCTCATCACTACTTATAGACAAACCAATCAAAACACTTGAAAACACATCAGCGTGGTAAGATCTACCTAAAATGATAGAGACCATCTTTGGGAAATTTATTTGGCGTTTACATGGAGTTTTTATCTTTTTAGCTAACAGCAGGGTTTGTGACCTGTACTACAGCCAGCCAGCAGGGGGCAGTTAAGATGTTTTGACTTTACTTTTGGGGAGCTGTGATGTCGTCCATCTTTATATACAGTCTGTTTTCTAGCTACTAGGTCAACCGTTCACAGAGGTCTGCTGGTTAAACGTTGTTAAAAATCTGGGCCGTGGCTTAAAACACGGAGAAGTTGTCATAGCACATTGTAACTGCACCCAGTTTGAAGCATGTTTAAAACCATGCTATTTCTTTTTTGGGTGTGGTTGGGTCCACAATTGATTTAAAAAATCTGTGATGTCATCATAATGTAAAGTCTATCAGCTGAGTGGTAACTTATGGGCGGAGCCAGTGGGGGAAATACTATTGCACATACTCAGTGAGGTGCATACAGCAGAAGTAAACCCCGAAACTAGAAAACATTTTTGACGTATGTGCCAGCTGAGCAACTCCATTGGAATGAATTGGTGCCATCTTGGCATATGGTATCTAGTCATTAATAAAATCTATGGTGAAATGCTGTGAAAAATGGATTGTGGCTAAAAAATATATATAAGTTGTCACATCAAATTAAAGTAGCAACCAGTTTTGAAGAATGTTTCTTTACTTCTCCCCTTTACATCCTATTTTTTAAGTTCCTAAATTGATCCATGTTTTTTCTCAATTTCATTGACTGCAATTGTCTAAAACAGCACAAGTCATGGGCATTTGTGTAGTGTTGTTGGTTGTCTCTGCCTTCAGTTGCCTGCCCTCCATGTGAACAGTGCACAGATATAAGACGTCATATGCAAAGAAGCTGCCGTCGGTATAATGTGGACGTGTGACATGCAACCATCAGTTCCTCTACAGCTACATCTTTCAAATGTTTTTTTTTTTACCAGTTGCAACAGACTTCAATGACATTCATCAATTTTCGCTTTGAATGTCTAAATTAAAAGTAATGCAGTCTATGGCAGCTTCTTTAGATTTTTTTCTTTCACCTCAGTTTACTGTCTTATTCAACACATGATAAATAAACAAGGCAAAAATCAAATAACAAAAAAAGAAAAGAAAACAAAAAACAAACATATAAACAGCATTTAAAGATTTAAGACACCAAAGGGCACTCCAAGGCAGAGCTGCTGTGAGACTCACAGACTTGGCAGTTTTCATAAAGAAACAGCAGAGCACTCGGATCACACTGAAGCTGAGAAACAGACAGATGCAGGAGACAGATTAATGGTGAGACAAAAAGAGAGAGACACAGGATGTGCAAGAGAGAGTCAAAGGTTTAAACGAGTCTGTGAGAAATCTCTCTCTTGCTTCTCTCCCTTCAGACCGAAGCCTCACCAGCGGGCCACTTGGCTTGTGTAGTCCTCAGTGGTGGTGGGGAAGTCACCGTCAGTCCCTTTCTCCAACCCTCCTCCCCTTCTCCCACCTCCATTTCCTCCCCCTCTGTGTTTGGGCGGCCACGGCCTGCCCTGGTCTTTTCGCTCCCTCAGCCAACGCCTCTCCTCGCGCCTCTTCAAGCGCACCTCCTGGTGCTCCCTCTGTCGGGTGAACTGGAAACGCTGGAGGAACAGGTCCTTTGCGTACTCGTACAACTGCACGTCCAAAAAGTTGAGCTCCTCGATGCGTCTGCGCACGGGCTCGCTCAGGTCCACGTTGGCGGCTCGCGTGCTGTTGATCTGCGTGAAAGCGGAGATGAAGCGCAGGCTGAACGTCCGCTCAAACAGGTACTGCGTCTTGCGTTGAAACTCAGTGAGGCCGTAGAAGGCCATGTTCTTCAGGTTGCTCATGGCGCTGCTCAAAAGGATGTGGTTACGCTGGCTCTCGTTCATAGAGGACAGGTTGTAGCAGCCCACCAGGCTCAGGTCAGCCAGCATGCGGACCTGTCGGTTATTGGCCAGGTTGGACGGGCAGTTCATGAACTCTGTCAGGGTGACACCGGACCAGTCATCCCCGCTGTAGCAGGTGGGCAGCTCGTCCTGGGTGGGCGAGCGCCCGTCACACATATGGAGGGCCGTCTTCCATGTGGCTCCGCGCTGGACGTGCTTCCACTCGCTCAGGTAGCGGGAGACTGGGTCTCGCAGCATGGTGATGTAGTAGAAGTTCCTGCAGCCAAAACAAACACAGTTAGAGACCTGTGAGCACATCATCATCACAGAGGGCTGCCCTGCATTGTGCTGACAGATGGTGACTTTTGTCTGTGTATGAAACTTCAAGGTTGAATGCTAATTGGAAAACTGAAAGTCTCACTAATTAGTTTATTATAGAGTTTATATATATTGCCCTTGAAAATTGCATCAGAGTAATGATTTCACAAAATTGAGCTTGAACCGTTTCCATTCCACAGATTTCTCCCGCCTGCCAACATGAGGAATAATTGGGAATCAAGACATAATGGTAATCCGTGGACATACAGAAAGTGAATAGAACTGACCCAACTAAATCCCAAATATGTCACTGTTAGAAAATAATGAGGTTTCAGTTCTGGTGCTTCAAATTTGTTGCACTTTTAACTGGGTATCCTACCAATCATTTGTCACCCAAACACAGCCGGGCTGTTTACAGGAGAAAAGACATTCGACTGTTATTTTGGTGGTGAGGAACTGGTAAATAAGTGCTATTCTCGCCTCTCCCTCGAGAGCGAATATGTCCTCAATCATAGCAAAAGGACAGTCACTCAATGGGGAAGCTTAGAGGAATGTCCTTCCTCCCAAGTGACCATTTGTATGTCAATTACTCACCCCATGTTACATTGACTCTGTGAATAAAACCTTGTTTTTCACGCATGACTCTGGTGAAGAATCCAAAAACTGAGAAAATTCTTGACGAACTTAAGTACTAGAGGGCTGTATTAAACTACAGCAAAACCTAATCAAAAATTTGTTCATAAACTCTCACACAACTTGTGCAGCATAATCAAAGTGTCATTTATCCAGCCATATGCTCAACAATTCTCACACAGGAGACTTTGACAGAAAACTGGACTAACAGGGAAACGTATCTATGTTCCCATTGAACAAACAGTAATTTTACCTCGCTGATCACAGGGGCTGCTGGTCTGCTACTGCCTCTGTCAATTCGTTTATCTGTGTTGTTGTGTGACTTAAATGTTTTAGTGGGGTTAGTTTGGATTGAACAAAGCGAGACTCCATTAACAAAAATTTTACCTCACTAAACACAGCAGCTGAGGGGCTACCGCTACAGTACCTTGATCAGTAGTTTGTTTGTGTTATTATGTCACGTTGGTAAATCTGAACTAACCCTTTTCAGTGCCGAAATCACACAACAACATAAACAAACAACAAATCAAGGCAGCAGTAGTCCAAAAGCTCTTGTGTTCATCAGGGTAAAATTACTGTTTGTGTCAATGGAGTCTGGCTTAGAGAAAAGGCTGCCTGTTTGGGAAGCACTGAGCATACAACTGGATAAATGAGACTTGCATTATACTGTGTGAGAGCTTATAAACAGATGGTTTTATAGAGTTTTGCTTTTGTTAAATGCAGCCTCCCTTTAATTCAATTCAGTAAGAATTTTCTCAATTTTTGGATTCTTCGTTCACCAGAAGCATGCAAGAGCAGGTCTAACCTTTCTTCTCTGACTCAATGTAACACGGGGTGAGTAATTGATAAACAAATAATAATTTGGATGCTAAAGTATTCCTTTAAGATGGATTCATCAGTTTCTACAGTGTCAACAAAAGGTGCATTCAAAGAGGAGTGAGAAATCTCTGTGGTTGAGGAAGCAAAACAGCCAGTTTCCGCCAAAGGAAAAAAAAAAGCCAAAATGTCAAATATAACTACATGGCTACAAATCACATTTGATTGTGAAGTTGATATTTTGCTCGAGAGTGACAGCCCCCACACAGGAGATTTCATCTGCCCTTCATGCCAAGGTTGGAGACCTCCAAGGAGATCCACTCTGCCGAACCGCAGGTATGTCAAAGCTCACTCTGATGGAAAACAAAGATTGGACAGGTGTTGGCCAGGTAAACCTTCCTTAAGACGATGCCCTGTGAGTGCCATGTGAATATTTAATGATGCAACCTCCTCCCCAGAGAACAGTCAGGGCAGATAAAGTGGAGTGCCGCGCTGAGATTTCACACTGACTCCAAAGCTGCTCGCGGTGCTGCTTCACTTCTTTCGACACAACACACATCCACACTGTCTCAGCCAGGAGTGGAAATAAAGGAGCTACACAAACAGTCTCCCGTGCTTATGCTTTTTTGTCCTTCAGGGTTGGATTCACACCGGAATACTTTGCCCAAACTTTATACAGGTTGTTTGAAGAGAGAATACTGTTTCTTTGGACTCTTGTATTTGTTTTTCAGCAACTATTTGTTCCATTTTTGTCCTTTCCAGTTCTCTTAACTCAGCTCTACCACTGAGATTACATCACAGCCATTATCTGAGTCTGAGCCTGCTTCACTGATGAGGATGGAGGGCGCTGTCTCTAGGAGTCTGAAACAGTTAGACTGAATCAATTCGTTGATTTAATTTTTGATAATGGATTAATCATTTTTGCAAACATTCTCTCCTTCTAGCTCCTCCATTATGAGGATTTGGAGCATATTGGTGTTGAACATCGTTGTAAATTGAATATCTTTGGGTTTTAGACTGTCAGTAAAGCATAATAAGACATTAGAGGAAGTCAACTGTTTGATTGAAAATATAATCAGCTCATAAGATGAACTGATAATGAAAAAAATGGTTAGTAGTAACCGTTGCCCGTTCCAATCAAGTGGCAACCTCATGGGCTGAAAAATAACACAAAAATGCCAAAAACCGCAGTTCCTCCAGTGGCCACTTGAGGCTGGCTCCAGAAGTGAGTAAATCCCCACTGACACCCATATTAAGATGCCCAACTTTACAGCAGGAATAGATTTACAGCCTGGCTAAATAAAAAAAAAATATATAATATAATATAATAATATAAACAAATTTCGGGCTAAAAAACCCCAACAAAAAACAAGATGGTGACGGCCAAAATGCCAAACTCGAGACTTCAAAACCAAATGGGAGAAGTCACAGTAGCTACGTCCTTTATCTTATTAAGTCTCCAATACTTCCAGGGGGTTAAAATAATTACTTTAATAAATATTTTCCTAGGTCCCAAATCATCACGATAATCAATTTCAATTAAAATCAAGCAAATTTGTGTTTTAAAGTTGCCATGTCAGGTGATGACAGCTGTCAAATATCAACTAGGACACTTCCTCCCTGCAGGAACTGTGCTGTGTGTTGTGTGTATCAGTGGTTCCCAATGTTTTTCCTTCAGGAAACCGTCCTCTGCCATTGAGTGAACTGACAACTTCTGTCTAAGTGACATATCTTCTTGAATTTTATGCTATTTTCAATGCATAACTATAACAGCACAGAACAATTAATAAACTGTACAATTAACTCCAACGATCCAGGTTGGGAACCAGGGGTGGATACTGCAGCGAGGACATTTTGTCACACCAGTCATTTGTAATGTACATTAAGAAAATGATATCCCAAAGTGAAACAGTTTGACAACTGGGTGTAAAGTAACACTGTGGATGGGATGTTGAGGTGAGATATGTAAGCTTACACAGCAAATCAGATTCAATTCCAAATGTTCAAGTTCTTGAAGGTTACTGTGCATTTAGTTTTGCTTATTTAGCCATAATAAAACTATTTCCCGAATCTCAATCAAACTCATCCGATCCAAACCCAAAGCGTGACACCGGTTTAGTACACTGAGAGAATATTAATCTACTAGTGCATATGCATGGTATAAAATATCACACACACAGGAAACTGTTCCGAGTTTATTCAAGTTTGCAAACCGCACCAAACCACAACATTGCCAAAACTGTGTCTCGAGTTTATCTGGGGGAAGATTCGTCCTAACTGTGCCATGGGAATGTCACCGCTGACAAAGTTACCCGATACGAGTCAAGGAAGAAGCTGTGTGATTACAGCCCTGGTGGCTGCAGCTACATCCTGGCACTTGCTCCTGGAGTTGGCCGGCTGCGGATACATCCTCATTAGACTGTCTCTGGGATATAAACACATGCAGCAAGTGTTGTTTAAGTGCACTCGACAGCCCAAAGGTCAGTTGTGTGCACCATCAGTGTCAAAATGCATCAGGATCAGCGGGTCTGCAGAGCTGTCTCGGGGAGGCTTTCCCTGAGTGATACAGATGGCTGCTGAGGGGGAGGGGGGTCGGAGGGGGCTGAGCATTCAGGCTTCTCTTACCTCTGGCCTGTGCTATCATCAATACCACTCTACAGTCAATTCACACACGCCATCAAAAGCACTGTGAAAAGTTTACACTGTGATGCTGCTTTCCGGCAGATGATTGTTATTAAAGCACAACACATACTGTAGGAAGCAGCAGGAACTAGACATCTTAATAATACACTGTCTTATAAGGCAACACTGTGACAGAGCAAAGAAGAAGAAGCACGTTTTTGAGGGAACAAGCACTAAGCATTCCTCTGTATTTTCAGTATGTAATCTTTCAGCAGTAGATACATTTTGGATGTATTAGTAACATACAGAGTGATGTGGACTGCGCACCACAGACGCTTTGCACACGTTTTAAAATTGCTATCAGCAAGAATGTGTTTTGACCAAGCTGCAACCTCCATGGGCTGAAAAACGAAGCCAATGCGGAAATGTCAAAAACTGCAGTTCTCTGAACGGCCACTTGAGGCTGACTCCAAGAGTGAGTCAGCCCCCATAGACACCCATATTAAAATGCCCAGGTTTACAGCAGAAAAAAACATGTTTGTAGCCTGGTACAAAAAAACAGTTCTGGTCTCTATTGGGAAGTTCAGAAACCAAAGGGTAACGTCACTGGTCAGTTAATGCACAAGTCAGTGACTAATCACCTACACACCCAGCTGTCAAAAGTCACGTGACAGAGAAACCCCAGCAGGAACACTCTGGTTTATATCTGAAATAACCAACAAACTTCGGCTTGTTAACCATGTAAAGCTGCTGTGTTCACTGTTGCTGGTTGACAGGAACACTAAATATGCAGCAGGTGGAGGGACACAATGAGCTTTGTTATAGAGTTGAAGGCATTTGGTGACTGGTCCTTACAAATATTTCCAAATTTTCATATTTCATTTTATTGGAGGTAACTTAACCCCAGTCCCCCACGATGATTACACACTTGGCTGGAGTCAAAAACGCTGTTGAACTCGAGGTAATCACGGATCAATAATGGATAGGAGGCATATTGCAACTCATTCCAGCCCAGAATACTCATCGTTAAAGCAGCAGCACCGGCAGCCCGACTTCACCGGAGCACAAAGCAAATAGGGGCTGGTGAACAGAGATCGAAGAGGAATTCAAAAGCGTGGATGAAAATAGAAACTAAAGCAGGGAATGATGAGGGGAGCAGAGGACGGAGCTCGTACAGAGAGTAACACTGAAGCTTAGTGTAATTAAAATACATGTAGTTAATGGATATGGAAAGAGTTTGATAAATACAGCATGCATAAAAACTATGTTTGACTGATACATTTGAAAAAGAGCAACAGCTGAGAAAGAGATAGTTCCGTGCTCTTAAACTATTTAAGGCCTTACTGTGAGCATCAGGAAAACAAGACATACTAAATACCATAGACTGATGCTAAGCAGGCTTCTATTGTGTTCACACTGGAAAACTGCCAAAAAAGTATACTCAAAACAGTGGCCATGTATCATGCAGATGTCTTTGAAAGTTTTAATTCCATCCTTCACTCCTCCGCAGACACCGTGAAAACTACAAAATAAAAAACATAAAAACATAAAAACAAGGACTGAAATTCAAATCTCTTCATTACTTTTAGAGTCTCTTAATGTCCAGCACTTAGACGTGCCCAACAATAGTCTCTCATGTGAATTTTCTGATAATAGACAGGTCCCAAAAGTTAGCACAGCAACAGAAAATATATTGAATTGCCCATACAGGCCACTTAAACAAATGTCATAATCAGATACTCGGTAGCCATGTTGGTGCTCTCTGCTGTCGTACTACCTCAGCTCATAATGCAACAGATGCAACCCTGAACCTTAGTCATGTGACCTGTTACTCAGAATAAACCTACATATAGAACACTACATTTTTCTTTAACTGAACAATATTTGAAAGGTGGTATATTTTAAATCATCTTTAAATTAAAGTTACCCTTTTAACTACCTATTTCTTACATTTTTAATCAGTTTTTAATGACAATGAATTTAAACGTTAATGTAATTATGGCTAGAATATGAAAAGTATTTCAATTATATTTCAGAAAAAATGACAGTTACACACACTATGAACACACATCTTTTGATTGTGGTGTAGGTGGACAATATTCTCCCACAATTCAAAGCACAGAGAAAAAGTGGGAAAGCATCAACACTAATTGTGGATTGTGATAAAACGGTTCCAGGAGCACATCAGACAGAGATTACTAATGAGTTTTGGAAAATCATTTTGCCGTCTCAGTTCAAAAAGAATAATTTCCTGTTAAAACACTTCAGTGTTTGGATTACAGGAGACTGGGGGTAACTGTAACATTTTTTTTTATTGTTTTTGATGCCACAACTCAAACCTCTCAAGCTATTTGGATACAACCTTTGTGTAGGTAACAAAAAGGTAACAACAAACATTCAATCAATTAATTGTTTTTAAGCAATTTTAAAGTCAGAATATTGATTGAAACACTACAAGTCACATTTTACATTCACACCCATGTGCAGGGGTGAATGTCACAGCATATGAGGCAATTGTAACAAAATACCTTTCTATAAATACCCAGGACAAAAACAAACTCCCAAGAATAAAGATGTAGTTAAAACAATTTAATATCATTTGAACAATTCATTCCAGTTTAACTGAAACAGAATCAATAATCAGATCAAGTATGAGACATCAGTTTGTCTATTGGCAGGTGGAGAGGGATCACTATAGTGTTGTCTTAAGAAGAATGCCTCGTCTTTTATTGCAAACCAAATCTACCTACAGGTACAAATAAAGTAACCCTACTTGTGTTTCCCAACTGGTGGGTAGTGGTCCAAAAGTGGGTTGCGGATCCATTCTGAATGGACTACAAGTGACTCATGAACATGTAAAGTTTGTAAAAAGCACACTTTATTTTGAAGTATATTAGATTTCTGGAGCTTAGCTTTAATCTTGAAGTGCCGTTTCCTACTGTAGAGTAATTGACTAATGAACAGCTACTTGACAGAGACAGCAAACTAACTTGACAACATGGCCAAACACAAGTATGACGCTGAATATAATAAACTGTGTGGGGACCTTGAACTAATAACTAACGAGAAATCTGGACCAGTTGGGAACCACTGCAATAGAGTATGTGCAGAGTTTCGTGGTTCTGTCTCATTTCTTGTAAGTGCAGTTTGAGATTTTACAAATGCTCCTTGTTATAACTGCCCCCAGTCTCCCCTACCTGTGGACTAACTGCTGAAACAGTATGCAATGGAGATTAGTACGTAATATAAACTGCATACAATCAGTGTGTGGTATGGAATTGGTACACAGAGTCAGCAGCCATCTGTATGGCACTGCAGTGCATGCTTACATGCTCACACTGAAAATGCTAACATGGTGATGTTAAGCAGATTTAATATTTACCATGTTCAACATGTTAGTTTAACGCGTTTAAAATGAGCTAATTATCATTAACGATAAAGTACAGATAATGGGACTGTCAGACATTCTGCATGTATCTGCAACCAAAGCACCAGACAAATGAAAAGTTTTGACCTGATAAGGGTGCTAGATGAAAACTTAACAAACTATTACTACACATGCATTTGTGAACCACATATATTGCAAACCATCCAAAAGTTTGTCAAGACAGTTCCCTCTACCCACTTTGGCCCTGACTGAAATACCTAACAGACCAAAAACCGACTGACATTTCCACCTCTCTAAATGTCGTCACTGACACAGCCCCTAAACCCAAGCAACACGAACAAACAGTTTTATCCCATTCAACGTCAAAGCAACAGACAACAGGCTTTAATTGCTGGTAATTAGCCTCAATGACACAATTTCAGCCCACTGCGTCTCCCTGATTGCAGGCTGCTAAATCGGACATTGTATTTTCAGCCTGAGCGCATGGTGTTTGGAAGCAGATGAACCGAATTCACCCATCAAGACTTCATGTGTGGGAGTTGGATATCTCTGCAGGTGCTTGAGGGTGGGCTAGACAATAGGGAAAAGCAAAACAATATATCTCTGTGAGCCGGGCAGAAAGTTGTTGAGAGCAAAGGCTAACACAGTGAGCAGTAAATAAGTAAAGACAGACCATGTCCCAGTACAACAGTGGGACTGACTGATGTTGCTGGGATGTAGTGCGGTGGACACTGTGTGTGTACGTGTGTGTGTGTGTGTGGAGTCTGAGTTTGAAGCAGCTGCTTTTGTATCGTGTAAAACTTGAACCTGTTTACAGTCTGCTGACTTCTCTGATTTATCCTCACAATGTAACAGCCTTGATCTCTCTCCATTGCTCCTCTGCAGCCCCGGAGCATTAAGGAAAACATTTTTTACACACCTTTTTACTGTCATTCTCTGAGCTTGGTTGCCTATACAGTAGAGAGGCAGGTACAGCTGAGGATAACATGACATCACAGGCATGCTGCTAAACAAATACCATCATATTTTGCTATTTATTTATGTACATCTATTCAAAGAAAGCGGAAAAGACTATAAATGAGTATTTTTATTTAATTAACATCTATTTGATTGTGTTCTGTTGTTTTAATAGTATTACTAAAATGATTACTGTTTCCCCTACAGTATACTCAGTGTTGTTTGTTTCTCCAGTAGCATTTTGAGACTATCTTTTTAAAATAAATTTTATTTATTTATTTAAAAAAAAAAAAAATTCTGGCCAGGTTGGGACCTGACCTCGTAACAGGCCTCTGGTTATTATAAAGGATGAGGGAGGGGCGTAGCTGGTCCTCTTCAGAGGTTCAGGAGAAAGAGAGAGTGATGGAAAGCAGAAACTTCTCCTTAAGTTGGCTTGGTGACATCACAGAGTCACATGGCACTCTATGTTTACCAGCTGCTTGAGAAAATCGAATTATTGGTCCGACTAAAACCGGACAGACTGAAATTGGACTATCCGTAGCTCGACCAACACATCTAGATGATTCGATTGAAAATCAAACTGTTGCTGCATGTATCAGCTTAGTCCCACTGGAGTCAGACTCGGCGTTCTGCGCATGCACCACTTTTTCTTTCACTGGCTTTCACGCAGAAGAAGAAGATGACGTAGCAGCGGTGCAGTAGCTCCCGGAAAAACAAAAACAAAAAACAAACACCATGGCGACCGAGAAGCAGAAGACGCACTTCTGGAAGGACGAGAAAACTACATTCATGCTCCGACAGCTGAAGGAGCTAAAAATTTTGAAGTTTATAGATGGTAGGAAAACGCGAAATGCGCATTTCTTTAAAAAAGTTTCTTAACAAGAATCAGAACTAGTTCAATACACACTATATTAAAAAGGACACAGCGCCGCCTATCCATGCGGAGTCAGACATACTTGGTCAGAAATTCGATTTTCTCTTGTGTATACTCAGTCAAGACGAGAGGTCCGACTTGACTGATTAGCTCAACTACTGTGTGCATGTAAACGTACTGAGTGACAGCAGTGCCCAATCAAATTTGAAAACTGGGTCCATGAGCAGGACTGTCATTTAGGTGCGACAATGAGGCATCTGTGCCAAATGGCTGTCCTCTTTTTAATGAACAAAGAACAGGTGGTCTCGTCCACCATTTCAAATGTCAAGACCCAAAGGAAAAGCCTTCACATGTCCAGTTTAGATTTTAACAAATGACAAATCATCTGTGGTCCAGTGAATCCCAACAGATTCAAGAGATTACAGTTGTTTGCTTCGCGTCTTAGACCACTAATCCACCATGATGCCTTGGGATTGTACCGGTAATTTAATTTACAATTATTAAAGACACTGAATCAAATGTTCTCAATCAGCTTCTTACTGAGGGCGACGGAGTGCTACATGAACACACACAATTTGAAGCTAGAACAAGCAGAGTTTTGGTTATTTCACATGACTCTGCTGTTTTGTCTGTGCTCGTCTCACTGCTTTGACAAGTGCAGCTGGAGAGAGGTGCCAATCATGATTTAGCAACAACTGAATCAAAGTATGATGGAAATGTGGGGCTTTGAGATAGCCTGATCCTAGACCTCTGAATCACCGGCCACATCTCATCAACTGATCAGCCTAATATGGAATATGAAGATATGTCACTATGGATGGATTATGAGACAATGGGCCACAGATATGCGTAAGGCCTCACCACTTCTCCCACACAGACGCAAGACACATAGACTGTGTTTGCCTCATTTTTGTTGTTATTTTGCATTTTGCATATTTCCATATTTCCATATTTCCATTACAGGGTTACCTTCTTGAAGGTGTGCTTTACGCTGATGATGGCTTGTCTTGAGTGATGGTCAAGGGGCAGGGTTGAGGGCAGGTAAAAGAAGTTTACCTGTTGGAGGTGAGCTGTTTGTAGAGGTGCAGTAAGAGCCTGTTGTCTGCAGCTCTTCATCAACATCTCACTGTGGCTGTTTCTGATTTCACTTTCCTCCCTGCCATATTATCAGACTTGCCTTTATTGAAGAAAAGCAGCTAACATATTCTGCTAATAACACTTTCAATTTCCTATAGATTCTTCACAATAAAAGTCCTGCATTATTTTGTTATGTATAAACTTTTATTGTGAAGAGGCAAAACAAAGAAATGTGGATTTTTCGAGGGGCGACTTCACACAACTTCTAATACCGCTGACAGCGAACACGAAACAGGAAAACAAAGCAGATATCTAAAGTAAAAACAGGACACAGGACAAACTAAACTCCAAACCACAGACAATGGTTGGAAGCTACAAAAGTACAAAGAGCTGAACACAAACGTCTTTTGCTCTGGTTGAGCTGAAATTAAATGACAGTTCAGTCTGATTATCAGGCTAATTTTCAGTGTCAAACTCAATTAATGCTTTTTTAATAATGAATATTTAATGTTATAGGAAATAAATCCATGCCATGAGTTAAACAAGCATTTCTATTACAAGCTGCTATCAGTAAACCTGACATTTCCAGGGTCATTTTACTGCCACAGAATAGTCAATATGCATAATTTAAAGTATCGTACGTCACATGCTATAATTGTATGTTATTTAAATTAATTATGTTTCACGCATCCAACATTCAGTATTATTACGAAAGAAGAAAAACATACCAGAGGTTGAGGTGAATATTTCTAGAGTACAGTACGCCATGAGAATGGGGTGTTCCTGTAATTCTGCACCTCACTTGACTCCTGCCCTTTTTCTCCACTCTGCCTCTCCTGCATGTCCTACATTAGTGTTAGACATTAGCGTTCCCTCCGGATCCATAACCTTTTCTTAAAGGTTGTCACATTAATCACGCTGCTGATTTCACTCGTCAATCTCTCTCTCTCTCTCTCCCTCTGTATCTCCTGCGTTTATCTCTCTCGCCATGCTGTGTGTCGTCTGTCCTTGCTGCCCCCCCACCGGAGCGCTGCATGTAAACAACCGTCGCTGTCCTTCTTTATTCTTTGTTTTTTTTTTAACGGCCTTTTCCAAGAGACTCTTCATTCAGATAAATCATGGTAATGATAAAAGTTTATGAGAGAGGAAGGCAACATGGTGAGGTCTGATTGTATCTCCACAAACAATTTCAGGCTGGTATAGTTTTGTATTTTTAAGATGTGAAATCAAAGAGTGGAACATGTTGCAAGCTGCTCCTGAGGAAATCAGTTTTTTATTAAAAACCATGGTGACCATGCAGTGTATTACAAAACAGGGCGACTGAGTGCACAGAGACAGTTTATATAACGTTATCAATCCTGTCTCCAAGAAAGTACATTTATACAGCTAATTTGCAACAGAAAGATTTAATCACATTTTTTTATTAACATAACGAGGAAATGTGAAAGTTGAACATTTTCTTTAACTTATCATTATAAAGTAAATGTTGACTGCACAATGTAATGGCTATGACACCATTGGTATTTAGATTGGTTTCCTGTAAGCCTTGCTTTCACTATGCAATTCTGTCTGCCACTGGGTACAAACTCCTGGGAGGATGAGGGCTCGATTTATGGCACAAAGGAAGTGCGCCAACCACTGCAAAACTGAAACAGGAAGAGAATAGTGCTTTTGTTTTCCTGGTTGTTAGTTACCAAAAAGTATTCATGCTAGTTATTTGCAGTTTCTGTTTCCACTTTAATTGATGTTTCTGGCAAGACATAAAAATGTTCATGTATTAGACCAAATCATAGTTCCTACTTTGGTCCTTGTGACATTAATGTCGTCAACCACCCATGTCGGCAAGGGTCCACACTGACCCCTATGTGGATATCAGCGCGCAGTCCATCTTTTGTAACCGTACAGACTATACCCGTAGCAAGCATGGCAACTGCACATGCTCCAATCTCTTGCTCCACATTCAAATCCAGTCCAAACCAGTGCAGTCGAGCGTGCCACAGTTGCATCAACATGGTAAAGTCAGATTTAAGATGGATATTCGACAGACATTCACTCCAGAACCAAGCTTCACTTTCACCCAGTGTTGGAAGTAGGCGGATGGTAAGCTCACCTCCCAGCACTCCTGTTTACTGTTTGGTCCTGAAGTAGACCTTCAAATTGTAGTATGAACAGAACTGCACGCACATCTACGTGACCGCAGCTTTCCGCAGATGTCCAATGCGGATAGTATGTCTGAGCCTTTATTAACAATAATATATACTTGTGCAGCTCCTGAGTCTAGGCAAATTTAAAAGTATTTCACAATGTATTGTACTGTATCATATTGTATCGTATAGTATGTAATGCATTTCCTACATTGATTTTACATTCAGTTTACCACAAATGTGAACACTATTTTATGTCTTAAAGCCCTATTTTATCAGGACTAGTGGTCTTAAACCTGTATGATTTTGCTATGTCCATAATTGTCAAGAAAAATTTCACTGCAAATGACCTACCATATAACCAATATGATCATTTTTGTTCCCTGCGTAGCGGCATCTCGAGGATTTGGGGTCTTTTTTGTGTTTGTTTGTTTTTGCTACGCCTTTTTTCTGTTTCTCTACTGGTCAAGAATTATGGAGGTTGCATCAGCAATTACAAATGAAAGACCTGACAGCATTTTGGGTGACATTCAGGAGACTTATCTCACTACATGGATGCATGATTTTTTTCAAAGAGCATTGTTGAAAGGAGCCAGATATTGAAGATTTTAACAGCCAAAGACGGCCTCTCTGTTATTGTTGACACACCAAGACAATAAAGAAGCTGAAACTTGAACGTGAAACATTAAATTTGTTTGCTTACGATATACCCAATCTCAAAATCCAATATACGCTCATAGGCTACAACAGTGAACTTTTCTAAAATGGTTTTTGCACTCACAGCCCTGGGGTAAGATCAGACAAAAATCCTGGTCTAATTTAATGCTGAAAAAGTCTGCAGTCAATTGAATCATGAAACACAAAATGTTCATTAACATTTAACTAAAGCCACAATTTTTTTTCTATCCTTAACGAAGTGCTTTTGTTGCCTAAACCTGAATAAATTTAACACATCGTTCAAAAAACAAAAACACTGCTCATAAACAGAATCCAGGCAGCAATTATGTTCGTCAGCACAACATAATTGTGAAAACAGATTAGTTTGTAATTCCAGGAGACAGTCAACACGTAGCTAAAATCTCTATCTGGTAGTATCTGCTTGTGATGCCCCACAGCCCTCAAACATGATCTGAGCAGTACATGTGATCAGAGTCTGTAGTTAGCAGCTGACAGCAGGACAGAGAAGGAGCGTGGGTATGCCAGTGGCACTGCCCTCAGCTAAACTACCTCATCTCCAGTGCTCCCCTTTAACCAACCGTAGAAGTTGCACTCTAAAAATACACAGGTATATGGATGTACACTATGAGCATTCATCATTTCAGCAGGAGCTTCAAAGACAAAGGGTGGTGTAAAGGACAAACTGTTCTCGTCTTAACATGCAGGTTGAATCACGGAGAAGAAATTTGTTCCACAGCAGGTGTGACAGCACGATGTTATGACTCACCTGCACAGCTTTATGTTGCAAGAACATAACAAATACTTAGCTGGGCTTTCTGCTGAAGTGCTTTTTGCTCTGCATGCATTGCAAGCTAGGACCTTGTGGTATTTGCCATCAATGTGACCACGTCGCCTGGAGTAAGGCACTATGAATAAACTTTCCGGCTCCTATTCAGAATGGCAAGAGAGAAAGTTAAAAGTGGACTGAGAATAATGGACGCATTTACCTTCATACCAAAAAGCCAAAGATCCAAAGCTTTTTAAAATGGAGTATGCCCACATCTGATTGTGTATTTTGAGATGTAATATACCGACAGGACTGAACACTTTATTCCATATGGAACAGCGGGACCAGTCAGACCAAAGAAAGCAATCAGAGATCACAGCTCTCTTGAGGAGGTTTCAATTTACAGCCTCTTGAGAAAGAAAGAATAACCTTTAAAACTAATGTGTTAGCTACCAGATGCCGGTGTGCTTTATTGTGTTTTATTCATCAATTTCTGCTCACTGTACTGAAGTGCCAAGGACAAATGATCACACTTAGCTGCTTATCTTTTTTAGACCTATAAGAACATCTAAAGAATATCTCCACCTTCGAAAAATATCCTCACTTAACTACACAAAATAGAAGTTAGTTTGACTTGCGTTTGAGTGTTTAGAAGGTTACTTTTGAACTGTAACAGGTTAAAAATCACAAGTTACCCTGTTAAAAATGTAACAAGTGATGAAAGTATTTCAATTTAATTCAATTTAAATTAATTTAATTTAAAAAAAACCTTTACGGGAAAGCCATGAGTGGGACAACGGATCACTTCATTTGTACAGAATCTTATGCTGAGATATGCATGATAACACACATTATAGAAACTATTGTACACAGATATAAATACAGGTGTGCCTTGAGATATTGGCCAAGTTAAAAAACCACTGTCCTAATCATGAGCCAGTAATTCGCATAGAATTCATGTCTTTGGGAAGGCTGCAATCACATGACCCATTCGCCAACGGCAGTAAAGAATACAGAAGGAATCAAACCTGTAAGGTTGGAGGTTGTGGTGGTAGATGTGTCACAAATCACAGGACTTTTCCCAGAAGACTGGTGCTTGAAACCAATAGTTGAAACCGTGTGAACTTTCACGTCATTTTAAAGCAGGGGCGTCAAGTTAAAGGGAAAAGTGGGACTGATTACCCCTAAAAAAAGCCTTAATTGAAAAGTTTGGTTTTGTTTGCAATTTTTTAACTCTTTTACTTTAAGTTTATTCTATTTAGTAATTATTGAAATAACTAAATTAAATATGGCTAAATAAATTCATTGAAAGATTGAAAGCTGTATATAACAAAATAGTGGAAGCTCTCCAGGGCCCCTCTTCCCCCTTAAAAGGCACAAAATGGTTTAGTCCACCCTTGCACCAGAGTTTGTCTCTGAACTAAAGCACCAATGTACATCGTCATGTCTCTGTCATGTCTCACGCCAGGAAAAGAAAATCAGGGTTCCAAAAATCAAAGAAAGAAAGGAAAGGGAAAGAAAGTAACCTGCGTTTGGGAAAAAAATCAAAGGGTACATGAGAGAGACATGGATCAAGAGAGGAAAGACATTACTTGCCTAAATCTAACCTCCATAAATTAAGTACATAACATTTTTGGGAAATTAATTCATATGATATCATAGAACCATTGTATGAAGATATGTAGACTTATATTCAATGTTCAAGGTCTTGTAGGAAACCTTTCGACGAAAGATACAACATACAGTGTATCTCTTGATCTGGATAAGGGTCCAGTCTGTCAAACAACACAATGCTGCAGTGCTGATTCTTTAATCAAGAAACTTTAAATAAACATTGAATAGTGCCAAGCAGTGCCTTAAATAACTCAGGTCTCAGCATCTAATTCATTGTAAAAAAATATCTGGTTACGTATGATTTTTTCCGTCTTGTTCATTTCCTTTCACTCCATTTTCCCATACTCAGCATGTATTGTTGTGAATTGCTGTAACTGAAAACCGCACACACTGTGACGCTTACTGTAGAGAATATGGCATGATGTAAAGGAAAGTCAAGGTAATTTTGTGGTAATTATGAGCTCTGACAAAGGTCGACGGCAAAGTGGCCTTGGTTTCTATAGTAAGACATGGTCAGAAGTGTACGGATATTACACGTAGAAGAATAAAGGAAACACTTGGATTAACGAATGGTTCTTAACTATTTAGCAGCTGATTATAACGCCACATTTAGAGCGAAAAAGAAAGTGCTGCCTTATGTTTTATATGTTTTTATATGTGAGGTTTGGCTTTTACACCTGCTGGATACCAATGGTTCCTGCTGCATGTTGTAGAGTCTGTCAAACTAAGGAGATGGAGTCCTGGATCTTATTGTCAGCACATGAATGCAGCATACAGTTTAAAAGCCGCATGGTGTAATGATGCCAGGGTTATTGTCAACCAAATCAGCACTTGGAGTGGAAAAAATAAGTGCCGGTGCTCCCCTTATTCACGTTAGTAGTAGTAGTAGTTGCACTACAACAGAACACATAACCTGAGGCTTGTCCTTTACAGTTGCTGACACTGGCAAACGTGCTACAAAACATTTCCATTTGGAGAAATCCGCTGCAGCCTCAGAAATGATGTCATTCCAAGAGCACACGAAAATCTAAAACAAATACAATGGAAATATGCCGCAAATGAAAAAAAAAGTGCTGCAGACAGTCACAGCAAATACAGAAACCATGCAAAGTCAAAAACACACAGACCCAAAGAAAGGCGCTGCATATCCACTCAACACAATGGCAGTTCTCCAGGCCTCTAAGGGGAGCGCTAAGGAGAACAGCTTGCTTTTCCATCTGAGAGCGAGCAGACGAGAAAGTGTTTGCTTTCAAAGCAGAAAAACAAATGATGAAAAGAGGTGCCATGAAATTCTACCTTCTTTTTTTTTTCGTCTGACCTTAGTCTTTTACAATATCATATAAGGGCAACAGATTTGTGTAGCAAGCGTTAGCAATGCTAATCAACTTAGCACTCCATCTTAAGGCCTGGAGAACGCTGTGCTGACTGATTTTTCTGTTGCATTTGCTCTGGAGTTTGCGTGTTTTTGACTTTGCACCATTTCTGATTTGAGCCAATCAATCACCATGGCTACGGCAGCCCAAACAGGCCGATGAAATCTCATACCACAGCAGACAGGCTCACCAGTTGGCAGTTATGAGCGGATGTTTTGGGCGGTTGTAGCGCATTGACTCTTGTCTTCCTTGAAAATACTCGTTTGACAAACTAACTGACACTCAAGGTCCTTGTATTAGTTTTTTTCTGGAGCTTTCTGCCCCATCTCAAAGTCTTCACAGTCACATTTTTCAACAGCTAGCTCAGTTGTCATCCCTTGAACTAAGTGTGGAACTTCTGGCGACACTTTTGATGAGGACCACTTCTATAATGCATTATAAGGGCATTCATAATGAATTATAATACATTTATGATGCTTCATAAGTACACTCATACACACTTAATGCTTATTGATGCACTATATCAGCAGTCATATAACATTTTATTTGTGACTTATAATGAATTATAAGCGTCTTATGGATGCTTTTGACTAGTTATAAACTAGAGATTGACTGATGGGGCTTATAATGCATTATGAGTATCTATTCTCACATTAACACACATCGACATCCACTGTTCTTTTTTCCTTTTTGAAGCTTACAATTTGGCAAATAGAAACCCTGAAAGATCCCCAGTCTTTGCAAAGCCTTTTTCTATGTCTAAAAAGTCGCTGACTCATCACACATTGTCTTAAGATGTGAGAGGGTGTCAGACTTTAGTCTTTAAAAGTATTTTCAAAGTATTCTGGTGTATAGTGGGCATTAATATTTTATGAAGAAGCAGAGATTCTTTTAATTACATGAAAATGCATCACACTTTACTTAGCGCAAAAACGAAACGTTATGATGAAGCATGCATTATTATAGTTGCATCAATAGCTATGTTTCCATCCAAAAGTGATTCGAATCATTGGGAAATGCGCATTAAAAGAAATACGAATCCTGTGTGTTTCCATTAAATGTACGGACTTTGGTGAAAACTATAAATTCGCACGAGTTTTGCGCCTTCCCAACCCAGAGTGTGGATATCACCATTGAGAGAGGTGCGCTACGTCAGACTTAAATCGAACATAACTTTTTCCATCCCCCGTTTTGAGAATCAACATTTTTTCGACTCAACCAAAACCCAGCTACAGTGACCGTATTTTAGTTTGTGCGAATCAGGGGATTTTAATTTGAATTTTGGCGTTTCCATCATAATTTCCCGATGCGATACTTCTAGGTGCGCATCTAAACAGGCTGATGGAAACATGGCTAGTATGTACCTCACTTTACTACATGGACTATTATAGCATTCAATAAGTCCTTAGGACAGTTGATTGTTGAGGTGTGTATAAGTGAGTATAGGTATTCATAATGCATTATAAACTCCCTCCATCAACTTCTAGTTTATAACAAGTCAAGAGCATCCATAAGACACTTGACACTTGTAATTCATTATAAGTCACATCAATGTTTTAAGACTGTTAATATAGTGCGTCAGCAGGAATTATGTGTGTTTATGAGTGCAGTCATAAAGCATTATAAATGCATTATAATTCACTATGAATGCCCTCATAACATAGTATAGATGTGGTCTTCATAGAAAGTGTGCCGAACTTTTTCCCTGAGGTCACAACTAAGTCACCTCTGTGACAACTGAGCAAACTCCATTCACTAGTAGGTGTCCTTTGAGTTGAGACTGTCAGATGACAGCCTGGATCTCCATGATTAGCCATTTAACACAAGATGAGGACATGTTGTTGTCATCAGATAAATAAATGTAGCAACATGTAGATGTTGCTGAGAAGTGATCTGGGGATCTGTGCTCTTAGAAAATATATTGCCAGTATTAAATAACTGATACCCTCTGCTGTAACTGTCACAATCCTGGCTGCGCCTGAAGAAGTTTTAGATATTACTTGCACCAAAGGAATAATCTTCAGCAGTGACACTCCTGATCAAAAGGATACAGCAGTATGAATATTTCGTACACTCTGACTGTTGCACTGAGGCAACATTTTTTTTCATACATATCATTTTTGTGACATGCACTGCAATGACAATATTGTGTGCTGGTAGACTTGTGCATCTTGTTCATTACATTTTAAATATTTGCCAGCAGAGAGTACTGCTGGGCCTCGTCACGTGGTCGTCAGTGTGAATCTTGATGCTGCAGCCCGTGGCCCCACAATGTGCCGGGGAACATTTAGTCGTCTACTTGACATTCATAGTCTGCGAGGCTTTCATTTGCACAAAAATCACTGCGTATGAAGGCAATTTAGCTCTCTCATTAAAAAGACATAAACGCCTCAGAACTTAATGGCATCTCACAGTAAAAGAGTGAGCCTTTAGAGTTTTGAGATTACATCTAAAGATTGTCACGTGCATAAAAGCGAACAGGCTGGTATCGGCTCGCCGTTGACTTTCATCGCCGTTTGAATGAAAATGGCCAACAATACAAGTGTGTTGTCATCCAGCTTTTTATCTGTGGAGATGGCAGTACTCAGACGTTGTGTGAGGTGTTTGGCAAAAGCTTACATTTTGCAACAACGACTTAACTTTTAATTGTGTCTGCAGAGATATAATGTAAAAGTGATAGGAGGCGAACCTGTATCAGTGATTGTGATCCTAATCAACCACAAACCAGCATGTTACGTTTTCTTATCTGCACCTTTCATTATAAAATCTATCACAAGGAGATAATGCAGTGTAGTGCGAGCTTCGTGTGAAGAATTTTCTGAACAGGCTGGATTCTCACGGTGTACAAGGAGCATTAACGAATGCTTTTGATTATAATTCATCTTGATTAGTGCATCTTTTACCACTTTAGAGATGTTACAGTAAGTGCTATGTGCTTAACCTTGTGAAAAAATCCTGAGTGCTGCACCATACACCACGTGCAAGGATGTTTAAAGAGGAATGACTTTTCGAGGTAATGACTTCCTCCATCCCTGCGGTCTTTAATTTCAGCAGTCATGAAAAGAGACATTGATATTACCAGCGGTGAGTTGATTGAGACTCATGAGGACTCTCCTTTATCAGTCCACTTTATGAACTGTAACATTCCCAGAACGATAAAGACTAGCACAATATGCTGTAATAAATGGAACACACGCGTGTGGTGTGATCTGAACGTCAATACTGTAGGCTTGCTTCAGTTGTTCATACAGTTGTTTAATGGCTTTCGAGTGGGATTATGTGGCCGGCTCTCGCCTGAATCCTCTCCTCACCATCTCTCTGGTGAGGAGATGTCCTTGGTCTGTGAGAGCGAGGGCGTTATTCAGCATGCAAGGTCTCTGCGGTGCATCTGAACATCTCTGCGCTGTCCCGTTTCTCTCAGACAAGATGAGAATGAGACTGGAGACATGCATTATTTGTAACCGATACCATTCCTTAATGGTGTCTGCGCTTCCCCTGGCAGCCCATAATGGACCGTTTTTGAGGTTCTCGGCATCTTGTTCGGCTTTTTGATAGTGACGGAATGGGGACAGTGGGTGTCACCTGGGAAGAAACAAGAAGAACGATGGGACCTTTCATTTACTTGTCAGGAAGCTGGCATTGCTAGCAGTTGACATGATGTGCATACAGAGAGTGCTTGTACTGGGAGTGGCAGATAACAACAAGGGGGAAAAATTGCCCTTCAAAGGGAAACATTTCAGTCTTTCTTCAATACAACACAAACAGGATAAAAGGAAAATGTACCTACACCTAAGGGAAGAATTAATGGCTCATTTATTAAATAACTGTAAACATTTCTCACACCAATAATCATTAAAGACCCTTAAAGACTATTTAAGGGGGAGATGCACCAGTCTTACACATTAGAGTCAGGTTTGGGAAAGTACTGCTGCGTATGTGAAAAAAAAGTTGTGTAAAGCTTTTTGTGGCTCTAGAGGGAGCTGCGCATATCAGGTGACGTCGGAGCCGAGGACTACAAGTTTGAAATTAAATAAAAAATCTCAGGATGTGGAGTTAGAAATATATGAGCTCACTAAACCTCTGTAGCTCACTCCTCATCTCTGCCTGAGGCCAGGGGCGAATTCAGAAACTTCTGAATAGGGGGGGATTAGGGATTGGGGAACGATCTTACAGAGGGGGGAACTTCTGTAAAATGAGTTTATGTTTAATAATTTAAAGTCCTTTTTCGTGGCAATAATAAAATGTACGTTTTTACGAGTAACATTTTTTATTCAGTGTAATAAATGATCATTGAATAAAGAACTTTAATATGTGCTCTGACGTGAAGTAAAGTCTATAAATAGCTGCTATTATTTTAACTCTAAATTGCCAACAGCCAGGGATGGATGAATGGATGGATTATGAGAAAGCTGCAGGAGACACAAAGCAATGCCTCTGTGTTGTTTTTTATAATTTTTCTTATCCATTTGTGTTTGTTTTGCATTTATTTGAAGTTGTTTAACAAAGAGAAATAAGTAGTTGCTTTATACAGAGGTTCTGGCCCTGTACTTAGTAGGCTCATTTCGTAATCCATCGATGATACTAACAAGCCAACTATTATAACCCTAGAGGCTCTATAACTAGTGGCTAGTGCAGGGGTCGGCAACCTTTACAATTAAGAG
Organism: Epinephelus awoara; assembly: GCA_035609425.1. Classification (NCBI taxonomy): domain Eukaryota; kingdom Metazoa; phylum Chordata; class Actinopteri; order Perciformes; family Serranidae; genus Epinephelus; species Epinephelus awoara. Next base: position 22,769,109 of record CM069307.1, read on the forward strand.
CGCAATTTTGGCCCAAAAAAACCCAAAACCCTGGAGCTACATATTTGAGCCTTAGGTACAGGGAAACCAACTGTAAACTTGTTGTCGTGACCACTACAGATGGGCCGCATCTCACATCATCCAAAACAAATCGTGTATTTAAGAGTACTCCGGCAAAAATGCCACGTGCCTAGAGCACAGAAATGCATGGCACATAGCAATGAAAAGAACAGCAAGCGAAAAGCTAAATTCTCATTAAAAACAATTACAAAAAGCTTGTTAAAGCTGCTTTCTGTGTGATCTGGGCCTAAATAAGCCCATATCAACTTTACAAATAGGTCTAAATGAGCAATCCTTTGAACAGATTAGATTACTACAATGCCCTTTTCACTGGATTATCAAAACTTTCAATAGGAAGACTTCATCTCACACAGAATTCAGCTGCCAGAGTTCTTACCGGTACAAGAAAAGATGATCATATCACTCCAAGAATGTAGTTTAAAATCATCCTACTGGTCTTTCAGGCACTACATGGTCTAGCTCCCTGGTATATTTCTGACCTGCTCACTAACTACCCCCCATCCTGACCACTCAGGTCTCCCGACTGTGGCTTTTTGATTCAACCCAGACTACGCTCTGGAGCTGCAGCCCTGCCCTCTGCAATGGTTTGCCTAATGAGCTGCAATCTACAAGCACTGTATCTACATTTAAAGCTAAACTTGTAACCATCCTGTTTTCTCAGGCCTGTGATCAATATTAGAGTGTTGTGTCTATGTGTGTGTGCACCTGTGCATATGAGCTCTGTGTGTGTATATGTAAATGTCTGTTTTCTCAGACCTATGAACAACAGTGTGCATATGTTTGGATATTATGGGTATGGATTCATATGTTACTTTTTATTGTGTACCATTAAATGGCATTTGCTTGATGTTCTTTTTATGTTTCTTCCTTTCTTTTTTTATGTAAAGCACATTGTGTTTTCTTTGTAATAAAATGTGCTCTATAAATAAAGTTGCCTCGCCTTGCCTTCCTTCATATGTTCTAGCACAAGGTGGCTACTCTGCAGGGCGCTATTTATGACTTTGCTTTAGCTTTGCATTGTTGGCGGTGAAAGCAAACAAATCTGCCCACACACAGTTAAATTATCTATTTTCCTTTGAGACTTTTCCCTTTGAAGATTTGGAATCCATACCTAGCCGAGCTAGTCAGACTCAAGGCAACTGCAGCCACTGCTATCGAGGTTCAGCAAAATCTAGAGGAAGAGGTGTCAGAACACAGACACATGTTGTATATTTTAGCATTCAAATTATTTTTTCATTTTGTGTATAGGGTTCATGTTTTTTAATACTGTAGAATCTAAGAAAATCAATATCAATACACATAGGTGAAAGACCAAATATACAAATTATGGGTAACATGAATAGTATATTCTGTATGCCTTCATAATTGTATCGTGTATTATTTAGTCTACTTTGCCCAATTTCTAAGCTTTACAAATAAAACTAGCCCATACTTTCCAGGTCCTTTGTTGTGTAATTTGCACGTGCTTCTGCTTGGATCCAAAATACAGCAGTATATTATCATCATATGCCGATGACACATAGTTATACATATCTGTTTCCACCAATAACCTAAGCCCAGTAAATGATCTTTTCCAGTGCATTGCGGATATCAGACTTTGGATGGTGAAGAATTTTTTTTTTTTTTTACAGAGATTCTGTTAGACGGACCAAAGACTTTGAGGAGTGAAATTCAATCAGTGTTAACTCCCTTGTCTCTCCCCTGTAAAACCATGTGAGCAGGTCAAAAACTTGGATGTGATTTTAGACACTGATCTTAACTTCCAGAAGAACATCTGTGATATTTCTACGACTGCCTTTTATCACCTCAGAAATATATCAAAAGTCAGATGCTTCTTGTTTCAGTCAGACTCCGAAGAGCTGGTCCAGGATTTTTTTTTCCCAGTAGGCTGGATTACTGTAATGCACTTTTTGCCGGACTGACAAAGCAGACGCCAAATAAACTCCAGCTTATTCAGAATAGCAGCAGCCAGGTCTGACCACATAACTCCACACTGATTTTAAAACATTTCTTATTGCTTTCTAAATGATTTAATGGTTTAGCTCCTTCCTATGTTGCTCACAGAGTACACACCAGAGAGATCCCTTAGATCATCAAATGAAGGTCGACTCATTGTACCATGTTTTATCATATTAAGTATGAATGTGTATCCAGCATGGACTGAGAGGGTCACAGAGCTAGCTAAAGAGTGCACTACTGCATGCTGCAAAACCACGCCCATCTGGGTCAAATACTAAGCTTTTATCAAGGCCCTGGATAACACATCTGAATCTCTGACTGAGCTGTTGGTGTTCAAGTTGCATTGCATTTAATGTAGGTGCCTGGTTTTAATATGTAAGAAGAATATTCAGTGTAAAATAAGAAAGTGCAATCCTATACAAATATCTGTTTATATGACTTTGGGTCTTCCTGAAGATAAGACAACAACGCAGCAGCTCAACAGAAAAATCTCCCTGAGCTGAGACACAAGAAACCACTTCATGGGTGGCAGCGATGGTAAACAGAACCATGTACCACCTGAGCACAGTGAGTGTGAAGTGAAGTCTCAGGTAGCCGCCTGCTTTATCCGAGTACAATGTCGTCTGAGGTGAAATCAGCAATCACTGTTCAGATATGAAATAGACTGCGAGCCAGGTCATCCCAGGCCTCCCTGCCTTTTATGCTCTTTGTGATGTCCGTGCACCTTGCAGTGTGACACCAAGATCTGATACACAAACACAAAAATGTAACCTTGAGCAGCCGCAATTTAAGAGCAGGAAGGGTGAAAAAAAAAATCTTTACCAGGGACAAGACCTAAATTACAAGCTGTATGCTTTGAGAAGGATGAATGCACCTCTAGAGGAATCAGCTGAGGATGCAGCTCCGGGACGGCACAATCTTCACTCAAATCTGAATGGCTGTGTATCCTTAATGAGATCTGTCATCTCATTTCAGCTCCTGGGACGGCACCTGTTTGACCTCCTCTGCTTCTCAGGCAGCAGAGGAACAAAGATCTAAGTGGCACTTAGACGGTGTTGATGCAGCTACATAACAGCGTAACAATCATAATAGATCTCATATGCTACTTCCTAATGACAGGATATAGTTGAAACGCACAAATGCAACTCCATTTACTGCCACTTCTACGCAGGGTGTTTAAGGTACAAGTGGCTTTACAGGGGAATGACTGCACAATAGCTGGACGAGAACTATAGGTTGGACATTAAATCTGAATGTCCCTTTACGTCAGTAAGAGAGTCCCTGCTGTCGTAATTGCTTTTCTGTAATTTGAGACCAATTACGCATTGTAATATGACAGCACAGCTTCAATTACCATGATAGTGAAAATCCTCCTGTCTAATTATGCCCTCCTTTTAATCTTTCTCTTTCAAAGATCTCTCGAAGAGACAGCGGAGGAGGAGACAAGGCGTGTACTCGCATGGTCTTTGAATTAATAATACAGCCAGAGGAGAGACACAAGTACACAGGCTGGCAGTGGAAACTACAGCACATGTCACATCACATAACAGAGAGCGGGAGACACTGAAAGCTTTGCATGCTGCCATGAGAGTCTCTCTGATACTTTTCATGCACACAACTTCAGCTTGTCATCCTCTCAGTCCAGTCATTTAAAGTCCCCAAAAATTCATTTAAATTCAGCAGTAATAGTTTTTATCCTCATTATGGAATTTCATTATCATCATCTCCATCATTATTGGAGCAATAGAATAAATGCTGAGGTAGCTATCTCCCTCTGGGTGGTGAGTGAAAAGAAAGAGGGATGGGGAACTATTAATGAAATCAGCAACTATCCACAAGCTCTGACATACAAATACCATGTAGTGATATGACTTCTTGTTAGCTCCTATTGCTGTATCTATACAGTTTTTACGCATGGCTTAGGGCAACACATTCACAATCCCAACTCGTCAAATAAAAAAAACTTGGTCAGTAACCCGAAAAGTCAAATTATGATGATCTAGGTACCCTCCTGTGTCAGTTTTGGGCGCTCAGGGACGGCGTGTCAATTTATGCTGGATACACGCATCGTGCAGGATTACAGGGTACCGGTGGGTGTTGGCCTGCACCAAGGTTGTCCCGTGTCTCTGATTCTATTTGTGATATTCATAGATTCACGTTTTTTTCGTGCAGCTGGGGCGAGGAAGGGTCCTGTTTGGGGACCTCAGAATTGCATCTCTCCTTTACGCAGATGATGTGGTTCTGTTGGCTTAATCACATCGTGACCTCCAGCATGCAGTGGGGCGGTTTGCAGCCGAGTGTGAAGCGTTCAGGATGAGAGTCAGCACTTCCGAGTATGAGGCCATGGTTCACTGCCGGAAAATGGTGTATTGCCCTCTTTGGGTTGGAAGCGAGTTACTGCCTAAAACGAGGGGGTTGAAGTATCTCGGGAAGAATGGAGCGTGAGATGGACCGTTTGGTACGGCAACTGCAGTGATGCAGATGCTGTGCCTGACCACTGGGGTGAAGAGAGAGCTCTCCCACCCTGAGGGGACTTTCGCACTTTTTAAATTGAGCGCGTTGTTCTGAGCGTCTGATAATGACGCAGTAGGGTTTACACTGGGGCCTCACACAGACACTAAATTTTGGAATGACACTAAGAACCTGCTCGGGCTCAAGGCCATACGGTATATGAGGATATTTAGGAATACCGACGGCATGATTTTTAATACTGTCAAAAATACAGACGCTAATCTTTCGATTACAATCATATGGAGAAGCTGCACTGATTATGTATTGTGGATAAAGTCCACATTGCGCACCAGCAGAAGTCAGTTTCTATTGGTTGAACAGGCAGCTGAGCTGACAGACCTTGCAAATTTCAGGAAGATATGAAAAAAAAGATACCGTATAAACCTACTGGGGACACTCTGGGGGTGAGACCAGGCTGAATGAATACATTTAATCAAGAACAACGGGGCTGGCATTGATTTTACAGCCATATTATTTTACCCCAAGAGACTGGGTGGTCTGCTTTATTTGAGCTGCACCGGCCGAGAGCTTATAACCTCCACGAGGAGGAGACTGTAATAGGGCTAATAAATATTTTCATGTTATTCTCACAAATACCACAATGCTACGATCAATAAAACTTGCTCTTTCAATGATTACTTTTATATGGTTCTTCCAAATTACAGAGTGCCTGTAATCATGATACATAAATGTTTTGATTTTCTTTAATGCACATTTCGAATGGACAAGACTCCTCTGCCAGGCTCCTGTAGCTGTCGGCCATGTTGGGGAAATTGAAGGAAAATTGATGTGGAAACATTTCCCAGCACTAGACAGGCCTGATATTGAATTGGCTCCACTTTTACTTGATCCTTCCATGTTATCCAGCAATTGATATTTGCATATCCCATAAGCTATGACTGTGGACACTGGATTTTCAGTGCTTGAACTCATCATTGTCTTCAGGATTTCATCTCCTCAAACATCCGTCCAGGTGGGGCTTGAAGTTTTACAGTGTGATGAAGTTAGTGCTTCTTAAATATTAGTGTAGCTGAGAGAGAGAGTCATGTAGATGAGGCCGATTATCTAACTTTCTGAAGCTCATTTAAGTCTCTGCTTGGCACAGAGGATCAAGCCAGCAGCACTGGAAAGGTTTTAACCATGGCTATAATCCATGCCCTGCTGAGAGTCTGGATTTGGATGATGTGTGCGTTTGTGTGTGTGAGTCTGTGTCTGTGTTTGTGTGTGTTAATGCAAGACTGAGATACAGGGAGGGCTACAGAGGGAAGGATGCTGGGTAGAAAAAAATAAGAGGAAAGCAGAAATAGATAATGAGAAGATAGTAAACATTTGGGTTTTTAAAAACTGGTTCTGTTGTTAATTCAGATAGATTTAGAGCTGAAACAAAAGGCTGATTAATCACAGAGATGATCCACAGAAAATAACCAAGGACTATTTTCAGAACTAACAGATTGAGCCTTTTTTAAGTAACATTCTTTTTTAATTTATTTTATTCATGTCATGTCTGCTTTTATAGTGATAAGCATATAGAATGAACCATCACCACATACCACAACATTTATAGCCTGAACTAGTTTTCAATGCTCATCATTAGATTGGTCTTTAAAATACTCAAAACGTAACAAAAAAGCACAAACTTTTTTTGGCTCTAACTTCTCAAATGTGCAGCTTTTCCTTGTCTCTGATTGTACAGCCCAGTCACCACAAAAGTTTTTGGCATTGTACATTCCTGCAAACCATAAATACATTATATTTGCAAGTGTTATATACTGTAAAACTTCAAAATAAAAGCCTAGTCCCAGTGTAGCTACAGTACACACGCCCAGTCTACATGTCATGCATTTCATTTTTCTAAAACTTCTTTGGATGTATAAAACCAGATTGTTTGCTACCCACTTGAGCTACCGTTAGTCAGCTACTTTGATTGCGCGTGCAAATAATAATGTTTAAACTTAAATCAAAATGGAGATGCTACACATATTGTTAGCTTGGTAAGATTCTTTACAGTTCAGGCGCTCAGTTTATTTCACTGAAACCATGAGCACCAAAAAATAATTAATTCAGATTTACCATAATTGATACGTAATTCAAAACCAAAATTTTAAACAAGTAATATTCATACTGGTTTAAATAAACAATTTGATTGCATTTCCCATTATTGCAGTGCAGCAGTTTTGTGTGAAAGGAATTAAAAGCCTCACTCAAATGTAGGCCTACTGAGTTCAGTGAATGATGCAAATAATAGCCCGGGATATTAACTTAAGTTTTATGGTATCAATGTTTCTAAAGTTACGTAATACAGAAGTTGACTTTTGTCACCAGGAGATGGAGGAGATGGTGGATGGCATGTCACTTAGCTAAGCAGCCTGCCAAGCTGTAGACCACTGTGTGAAAACCAACAACAGCGATTGTTTTGGCGACCCTGACATTTGCCAGCAGCATTTGTGGCACCAAAACTGTGTTTTTTACTTAACCTGAGCACATTTAATGGCACATTGCTATATTTCTTAGCGGTGTTGGGGCATCTGCCAAGCTGCAGACCACTGTTTGAAACCACCAACATCATTTTCTTTCCTTTGGCAACTCTTTGCAGCTGTTTCCAGCAGCGTTTGAGCCACAGACCCTGGGTGTTTTTTGGCAACACATTGCAGTGTTTTCCAGCGGCTTAAGTGCCGCTGTTTGGGTTTTATGCCCAGACACGATCTTTTCTTTCACCATAATGAAGAATATGTTTTAACAAATATTATTCCACACAAATATTCTCAAACTCAATAACAAAAAAAAAAAAAAGGAATAGGCTGAAGCCCAAGGCTTATTTTTGCCAAACCTACATCAACCAAAGATTAACCCAAAATATCAATAATACAAATAAATACATAAATAAATAATTGAATTAAATTCAATTATTATTATTATTATTTTTTTTTAAATATTAATTAATAATAATTTTTATCTGGTGATTGGCTTGACTTGTAAGCTGATCAATTGTTGGACAAAACAACCAATTTGTAAACATCACCTTAAGTTTCTAGAATATTATGATGGAAATTATGTCCCCATTTTCTGACTTTTTATAGACCAAAGTATTTAGAGAATAACTGACAGATTCATCTGCAACATTTTACTTTGAGACCCCATATTTAGTATAAATAATCATTAATATTTAATATATATATATATATGTATATTTTATAACAGACTATAATGGAGCTGTGAGCAGATACAGGTATTCATCAATAAATTTGTAAGTAACCACATCTTTCAGTTGGAACCCATAAATGGAGACTGGTGTGTAAACACAATTAATGACAATATGGTAAAACACAGCTATAATAACATAAAATGTCTTCATAGAAAAGGTCATAATATATGGCACATTAATAAACATTTAAAATGTTGGTTACAACTAAATTATAGTGTGTTATTAGCCAATTAAATGTTTTAATACTGCTTAAAAATATATAAATAAATAAATAGTGGGGTTACAATAAGGTGTTATAGTATTAATTAATCAATAGTGAAATAATAATTGTTATTTGTAACCTTATACAGTAGAAATACAGATGTATATATAGATGTATAAACAAGCAGACAGACAGAGAGATAGATGAGGTTGTCCAACGTCAGAGCTAAATGTAGCAACACAGCAGCTCTGCCTGCTTTCTTCAGCACACATCGATACAGCTACTTATTAGTCTAATGAGCACCGTGCTCGATGATGTAGTGGAGCTGCATGCCCGCCGCTGTGTCTGTGCAATGCCAACACAGACTCTCAGGATTTAGCCTCATGGTTCAGATCTCGGTTTGCTTTTATCACTAATATGATAACTGCAGAGTAAATTATTCATAAGCGATCGCTGCTCCCATGTTTAAAGAACCATAGCTATGATCAAATAGTGATGCTTTCTGTCAGCTAACTCCGTAAAAGCCCTTTGATCAGTCCTACAAGAAATGATCAAAGGACACTAATGTAAACACATTTGTTCCATGCCATCATCTCAATGCCTGGTCTTTTTGTGACATGGAGACTTGAAATAGTAATGAGATGGGTACTGTATGTGCATGTGAAATGAGTGTGGGTCCTCCTTGCTCAGAAGGTGTAATTACTGATGTGCAGTCCAAAATATTCTCATGTCAAAGAATAAATCCTTACAAAAAATGATATTGCAAAACATATTATGATATTCATACAGCATCCCAGCTTTTCATTCATTCACTCTAATACTACAGCTGTAAGTTGCTCCTTAGAATTTTCTATTTGTGAGGGGGCTGCCTTGGTCAGGCGCCCCGAGCGGTTGGGGGATTCGGTGCCTTGCTCAAGGGCACCTCTTCAGCCACCAGTCCACGCTCCATATTTGGTCCGGACAGGGACTAGAACAGGCGACCCTCCAGTTCCCAACCCAAGAATGATACCTAAGATAATTTTTGTTTGTGTAGCCTACAAAGACTACACGATGGTATATATATATATAAAAAAAATAGAAGTATGCAAAACATACAGGTTGGAAACTACAGACTGAGCTGCAACATGCTGTTCAACATTTAAAGTTGCACAAAGAACAGTAATTTAAGGCTAAAAAACAACAAAGACTTTTCAGCTGTGTGAGGCGTGGCTCTGACTAAGAAGCAGAGGACACTATCAGCAGAGAGCCTGTCACCTAAAGCTTAATTATACATAACTTTCAGCCTTAACAACATGTAAACTGGTGAGTTACATAAAAATTCACCCCCTGTAATGTGTCACAAAGGGAGGAGTTAACAATAGAAACCAAAACCATGTTTATACCAGGCTGCAAACATGTTTATTTCTGCTGTAATGCTGGGCATTTTAACATGGGAGTCAATGGGGACTGACTTGCTCTTGGAGCCAGCCTCAAGTGGCCATTCAAGGAACTGCAGTTTTTGGCACTTTCACGTTGGCTTCATTTTTCAGCCCCAGAGGCTGCCGCTTGATATTAGCATCGTTAGAGAGCTAGTGCTGAGCTACTGCCAGTTTAACAGGTCTATTCTCACGGTAAAGCTACAGGGTTCATACAAACTTAAACTCCTGATTCATAAATGTGGCGATGAGATAGCCAGCTAACAAGACAAAACATGTACAGGAGACAAATGTTGACTTAGGCCAACTTATCCTCTTTAAGATAAGGGCTAACCGCCTTTCCACATCTCCTGGCTTTGTACGAAGCTAATATGTTGAGGACAAGTTGTCTGTCCTCTGAAGGCTCAGAGACAAAGTTATTATCAACCCTCTATTATACTTAGAGAACTGACCCTTCCAATACTAACAAGGCAGCATTAATTGCAATAAGCAGCTGTGATGATATTACCGAATATGCCATTATTGTCAAACTGTTTACAAATATCATGTTATTTCATTTGTACATAGAAACTTTTTTTTTTTTTTTTTTTTTTTTACACACACATATTTATATCCGTACATATTCTTAACTTGTTGTTTATATTTACCTTTTGTAGTTTTGTTAGCTGTATGCCTTTTGTGTAACCAAAAGAAAAGACAATGAACTTTGCTGTACATGTACTTGTCAAATGAAGCTGATTCTGACTCTGAATTTCAAATAGTCATCCCTTCCTCGCTACTGAAAAAAGCAATTACATTACAGGTCTACAAGATCTACAACTCAAACAAGCTCCCACATATTTGTTTGCCCATCAGTCATCACACGTATTTCTAATTGAAATTTCAGCGGTGAGTCCTTGTTCAAACTCTTCATTTTTCTCCGCAGATTAAAACCTAACAACTTTTCTGATTTCAACTCCAGGAATTAATTAAATTAGTACTATATTAGTGACACAAAATCTACAAAAGCTCGGTTATGGCTCCGTGCCCGGCTGCCCTCTTGAGTTCTCTCTGGCACTGAGCGAGCAGGATGTGCAAGCTGAGACTCTCATCCTGTGCAAAGCAGCGACCTTAGGCCTGTATTTACAGACACCAGACAGAGAACTCCTCTTCAGTCCAACAGATCAGCGGGTTAATCAAACAACAGACAGTTATTTGGATCTGAGATAGAGAAGAATAAATTATTCACAACAGTGACAGACTTTCTGAAGCGAGCTGGCACTGTTGAGGATCAAGGTGGTGGCTTGGTGTGTGTGTGTGTGTGTGTGTCTGTCTCCGAGTTGCTGTGTGTCTCTTCAAATGGAAGGGAAAATATGCTCTCTTTCTTGGTAGGAATTAAGTCATTTCAATCATTATACTCAATTTACTCAAGAATCCTCTTGAGTTATCAGCAGAAGGGGCTCTAGCAGAAGTGTAATTGGCTCAAGTACGTATGAGAAGCCAACCTGGTCTCACTCCAGACTCGTCAAGTCCTTAAACTTGGTAGTGATGCTCAGCAGCAGATACTGATGCACTGGTGCACCCTTTAGCAGCAGCATGAGACGCACCAGGCAGCAGAATTTTTTAATGCTTGGAGCAAGTATAGTATAAATGGTAAATGGCCTGCATTTGTAAAGAGTCTTTCTAGTCTTCCGACCACTCAAAGCGCTTTTACACTACATCACATTCACACACACACACACACACACATTAACACACTGATGGAACAGCCATTGGGAGCAATTTCGGGTTCAGTATCTTGTCCAAGGATACTTCGATATGCAGGCTTGAGGAGCCAGGGATCAAATTGCCGATTTTCTAAAGTATAGGGGAGGTAGTTGGGTCAAACAAACTCTGGACTTTCACCTGTGAGACTGCCATTTGTGTCCCGTGTGAAAACAAAAGTCAGTGGAGCTATTGTGACACCAATAAAACATGCTAGTATGTGTAGCATACTACACTAGTGATGAATGTCATGTGACATGTGATGTATGTCTTGTGATGTTACATTACTCAGGCTGTTCTCACGCACTGTTTATATAATTTCCTACAAAAAGCAATACACCAAATTTCGTACATATCCTACATAATCATGAGCCAGTATTTGTGTGTAGCCCATGTATTTGGGAAGGCTGGAATCACGTAACCAATGTGCTGATGGGAGTAAAGAAGGATGTGATCCCTTTAAGGAGGCATTCTAAGGTATGTTTTCACCATGTTTCTTTTCCCAAACCTAACCAAAGTAACTTTACTTGGCTAAACCTAACTTATGGAACTTTGAGCACAAAACTTTACATTATGTATGTGACATCATTTGCAGGGCGATAATTCATAGGATATCATACAAACTGTTCTATGAGGATACATACATGAACACCTACTCTTGTTGTCTAAACCTAACCATGTACTGTTGTTGCCTAAACCTATGGAAATATACCTAAAAGTTTTTTCACCTACGTTTTAGGTTTATTTTGAAAAGAGACTGTTGGCATTTAACAAATGGAAACTGCACATTTCCTATGAAAATGTGAGTTTAACTTGAAGTGATATAAGGCGTGTTGTGGCAGTGCTGATTCCCTTGATTTCAGCAGGTTGGAAAAAAGTGTTAGAACCAGTTCCAAACCATATAATGAAAAAAATATATTCACTTGTAGACACAAGTCTCACGCGAGCCTTTACAATGGAGATGCCTCCATAACAACAATATTAAACAAATGCTTCTTCAGTAATGACCAAATGTGTTTATATATGTGGTTGGGGTTGTGTTGGGTCTCAAAGAAATAAAACAATAAATAAAATCACTATATTAAGCCTGTGGGTATTAGGTAATCGGTTGGCAAGCTAAACTCTTGCATGAAAACACCAAGAACTGCCCAGATGCAGGTGACTCAGTGTACAGGGATTCTCACAGCAAATGAGAGCACTGATTCTCAGAAGGGCCTAGAGACCAGAGTTTCTGGCTGACAGTATTTGCTACAAGAGGTCTGCATTCGATTAAGGACAGATCACAATGTCCTGGGTGTACAGTTCCTCACCTCTTTTAAGCCCAAAGGAAGAGCATCGTCACACCCTCATTGGCCCAGAGGAGAAATGCACCAAGCTGTTCTCCATTCTTAATTTGGAGCCAGTGCTCACATGCAGCACAACAGGTGATCTGAATTACCTTCCAATCAACTATGGGGAACTGTGACATTCAGCCAAAATGAACTGAAAGAAGAAAATGACAGCAGGTACCAAACAATGAGGGACTGCTACAAGGTAAACTGGCATGCTGTCTCTGAGCCCTCTAAAACAGACACTAGAGGGGTGCCTACAGCATCACAGTTTGACATGTAGAGCCCCTGACCAGGCGTCAGTATTTGATGAGCTGGAAGTAAAATGTGTTGAAGAAGCATTTTGTGAGCCTACAGTTGTAGAGATGAGAATCACAGACTATATATTAATAGAATTAATTCCTTTTGACACACATTCCTCCCAAACTGTTATAAAATACTGATGAGACTAAAGCAACTTTCTATGCAGACTCAAACTCTTAGACTGTAACCACAAATTCTGAATGTCTTGAAGCCTGCAGACACCTCAGGGCTTATATAGCTGCCTGCTCTTAGAGGGCAATAAAACAACACATTAAACATCACAGAACAGTAAAATCCTGTAATGCACAACATTCACAGCAATGAGAATACTGTTAAGACTGCCAGATCATTGCAATATGCAAAGTACTGAATGAAATGGAAAAGCAAGAGGATCTCAAGTGGAAATAACTGTCGGTTATCTAATGAAATATTCAACAGGTTTATTTCAGTGAGGTCCAAGAAAGGCTTTTCAATACACTTGGCCTCTGACTATGAGTAAAATAATCACCAGGTCAGCATTATTCGCTGAGAAAAACAACTCTTAAGTGGTGCAGTAGAAGTACTGTTTTGACTACTTCTTTGGGAGGTGATTTTTTTCATTATTAAATGATGCTGGTAAAGGCAGAAAACACTGATCCTGTCTGGGAGACAGCGTGTTTGTCAGTACTGCGGTTCTGCCACATTAGACGATTATTCATACAGGCTTTGATGTGCGGTGTCAGACTGACGGCTGGGCAGGCTCGACGCTCCTCTTTGCTCCACTGACTCCATCAGCCCAAAACCACTGAGCTTCAGTAGACCATAGCTCCTCACAAGTTCACCACCCATCTTACTGTCAATCCTTCTCAGCTCACAGGTAGAATACTGCTCCACTTATTAAGCCCGATGTTTCACTTTCTTTGTCACATGGAGAACATCCAATACAGACATAGATTTTCTACAGAAGGCCTATTGTATTCAAATCACTTTTAAATGTGTGGTAACACTGACTTGTGTTTAACCTGCATGCATACAAACACATAATTGTTGACATGTGCACATCCAGCTGGATGGATTGCCCCAAAATTTGCAACATGTGGTCATGTCCTCCTTAGAATGAACTGTAATCTCTTCAGTGATGTTTTGGCCTCTCCGTATAGCGACATCATGACGCCAAAGTTTTACTTTGTCCAATACTTTGGTTTCTGACCGAATTTTGTGTTTAGTGCAATTTCACAAATTTAGCATGCTAACACACTCTTTTTAATGTGTGATTTAAAGGTTCATTGTGTAGGACTTTGGGGGATATATCGCTAGGAACTGAATATAATATAATAAGTATGTTTTCTTTAGTATATACTAACCTGAATATAAGACTAACTGTTCTCCTTACCTCAGAATGAGCTGTTTATATCTTCATAGGGACTTCATTTATGGAGATCGCCATGTTGTTTGTAAAGTAGCCCAGATCACCAATCACTGGCTCTAGATAAGGCCGTTCACATTTTTGTGTTTTTGTGTCAGCCACCGTAGTAAGAAACCCAACTGCAATGTGCAGCAGCGGAGTTCCACTGATTTATAATGTTAAACTGCTTTATACAGTGTTTCGAGTGGTTTAAATCAGAGACCTTTGTCAATAATCTGGCTGAAAACCTTCTGAACATCTCAGTCTTAAATTATCACAGAAAAAGAGGTGACCACACATTAGCATGTGTTGGGATAGCTGCGCACAGCAACATGCCAAGTGTGTCAGAAATACATGGAATTGTAACGTGAAACTGCGCGAGTTCGTGTTTTACCAATTTAAATACGGGTCTGTTTGTTTTGGAAGGGAAGAGACCTTTGCGGATCATTGGGTTACAGTAGAAACCTCCTGAACATCTGGATCAGAAAAAGGTGAGCACACATTAATTTATGAGAGAAGATAGAGACCTCCGAGATGCCAAATAGCGTCAGAGATGCATAAATTTGTGACGAGAAAGTGTTTTTTAGCGATTAAAATCATTTGGTACATTTGGCTCCCGATAAAAAAATCCTGAACAATGAGCACTGAGGGAATTCTGGCTGGCAGATGTTCTTAGCTTGTTGCAATCTACAGTTCACTGCTAGGTGCCACCAAATCCCCCTAAGTCTTTCACACTTCATATTGAAGGTTTGCTTGCTGAGCATCAAAAATGACCACTAAATTCCTTGAACAGTCACCTGTAAAGGATCAGGGTAATTCTACAGCTCCTTTATCAACAGATAAAACTCTCCATGCTCTGGACGCCAATATTTTCTTTTTGTACTTTCTACTTTCAAGAAGTTAGAGGACCACAAAACAAGCCTTGCTACTTGATGACTCTATTTCGTCCCGCATTGCTTATTTTCGCTAAAGCAATAAAGAAGTATCGGATGCAGTGTGCAAAGTTTTTGTGATCGGATGACGGATGCATACCAAAAATACCAACTTGGTGTGCAAGGGCCTTCATGGCTTATTCATGCTTAACGTTAGAGACATACAGAAATGGACAGAGCCTTGTGCACATTATCCGAAAACTAACGGATATGGACAAAATGAAGCAGTACAACTTTTAAAATGAACATATCTAGTTTTGTACGTGAAGGCAGTATAAATAAGACTTTAGCCTTGCTGTTACTGCGAGGGATAAACATGTAAAGAGTTTGCTATCACAAGACGAGAAACATTTTTAGTAACAAATTAGATTTTAGGCAGGCCTTCGGATTTTTCGTGCACACAAACGGAGGTACTTGTTGATGCAGCTTGGGCAAAGCAAAAACTCTATTGACATCAAAGTACATAAAACAAGAATTAAGTATCTGCCCAGACTCTTGCCGTCCCAGTGACGCTGCAGTTGGTTTATACTCGTCTAAAACCTTTGCAAAGGAGAAAAACAGTTTGGCCTGCAGACATCTCTGTATCTTTAATGAGTCTCATCCCCTGCAGTGCTGCTTGTTTCATTTATGGTGGGAAGTTTGTATCATTAGAAATGAAAAGAGCAGTGTCAGACAGTTAAAACTGCCCTTAAATAAATAACTGTGTTAGTTCCCTGCTCACAGTAATCTGTGACTTTGTACCACACACTAATGTTTCAGATGTTGGGACTGTACCGCCTGCTTTTTGTTGGCTGGCTCTGCTTTCTATGTTATGTTACATGAATAAATATGGTCCTGTGTGACTGTGCTAACACTGTTTTTACACAGAGACATCATATTTCGAGGGGAATGTGCACTCACTGTGTGTAAAGTTAAGGTATTTTTGGGGGGGGTATTATAGGTTGATTTTATCACATTGAGTGACACCTGAAGATGGTATTTTGATGATGAAATTAACTGTGCCACCAATCTCTTGTTTTGTAAATGGAATGCTATTGATTGTAAGAAAAGTGTTATCAGGGCTTTAAATGGCTTCTCTATCTGTTCCTCTGCTTCACAGCTTTTTCACGACTCTGCAATTGTGAAATGAAGCCTCTGAAATCAATATGTGCCACAGTCAATTTTTACTCATTATCATCAAGATCCTGGGTATTATCAGGAGTCAATACCGGGAAAATGCCTTCATCAACAAATACAGGAGTAGCGCAGTGTGGCTGTGTACAACTCATAATTAACACACAAAATCTCGTCGGATATGAGCGCCCATGGTCAAATGAGAGTAAATGAGAGGAATTAATCTCAGTCTGTCATGTAAACATTGCCAAAGACAGAAACTTCATCAGCACTCACAGATTTATTGTATTGTAAATTTGCAAATATGGATTTTTTTTTTTTTGCCCAATAAATGTTTGATAATATTAAGATGTAAGGCCGCAATTTCAAATCCAAACCCAGACAAGAAAAATCATCTTCTGACTTCAAACTGTGAACGTAATAAAATCAAAACAGTGTGTCTTCCCAAAGACGGGGCCCCCAGAACTCTGGATAATAAACAGAACGTGCTGTCAACAGTTTTTATATGAACTGTCTCTTCAGTAGAAAGAAGTTCCAATTAAAGTGATTTTTTTTCCAATGCTGTGAGCACCACAAACAAAGTTCCACTTATCTCTATCATGTTGGGATGGAAGAAGGAAATTCAAATCTTAAATAACAAATATAGCCAAAAATATCTGCATGGCACGAGATATCACTGAAGATAGTGTTGAAGTGTGTTTTTGTCATTTACTGATGAGATGATGTCAACGTTTGCATATATGTGACTGTTTACATACATAACCTGACCTACACCAGATGCCCGAGGCCTGTGCTACGAAGCAGGATTTGGAGTTAGCGAGGTAACTTCAGGGTTAACTCAGGGTTTTCAGTTCCTCTTAATACTTTCAGTGCACATAAAAAAATGGCAGTTTTATGTGGCAGACTGTTTCTGCTACTGAAGTAAAGAGTGGCCTAGTTAATGACTGATGAGGTCCATCTGACCAAATGTTGCATTTACAATAACAGGGGCCAATTAACAGTGTATGAATTATTTTTCTACTGAACTATTATATTTTTTTCCTGGTTCTCACAACACAGGTGTCTCATTATTTTGAGCTGCAGTGATGAATCAGAGTGTAAAATAGCAACACTGTCAGCAATCTAACTAACTTAACTATTTATATATTTATATATGTATGTATGTATAGAATGAATTCACTATGACAAAATTATAATAATAACAACAAAATAGGGATGGGGTAGGATTAAATAAGTTTTTTTACTTCTTCCTACTCCTTTTCGAGCATGTTGGACTCATTATTTTGTTGTTTTTTTTGTTTTTTGTTTTGTTTTGTTTTGTTTTCTTTATCTATTGATTTAGTTATTATTATTCATTATTATTATTATTATTTTTTTCATTGCTGTCTCATGCTTCATACCCATGACCATGCTCGAAATAAAAAGACTTCAATCAATCAATCAATCAATCTATGTCAGTTATCATTTTTACAGTCTATTGCTATCACTGTGAACTGAAATAAACTTTACATTAGTTGAAATACTGTTAAAATCATGTGTTTAGCGATGTAAACTATGTCTTGTTTGTTAGAGGCTCTGTTTTATAACAGTGGAAACAGTCCTGAAACAATGAAATGACCTACTATTACTGCTGACCTATAACAATATATGGGCTACTCTTTTTCACCTGAGACTCCAGACTTTAGTCCATGGAGACCTTTTTCTTCAGTGATCTGACTGGTCAGAGGTCAGGGGGTTGGCAGGCTGTGATCTGATACCCTCAAGTTAACCTGCTCTGGAGCAGGTTAGCTGTTAAGCATAAGTTGCCAAGGTGATTTATCCCAATAAAAAGAGTAGAACTAGCATAGTACTGAAGACCCAGAGTTAACCCTGAGGTTACCTCGCTAACTCCAAATGCTTCATAGTACAGGCCTCAGTGTATGTGTAGGTTTATATATACATGATAACCTAGGTAGGATTTGAGAGGCTAGAGGTTTTATTGTCACTTCATAAAAACTCCAGTTCAACTTCAGTTCAAATATATAAAAAAATTGAATCACAATAAACTTCACCATCATGTACTTGGAATAATCTGGTATAACCGTGTAGTGTGGTTTTGAGTTTTGCATTTTTGGCCATCTTGTTTTTTTAGAGCCAGGAGTGACCAAATATAGAAGAGAGGGCTGGATCTGAAGCATACACTGTAGCGTCACCTCGCAGACAGGCCATAATACGCACAATTTTAACTATCAATAAAATGTAAACAGGTATGTTGATATGAAAACAAAGCCCCAGTACAGTTTTCATGTTTGTTGACATTAGCCAGAGGCCTAAACATGTTCATCTCTGCTGTAACGTTGGCCATGTTTACATGGATGTTTATGGGGACTGAGGGGCGTCTGGTCTGGAGCCAGCCTCAAGTGGACATTCAAGGAACTGCAGTTTTTGGCACTTCATATTGGCTTCATTATTCAGTCACGGAGGTTGCTGCTTGAAATCTTGCTGTCTGTGTCTGTCTTTGGTACAATTGAACTCAAGTTTGTAAATGGACTGCACTTGCATAGCACCTTTCTAGTCTTCCTACCACTCAAAGCACCTCTACACTACAGGTCACATTCAGGCATTTACACATGCATTCAGACACACTGGTGGCTGAGGCTACCATACACAGTGCCACCTGCTACTCAATAACCATTCACACACTCTAACACACCGGTGGAACAGCCATCAAAAGCCATTTGAGGTTCAGTATCTTGCCCAAGGATACTTTGACATGCGGACTGGAGGAGCCGGGGATTGAACTGCTGATCTTCTGATTAGTGGACGACATGCTCTACCTCTCTTGCCCCCTAAGTGTATTTGGGCAGATGTGAACACAGCAATCATCCTTACGTGCGCACCAAAACAACCTGGTGTGGTGTGTGAAAGCAGATGAACTCACCGCAGGATTTTATGAAAGCAGGTATATGATTTTTTTGCACACTTTGAAAGGTAAACTACCAATAAATCCATCTGCTGATTGTGAACTCTGTCCGCAGTCTAATAAATGATCTTTATAAGGCCTAAAACCTATTATTGCTAGTGCAGATGTGTAACCATGGTAACATCTATGAACGTCAGCAAGGGTATTTTCCCTGATTACAAAGCTGTTATAACTGCCATGATTGCATCTGACTCTGTGCACTGTGTTAGTTCATTAAGAAGTGTGTGAGAGCACTCCCACAGTATTCAGCCCTGAACCATTACTGTACACGACGCAACCTTTTCATCTTGCTTCAAAACATGTGATCGATCTGCAGTCTAAAAATAGCCCACTAATAATGCTTTCAATGACTTCTCAGTGAGCTCATTGTGAAAGAAACCAACATAAATATACACATCAAAAGCACTGAAGTGCTGCTAAATATCTGTCTGTCACTGTAATTTGATTTCCCCACATGGGTCCTGACTTTGCAAGATGACAATTGCCAAATCTGTCCAATCAATGAGTTACCTGTCAGTCTGCATGTTTACTCCTCTTGGTTTATTTGTAAACAGTCAGTATGAACAGGAACCTGACCAGAACTGAAATGCAACAATGAATCATTTCCCCCCTGCTTCGGACCAAATGAACCGAACTACAGGTGTGAAAGCACCCTGATTCTCCAGTAGACACTCTGTCTGCATCCAGGACATTTTATTAAGTACTCTAAACAGACATAAAAGAATAAAAAAAGGGTGAAAACAAGAGAAAACAAGTAAATTCTCCAAAGAAAGTGTGACAAAAGCCAGCACAAGTTAGTGGGTTTTACGGTGACATCACATAAAAAACATGGTATCCCCTATTCCGAACACCGATCTCCTGGGGCTAAGTCTTATGTTGATTGACCCACCCTCTACCTCAACCTTCTTCTTCATGTGGACTGCTGCCTTCTTTACTCCTGTCAGTGTATTGGTCGCTTGATTGCTACCTTTACGTGGGTATTGTGCAGATTTTGGTTGCTTTGGTCTGAATCAGGGACACATTTTTTTTTACAAAGTTGCATAATTGCCTAGAGTTGGTTCGTGTTCTTACGGCAGCATTTACAAGCGGACCAGATCAAATGCTTGCAGCATTTGAAAGCTGCTCTTGATTGGACAGAATTTCCATGTGGGCACTTTGCGACACTTTCTAATGTCACAGTGGACTTTTGAAATATGATCAGACTGAATAGATTAAATCCTGTTTGTGAAATGTGTCATTTTGCGAGGGTTTTGACGCCCCCAAAAAACAGTTTTACAGATGTCTCTTTCACAATGTAAGTCAATGGGGAAAGTGTTTTTGAGCCATGGAGCATCACATATCAGTGTAATTACTGTTTGGCCAATACCAAAATTGGCTTCCTGGGGGCCTGATGAGAAAACCCTGCATAGTTTTCTCTCCTCTCGCTCTTTACTAACTACTGACAATTTTGTGCACTGAGATGTAAAGTGTTACCAGTCTTCTATAATGTTTGTGGAGTTGTTCTTTCAGGCTATAAACTCTCCGTCTGGCTGATCTCATCACTGGGTTGACTCTGATGTCACAACAACAAAACAAAGCCAACGTTACGACCTCTTGGTCCCGCTGTGTTTTTTGCCCCCAGGGCTGTCAGCTGGGGTCAGGGTGCAGGGGAACATGGCCGCAACACGGCCAAACGCCGCAGGAGTGGAAAACCTATCAAGCGGCTCTGTCTGAGAGTTTCAACAATGTATTGACACAGTGGTCTTTGAAACAGTGTACTGTATGTCAGAGTGGAAGCACTTACAAAAACTATCAGGGGTGCTAGCTGCAGCCCATATAAAGGAGTACAGCTGTTTCATGACTAGACTGCAGCAGTATATTGGCTCAACTCAAAGACTGGATGCCACCTAAAGTTGACAGAAACAAAGGGGAACAGATGATCAAATCTGCATAAAAAAATCAGAAAACAATATCTTGAAATGACTTTAAAACTTTGGAAACTTTCATGCCTGTCGCTCCAAACATATTGCAACAGCAGGTATAAAGAAATAGGAATGAGAGAGCAACCTTGGTACAAGATTTTCCATTACATCCCAATATCAGAGTTAATAAGTCCAATAAGCCTTTGAAGACCTGTTTCTAGCTGTATTATTGATGTTACAAATATAGCGCTGCCATGCTATCAGTTAACAAGAGATGTGAGCTATCTGTCACAGCACATTTCCCGGAGTTAAATTGAGAAACTCAAGGCGAGATTGATACAAATAACTTGCTGTTTCAATTATTTAGGCTCATCACAGTGAAATGAAGATTGTTCTGTCTTTATTGCATTGCAGTGAGACTGATGAACTGAATGATAAAATGCATATTTAATGTCTGCATATAATGTTTTTTTCTTCCGGCTCTTTACCTTAAATTGTGTTCAAGGATATCTCCCCCCCGGCTCGGTGCTATGGAATACATAATAACATAATTAACAGATTTACTACGGCTGTACGCTATGTGCAGAGTCTTGCTAAATTACCTGCCTCTTGCTTGGTGTCGAGGTGGTGAGGCTGACCATTGACAGAGCCGAAAAGGCATAATCTTTCAGCAAACTTGTTTACTGGGTATTAGCCACATGAATGCCAAAGTACCCTTGTGCAAGGCCTTTCGCTGCAGGGCCTGCGAGGGACACTGGGCCTTGATCTTGTTGTTTGAATACTTATATGTAAAAAGCCACGTTTTATTCATTGTTCAGCTTTGTTCTAATCCTGTAAGTGCAATATTAAAGCTTCAGACGCATTCACTTAACTTTCTGATTATTTCCCAAGAGTTCCCTTTTTCCCCTCACAGAACAATCGCAAAGAAAGTTAGTGTTTTGCAGCGTTTAACAGTGTGCAGACACCGAGTGGATATTTGGAATGGAGTCACCTGGAAACACTATGCCCAAGTTTTATTACAACCTGCTCCTACTGTGTCAGCTCATTGTCTGTGTGAAAATATGCAGAGGCACAAAAAGGTTTGACTCTAAAAATAGTATGGAGTCACATGCAAAAGGGCGTAATGATTTATCTTGCCATTCCTCCATGAAGGTGAGGATTTTATGCAGTAATGCCAAAGTTGATGTTGCAACATCCCGTGAAGACATTTACTTAGACACTGTAGGTGTCTGACCCAGGCCACCAGGAAGCGCACTGGATTTTGAGGCCAATTTCTCGTAATCCCCGTTTCCACCAAACACTTTTGGTATAGTACCTTTGGAACCAAAAGTAACCCTTCAGACATGGTATCTAGACCCTAGGTGCGCTTAGCGCTTCCACTGCAAACTGTAACTATATTTTTTAACACTTGAAGATCCACTCATTACTAAAAGTGTATGTCATCCAAGAGATAATTAAAACTAATGGAACAGTCAAAGTTGTCACAGTGAAATTTAAGGTGTGCTGATAGATTCACGTCGTCAACTCACGCATTGAGTAACATTGCAAGTAAACCTCCCACTTTTAAAGTCACCTGCAGTCAGCCCATTGAATTAAGTTATTTTACTCCAACTACAGCTGCTGTGAAAGGCAGTAAAACATTATTTCATTTCATAGTTACAGTTTACTAATATATGTGAAACTCTCCACGGTATGAACAGTGGTTACATGAGCCTCAAAACCAGCCATAACTGAGCCCTGAGCAGAGTGACCGTCCTCTATTGACCAATCAACAGACTGCAGTGTTCACAGCTTCACCTTTTAGTACCAGATCTGTGTGTTAGGTACCCCAACAGAAGGGGGACCAAACATGGGGACGGTATGGAACGGTTCCATTGGTACCATCCTCAACTATTCACAGTGGAAACTGAAAAAAAAATCGAACTGAATTGTATCATACTGCTTGGTGGAAGAGGGGCTATAGTGGCCAGACAATGTAACTTGCTACAACTTCCTGGTCTGCCACTTGATGCCACTTTTCGGGTAGACTTATATTGGGAAAGAAACGGCAGTAAATCAGTGGATACATTTTTTTGAACATCACAGTGACTCGTTTCACCATCAAGATTTGTCCCGTTTGGTCCGATAACATTCCAAAAGCCTAAAACAGCCGTACGATTGACTCATTTTATCCCCATACAACTTGGCTGAGTGCTAAACCGGGAGTAGACTTGAGTGTGCTAACTTTATGGACCCAATAATATGGAAGATCCAGGTATTTCATAGGCAGGAAGTCAAACTTTTTTGGCTTCATGCATTACTGAGCAACTGTCATCTAAGTGAACAGGCCCCCGCCTCCAACACTGCATCCACTTCTCTTTATACATCCATGGTCTGATCAGCGAGAATACTGTAATATAGGTTGTTTCTATATATCTCGATATACATGACAGAAAAGACATACTGTATGTAGCCAGCAGTGAAAATGTCCCTCTTTAGCCATCATATGTCCACCAAAACACTGTTGTTATAATAATATATAACCAGTCAAACTTGTCATGGTTTTATTTCACATCCTTCTTAAGAGTTTTATTGTTTAGTGGATGTTATTATGAAATCAAAACAGTGGCGTGAACCTGTGAACTGACCACCTTTATTTTGTGTTTCTGTATACGTACTGCAGACCAAGGGCCTAGAGGTGCACTGCGTTCACACTGCAGTCCAACTATTGTGTGTGTGTGTGTGTGTGTGTGTGTGTGTGTGTGTGTGTGTGTGTGTGTGTGTGTGTGTGTGTGTGTGTGTGTGTGTGTGTGTGTGTGTGTGTGTGTGTGTGTACGTGTGCGCACGTATGTGTGCAGGGCATTTTAAATGTATAAATGATTTCCAGTTTTAAAGCGTTTATACAGGTATTGCTTGTTCCAACATATTTAATCTATAAGACATTTTGTATTCTTGGGAGAAGTTCTTGCCTCTGCCTTTCATCGATTACCAATTTGAACCTGTGGGATTTAGACGGTTTCTGGTTGATTCTTAAATGTGAAGTTGAAGGGGTCATTGCAACTCAAAACTCTAAGGTTCCTAGGCTGAGGCTAAATACGGCCTTACCACTGCCAGGCCACATATTATAAACAGACTGCCTAAAATGCCTCTGTGCCTAAAAATACTTTTTCCTCATAGACAGAAATTCTGAGGCCTTAAAATATTTTCAATTATTTAAAAAAATACTGGGCCTTAAAAGTAATTCAATAGTCTTAAATTTGAATTTGTGACCTCTTAATTGCCACAAACATTTTATCTAATTTCATTACCAATCTTTTAATTTTTTTTTCCATCAAAATAAGTCAAGCTCTCACGCATGAAGTCAATACTTCTGATGTTACAAATCCTTAAACCTACTGCTGAACCTCAGACTTTTCTTTCTATAATAAAACTGTAAAAAAAACAAAAACAACTTTATTCACAGTTACATTTTTTCTCTCTCATTGCTCCCATTTTATGAGACGCAATAATACCAGTACTCAGCCTCATGTGTCTGCTCATATGACACTTCATCCTGATTATGGAGTCAAAGGTGTTGTACCTCTGCATATTTTCCCACAGTGAATGAGTCAATAGAGCAGGTCGGGGCAGATTTCTCTTCATTTGGAACAAGGCTGTGAACATGAGCAGAAGACTTCCTGGTAAAATATGCACTCCGCAGCTCCACTTGTTCTACAGTAAATGTTTTTCAGATTATGTTAAGAAAACCAGAAATTGAGATGTCAAGTGAAAGCACCGGGTTTTTCTTTCTAATTTTGCATAGTTAGAGCTGAGTTGGCATAAGCACAACTGAAAACTGTAATTTTGTTTTTAATTTTGGACTACCTCTAATTGAGCTGCAAAGTTTATTCTTAATTTTGGAAAAAGCAGCTTGACAAAACAGTTTTATCTCAGTGTTGACTTAGCCGCTTTTTCCGGTAAATAATTGGAAGTATTGTGTGAATGCACAATTTGATGTACTGTTTTTTTTTTTTATTGTTTTTTTATTTTTATTTTTTATTGTTGTCTTGTGAGGAGTTTTTTGTAAATTCTTTTCTTTGTAGGTTCATTTCTTTTGAGAAATGAGGACACAACCCAAACTGGAGTATACACTTGCAAAAATGCAGTTTTTATGTTTGTGTCAATTGTTCTCTAAAGTGGGCTCACAAAATACATCCAAATAATTACGTAAAAAAATCTGAATTTTTGGCTCTGACAAAATATATTCAAACAACAAAATGACACTTGGAGTCTGGAGCATAATGTTCAATCAACTGATGACATATCCTCTGCACCCAGTTTGTATGTTATCACTAGATTAAATGGGAGTTATTAGTGGCTATCAGCCTCAAAGATGTGGGCTAGAAGAGTCCTGCTGCACCGACTAGCACATTCAGAACACTGTTATCAGACCATTAAATGGTCGTGTTTATTGTCATGTGGCAATGAAGAAAGTCGGGTGACGTAACACCAGAATAAATAGAAAGAAAGATCATGCATACGTGGTGATGTATGTCATGTTTCACCTGACATACTCCAACCTCAACTCTTCATTAATAAAGTATCTTTCACACAAACGTGTAGCCCAAAGTGCGTAATGTAGAAAAACTGAAACAACAAAAGATAAAAAATAAATGTAAATAACAATGATTAAAATTGTGCAAGATTAAAATTTGCAACAATAAAGCAATTAAATATATATAAAAAAAAGACAGAATAAAGTCAATAGAATAAAATGTAATTAACAACAGTAATAAAAAAATAATATATTAAAAAAAAAACAGTCATTAAAACTAAGGCTATAACATTGCCCCAAATAAAAGGCCAGATTAAAGACAGAGAGAGAGCTTGCTTTTGTAATATCCAGAGTCAGTGAGTTCCACAGTTTAGGGGCATAAAAAACAGAGCGCTGTCTCACCGGTACTGTTAAGGGACACATAAGGAACATTTAAAAGAGAAGCAGTGGAGGACAATCGCTGATGTATGGAGGAGCAAGGTCATTTAAAGCTTTAGGAACAAGTAAAAGAGCTTTAAAATCGATCCTGAAATGTACAGGTAGCCAATGCAGTGTCTTAAGAAGAGGAGGTAATCTGCTCCATTATCATCGGTTTAGTTAAGACTCTGCATTGTCCCGTAACACTATGTTAGTAGTGACGAACGTATTTACTTCAAGCCAAACCATGATTGTTATTTCTAAATCTGGCCACATAGCATTGGCACCTAAATGAAACTGGTGCCAATGCCAGTGTTGCTTTAATGGGCTGATAACAACGTTCTCAACCTATTGCTGTGTAGCAAGACCCTGTGAGGCTCATAACCACTAATAATGCCTGTTTAATGGAGTGGCAACATTTGAAATGGATGTTCTCTTTGACTCTTTGTACAAGTTGACTCTGCAGGACTGGAGGTGAGGGACTAATGAGATTGGAATAATACCTTTGACTTATTACCATGTTTGCCTCTCTTTTCACCTCAGCCCGCCCTGCCATCTAGCATCTGGGGCTCCTCAGCCAATTACCGCTTGTACTGTATACCGCTGCAATCTCTGGGAGGATGTGAGGTCCCTGCCAGCCATGGCTCAGGATGACAAGGCTTTCTTGTGTAGCCGAACATCCAGCTAATCCATCTCCTCATGGCTCATCTTCTCCTCAGACTACATGGAGCTCAAAGAGCCGAAAGCTCAGTCTTATTAGAGCAATCCTCCAAGGACCCGATGCAAAATGAGCAAAATTCAGATGGATCCTTTCTTGATGTATGTGCTGCACACCGTATCTTACCACATCTTTCCTGGAGAGAGAGGTTGTCACCGTATTCATGAGAATGCATGAATTTCTCCACATTAATCTTGCACTATCTCGCTCAGTTTTCCTGTTTTCAGCCTCAAAAGCCATTTCAGCATGTGCTCTGAATATGTATATAAAGCAAAAATGGGACATAAGGAGGGTCGTGGTGAGGGATGAAATGACCTACTGTAATGTATCACTCATTTCCTCTGTGCTGCAGCACCTATGGAGGCAGATCCAATATGGACTGATGTAGCATTCAGATAAAAATCAAAGAATGAAGCTCCATTTCACAACAATGCCCCCCCGGCAACACTCAGGGATAGCAATGGAGGCGTTTGTAAAGGTGGAAAGAGAGAGCTGGTGGTGCTGTGAGTGCTGTGTCCTTGAGTTATGCAGGGCAACAGCCCTCCATTGCTAATTACTACATTGAGACCATGCAGCTCTGTTTGACACCTCTCTGCAAAATGCTGATATCAACACGAACACAGACAGATTTAAAGGGAAAAAAAGAGGTAAAAATACCAGTATCGTCAGAAAAGCCTGAGTAATAAATAACCCTGGGCACACATTGTTTCAGTGAGATTGTTTCCTGATACCGTTTTTATTTACATTTCAACAGTATAGTTAATGTCTTTAAAATGAACTGACAGAACTTATTACACTAATTTGCAACAGCAAATACATTGTCAAGGAATGTTGCACAAATTAGCTTTAACTTAATGAGGAAACAATATTTAACATATCCAGCGAATCACAAAAATTTGACACTAAATGTTCACTGACAATGCTTTTAATTTGTTTTCCTTGACAATATCAGCCCACAGGACTATGGTTATTTTTTGGCACTTGTTTAAGGGAAGAGTTCAGTATCTTGTGAGATACACCTATTCGATATTTAATTTCTTGCCGAGAGTGAGATAAAAAAGATTGATGCCGCACTTGCATCTGTCTGGTACATTTAAGGCTATACCTTAGCATAGCTTAGCTTAGCATAACAACAAGACTGAACCTAGGGAAAACAGCTCTGTCCAAATATAAGGGGGAAAAAAACATCAATCATGACCTGTAAAGCTGAACAAACTGGGTATGTTTATGAATCCAGTGTGCTGCTCTGTCTCCCCAGTGCCCAGAGTACGCTCTGCTGCTCCGAGAGTGTGGTGCTCTGAATAACCAAACGGTACATTCCAACAGTGCTCTGAATTTACAAACGATTCAGTTCGTGCAAGAGTGCTTCCTGGCACTTGGGGTAAGTATCTGTGGACACACCTATGATATCTCGTCTGTTTAATCTGTTGCATTCCCCCCGTTTCCACCATTAATGCTAAGCTAGCTATACAGCTGTTACAGTGCTACAGTGACCAGATGTTCCGGTTTGTCTGGGATCGTCACGGTTTCATGCTCATTTTCCTGAGTCCCAACAAATATCAGTAAAAAAGTGTTTCCAGCACTTACAAATATGTTTAACATGTTCTGTCCTACTCGTTATTATCGAATCTAACATGAAAACATAAACATTGCACCATGCGTCTGAATTCAACACTGATTTGTCTGTATGTCAGTCAATCAATATGTCATCATCAAGGCTGTTGCTACGACGCCTGCTGCTCTTTCTGCCAGAATCTGTCACCATGACGCTGTCATGCCGAAGAGAATATCCATCTTTTCTAAAGACAATAAATGAACAACTGCCATCAGATGAATAACGAAGGTTACTGAACATACTCTGGTCAATAGCATCCATACAGGAGAATGATCTTTTTACGAAGCTTACCCTTTCTCTGTGTTAGCCAACTGCGCATGACAGCAGCCAGCTATGCTACAGCCGGCAATAAAAATGCTGTGTGCATGGTGTTGAAAGGTGCGCACAGTGAGTGCTAAAAATAATTGTCTCTTGATCAAAATGTCTATGGTGCATGCATGAATATGCAGAAGCCCACACTTAAAGGCCTGGTTTGGAGGTCTGAAAACATGGTCACAGTACTCTTAGTTGTAGCTTCATTTTTACCATATGGATCTTGGTCAGTCTTCCCACATAACTCTGGGCGAGAAGGCAAAGTGTTGCCAGTTATTGTAAACGAACCTACAAACACCTCATTATAATTTGCATGTGGTACAAATATGTAGTGCTTACAGTACTAGAAGCAAGACTAAGAGTTTATAGCCACTCTAGCAGCTATGTGAGGCCGTAATTTTCACTGTAAAGATAAATATTAAAAAATGAATATAAAAGTTGAGATCCAAAGTTTGTTTTTAATCTATTGCAGTCATACTAAAATTAATATAATAATCGACAAGAGGATCACAATGGAATAAAGGTCTTTGCTATCTTAGAATTGTTAATCATGTTGTGAGTATGAATATGTAAAGAGACGTGTGTAGCAGAATTACATATTACTTATGCAAGGGTGGTGTGAGAAAGGTCATCAAGTTACATTACTTGTAAGATTTCATGATATCACATGTAGCAAGAGGTAAAATGAGTACAGTTTTTTTGTGGTGCTGGTTGTCATTTCAAAACACTGTACATTTTCATCAGTCTTAACATGTTTTTTCATATATGTTTTTTTTTTGTATACTCTCTCTGACTCCTGACATGTGCTCCAGAAAAAGGGGAATAAAACAGGAACAGCTGAAGTGTAAAACTACTTTCCTCTGACGTACAGCTTCAAACCCCAGACCACAATGGGATGAGTGGCACAGCAGGCTAGATATCTCTGATTCAGTCTCTCTCTCTGTATCCCACTCGGGCCAAGCTGAACCCCACAGCTTTCCTAAAGCTCCACTTTGCCACGAATTAAGCCCTAATGCGACTCTTCTGTCTATTGATTTGTTAGCCATGCATTTCCTGTCCTGCTTTGATGTCATTGTGGTGTCAGTGTATGGAAGATTCCAGATAAAATTATGGAGGGTTTTAGCTTTTAAGCTTGTTATTTCAGGGGATTATTCGGCCGCAGTTGAATTAACATTTTTATTCTTTTTTTGGCCACAAACTGGATTATGTGACTCTGTTCTGCAGAGGCGATATCAAATGCCCATCGCTGATATGCTACTGCCATGAACCCCCACCACCGTGTAGGAGAGAGTGCTGACTGAGTCTGGGGAGAGCTCTGTGTAGAGGATTTCACCAGCTTGGCCTACAAGCTCTGCAGCACAGTAGAGTAAAAACTGGTCCTTAGAGCCGGGGATCTGTGCAAAATAAAACACATTCACCAAGTGTGGAACAAAGAGATCATTATGTATTATAGTGGAATATTCACTGATGCTGCAATTCAGCTGCTGTGTGTTCAATACTTCTATGTAACAGCGTTCTTATTGCTTATTGACGAAACTAACCCAAAGTGTCCTGTTGTTTTGGCTTCCTGTTTGAGCGAGAAAAAAAAAAAGAGTTTTGGTTTCTTTTGACCCGCAGGGACCCCGTCACAGCTAGCTGAGAAGGAGCTGAAGTTCTGCAGAAAAATAACCCCCGCCTCGCCTGTGCTCAGCACACTGGATGTGGTCCACTGGTCCCTCTGCAGAGCTCAATACTCTGCATGGGAACAGAGTGAGCCACAGTGCGAAGCACCAAAATACAATACAAACAAAAGGCAGATTAATGGCCGGGATAATCAGAACCCAGAGATTTGTCCCTATTTGTGTTTGTATTTTTCTGACTCAACAATTTCTACCCAGTATTGAACTTTTCTCAAAGCCTTGCATATGGCTGTGAACAGCAGCTGGGCTTCAGCGTCTCCTCAATGTCCTTATATGATGCAGCAGCTGCAGTTCACATTGTCATTAAAGCGCCACTGTGCTGCAAGATGATATTTAACACAATCACATCAGTAGAGGGTTATTTTAGAGCGACATATAAGAGAGTGCATGTAAATTGCAGTAAAAAACACTTACAGTGATCATAGTTATTTTGATCTACCGGCCGGTGCTGAAAAAGAAAGTCAACAATGCAGAAATTACTATAAATGTAATGTGAAATTGCTAGAGGCTTATTGGAGTTTGTTTTTTTCTGCCAACCTAGAAGTTAGCCCTGGCTCCTTTAACAAAAGGTCAATGAAATTTTATCATTGGACTTTGGATTACTGCCAAAAATAAGCTCTGTGGCAAACAAAAGATAAGTTAATCTTCACAGATGAACACCGCTTTTATTATTTTTGAGGTGTAAAATCAACCCCCAGAAGTAAAAAGCTAACGTTAGGCTGTAAACAAACTACACCATGGTTGCATGACTTAACATCCCCTCCACAACATGGCTGTACAGCCGTTGTGTTCTGCCTGATGATGCACTGTAGTTTCATTTAGCCACAAGCATCTGCCTTTTTAAGAAACATAAAAGCCTTAAAATTCATGTGTGGGGGGAGTTAACCGATGTACCGGTATATCGACATTTGGTCATGGACTTTCCACGTCCAGATACAACATTAAAAAGGTACCCTGGTGCGTTGGATGTTGACATTCTGGGACACCATGCCTGCTACATGTATTGTCTACTTTCAAGATACACCTGTGTTTTAAAAATAAACACGCTACGTCAGTACAACACTGCATTTTGCAAGATTGACATCTTTTTGCCTTCAACAACTAACACACATGGTTGGGTTTAGGCTACAAAAAAAGGACAGGGCTTGGCCTTATAATCTTACGGGACACAAACACCACTCTCCCACATGAAAGTCAGTGCTTGTTTGACCAACCCGCCCTACTCTGACTTTCCTCACCTTATCTTTTGTTCCTGTCCTGCCATGCTTCCCCCTGACGCCGCCTAACACCAAAATATTTTGCTCTAGTTTTACTCTAGAATGTTCTATGTCTTAAGCTTTTCATTACAAAATCAAATCTGAAAGTTTGGTGAATCACTGGTCCTAGTTAGATCATAGGTTAATACCATAAGGGCAGGTGCAAACGGCGGATAAGTTTG
The DNA here is from genome assembly GCA_035609425.1 of Epinephelus awoara. Taxonomy (NCBI): domain Eukaryota; kingdom Metazoa; phylum Chordata; class Actinopteri; order Perciformes; family Serranidae; genus Epinephelus; species Epinephelus awoara. The sequence goes on from CM069307.1 coordinate 22,800,816, forward strand.
GATTTCTAGTCAAGTCCAGGCTGCATGTCAGATCAGATGCTACATGCTTGTGACTATACTACACTTGATGATCAGACCGACTTTATGATGGAAGCAGAAAATGGCGTCCCACAGCAGAGAGGGCGAGTAATGACTCAAGGAGATAAAGGTTTGTGACAGGTAACTGTACGGTGACTGCTCCACTGTGGTGCACCAGCCCTAGATAGTCAAAGGTTTTCTTTAAGTCCTTAAAGTTGTGACAAAGACTGTGTAATGTACGCTCCATTTTGAAGGTTGTATAAATGTAAAACTTGTACTTTTACCTTCAATACTTGATTACATTTCATATCATAATTCAAATAAACACAAGAAACTTGTGCTCTAGATAAAGGATCAGTGCTCAGTGAATAACTTCCTAAGCCCTATGATAAGCTGTTATGGCAAGGCTTAACTATACAGACCAGTGAGCAGTGATAACTAACACATCTTTGGGGTCATCAGGTGGGAACCTCCTTTCACCAGTGTTTCTTCTAGTTGGTGCCACGACACCTCCAGGAGGCTAGACAGTGATCTCTGGCGTCCCAGAGACACTCCCCTAATGCCAGCTCTCACTGCTCCCCACACCGACCCAACAACCTCCTTTACCCTACATTACGCATGGCTTTCTCAGCCCAAACAGCACTGCCACCTTCAACAAACCCAGGCTCTGTTTATGCGAGCTCCAGGTGGCGACCGTGGCGATACTACCTTTCCTAGCACATTCACCATACCTTATGTCACATGCTACATATCATAACTCCAATATAAGCTAAAGTTAAAGGAGACAGAGAAGATAAACTCACAGGCTTTCTCAGCCCAAACAGCACTGCCACCTTCAACAAACCCAGGCTCCGTTTATGCAAGCTCCAGGTAGTGACCGTGTCGATACTACCTTTCCTAGCACATTCACCATACCCTATTTCACACGCTACATATCATAACTCCAATATAAGATAAAGTTAAAGGAGATAGAAAACGTTATTTCACAGAATCAGTAAACACACTCACCTTGCAGCTGGCCCCCAACTGACATTATTCCTCCTCATCCAAATCCACTGACTAGATCTAGCCGCTTCATCTGACATTTCCTTCACTGTCTTCCTCAAACTCTGTCATAAAATTACTTTTGACACTTAAGTTCAGTAAATATCAGATACTTTAAGACTTTTACTCCAGTAGTACCACCATTGTCCACAAGTTGATCATCTTTACAAGGTCAAATATCACACCTAATTGCTTTATCTTTTATATGAGATTTGAGCAAGACCTGAAACAATTAGTCATTGAACCAAAAATTAATTGGCAACTATTTTGATAATCCCTTCATTGCAGATCTACTTTAAATGAAGTGAAGGCCTACTGATATCTAAAACACGATGTTTTTCTGCCGACACTAAGATCATTTCATAGAAATATATTTTGTATAAACTCTGATACAATATAAACGGAGGACTTAAACCTGAAGTCATTCATAATAGCTGTATTTCCTGTCGCCTGTTATGAAACACAAGATGTTGTCAGGGTCCTGCTGAGCCATTATTCCCACTCAATTAATTAGAGATGGTCCTTCAACAAGGCTGCACTTCTTCGCTTTGTGCCGCCTCACTTCTAATATGAATGTGTGCTGTGCTCTCTGAAGGATTGTGAAGGTGGGATCTGTTGTTGGGATCAACAAACAGCATAATGGTGGTATGTCTGAGCTCCACGGTACGTTCGATGTATATCAATAGACCCTTGGACTCGGAGCAGTCGACAGGCTGCCATGAATGTGATATGACAAGCACATTTTCCCTTCATTACAGCAATAGGAAGCAGCATTACTGAAATAAAACCTTATGACCTTACAGGCTAAATGGGTGGAGTGATGGGCAACTGTGGTACTTAACTATGTAAAGTATGATCATGCTTTATGACTTTTGGGATAAGAGATCATAAAATAGCCATTATGAGAGCTTACAGCGGAGATATAGACTCAAGTGAAAGTGTTACTTTAATTCTTTGGAACCTGATAAATAATTAATTTTCAAATTCATCATATTCACCGGATGCTTCTTTGTGAATTTCTGGTGTCCGGCTAAAACCATTTTAGCTTGACAAAACATTAAACTAAAAGCAGTATGTATGGGAAGTGTGTTTGATATTTCAGTTGCCAAGTCAAAGCAAAGATCTGAGCTTTTTTATGCGGGTTTTGATTTGGGTTAAAATCCCTTTGAACTAGTGCTTTTGTGTATCTCCTTTTTTCTTTATTAACATCTATGCAAATTAGATCTTTTCACCCTGAGTTGAATGAATATAAAAGCTCAATAAAAAACACAAAGGGGAGAAAATGAAATGTAATAGAATAAGGGAAATGAAAAACACAGACGCATAGAAAAAAATAATTTCCTTCAGGCAGTGTGCAGTTAATTTTATAAGTGTGAAAAGAGTTTCTGCCATCACCTATAAAACAGTCACATTTTCAGCAAAGTGGTAGACAATGGGACTGTCAGGTTAATTACCAGCCACGACAGCAGGGCTGGTATTGTTTTCACCTCGTGAGTCGGAGTGTGTGTGTGTCATCATGGCAAAATGTGGTCCTGGAGACTCACACTGTAGCGGGACCTACCACAGAAGCTGTTTTCAGTTCTTTGCTAGGTGTGTATATGTCTGAAAGATATTGTCACCGCGATAGCGCCACAACTGTGGCAGTCGCAAAAATTTAAAGATGTGTATTTGAGATCACAATGAAGGCTGTGTGCAAAAATGGGTGTGGTCCGAGCAAGGGTGCCAGAAGCAGGACGTGGGAAGTGTGGAAAGGGCCATTGCCTCCCTGTCGACACTGAGGGTGCTTTCAGACCTAGAGTTCACTTGCTTTGGTACTAATTTGGTTACAAAGTTGCAAGACTTTGCAAGATAAATGCGACACTTTCTAATGTCACAATGGAGGGACAACTACGCAGGTTGATTATCCCATCTCGGCTTATATATGACTAACGCAACCACTGAAGTGCCTCTTTTACCGGGAAACTGAACAATCCAGTTTCTTTACAGCAAAACAAAACTATATGTCCAGTATACAGTACTGGTATGTTTGTATACACTTTTATGTATACATATCAGTCATCTTAATGCCTGATCATACGACAGAATTTTTACAGGGCAGGTGGAATTAAATGCAAGTTAGAGGGAGTGTGGCTGGCAGCTGAAGTACACAGCTGTCTGGCTCCTCTTCAACAATGATGCAACTAAAGCACAAATTCAACTCTTATTTTACTACACATATGCAAATATATTCATACTTAGACATATACAGTATAATGATTTAGGTCAGTGGTTCTCAAATGGGTGTGCTGTGGGATTTTGTGATAAATACACATTATTATAGCAATATTCAACTAGGCCTATACAAAAAGTTAAGGATGAATTTTTGATTGACTGTAGCAGTGTGTTGTGCACACTTATTTCCTAAGAAAAAAGGCCAATGTGAGATAAAAATGTACTTTAATTGAATTGAATACAAAAAACCTTCACAAGGAGCCTATTTGTCACCGTTTTGCGCATGGGAATTATAAGTGAGTGACGCATCAAAAGCCCTGATTGGCAGCCAGTGTGAGGGGTGATAACATTTAAAAGGAGAAAGCTGTGAATGTGACAATGGATCACTTAATTTTACGGAGTAAATTACGACAAAGCACCAGCAAAAATGACCTACCAAAAGAAGAAAAGACAGTACGAATATCAGTATCACGAAAGCTACCCGTCTTATTTTTTCTTATTTTCATTATGTCATGATAAGAGTTATAACAAAAGTTACAGAAGCTATTGAGCACAGATATAAATGCATGTGTGCCTTGAGATTTTCGGCTTGCCCTACTGTTGCCTTGGGTACCAAAGCATGCACAGACTTTTTGAAAAGAAAAAAAAGGGCACTTCAGCGAGCTGTTTGGCTCCCAGGAGGGCACACAATACTTTAGAAACAATTTCAGACATTTCTTTCATTTATGATGATTAATGCTAAATTTGTGATAAGCTAATGTTGGCCAGTATATTATTCTGCCTAATTAATTAATTGATCTGACTGTTTTTTGAAATTAAAAATAATAGGTTGCAGAAACTCTGACATACAACCTCATACAGAGCGCTAATTTCTTTGTACAAAAAGGTGTAATTCAATGAACACCTGCTTATTGGGCGCCCGCTGTCCTGCTTTGTTCTTGTGTCTGTGATAATTACATTGTGTGCATGTTCACACACAAATCTAACAAATACGTCGTTATCAGCGCAGGTCTGTCTGACAACCATCATTTCATGCCCTTGGACTGGACTAAAATGTCATTATGCTCTCCCCGTGCTGTGAGAAGATTTGGTCTCCAGCTTGCGCTCCGCGCTGTGTGAGGTGAAAATATGAGACTGTCAAAATGACCTTTCCCCACGACTCACAGGGACTGTTCTAATTGGCAATTTTTATTGTTATCAACCGAGGCAAACAAAAATGTTCTCCTATGCGCTGCTATGTCGCCATTTCATGTTAAAAAAAAAAAAAAAAAAAAAAAAGGTATGGTGAAACGACTGGTTAAAGATGAAATATAATATTTTAAGTTCCTCTTTATCGACCCACATAATGTCTCACAGATAAAAATCCTCATACTGGTTTATTTCACTACTTTGTCTTGAAATGATACAAGATCAATACCAGAGGAGGAAAATAAACGGTGTGCTTCATGGATATAATGTGTATGGCTATAATCGATCTCATCATGCAACACTATAGGAAAGGTCATACCTCACAAAGAGTGAAGCTTCTCCTCAACTGTTCAATCAATACGGACATTTTATCCACAGAAATAGAGTTGGGAGACATCAGCCTTCTGTGCTGTAACTAGTTAGCCAGCCATTTAACCTTTGGCTGGACACATACATGTATGAAAACATGCTTCCACCCACCAACACATTCAAACATAATCACAAAAAATAGACTTCAACCTCCCTCCTGTTCATTTCACTTCAAAGACAGACCGAGAAACCACTTCTCTGCCACAGATAACGCTCCCTAAACTGTCCTGAAATTAAATCTGTCACACTTCCAGCTTAGCTATTCTATTGTGTGCTTTTCTGTGTTATCTCTTGTTAGGTCATGTCGTGTGCATAATCTTCATTTTGGGTTCTGCGTCCTCAATTAGACGGCCGCTCTTAGCTCTGCTTTCATTCTCCGTCACACCAGATGGACCCACAGATGGACACAGTGACGTTCTATTAGTCCATCGGCTCAGTCGGCAGCCAGCACGTCATGCTTCAGTCTATCATATCTCTCCGTCCAAATCCCCGAATTAGATTTTTATTTGCCTGTAAATCACAGATTCGTCGTCAGCTCACATATGACAAACAATAAAACGGAAAGAGGCAGAGCGTGCTGTGACGCTCAGCAGATGTCTGACACCTCCAGCATGGCACACAACAGCCACAAACGGATCCTGTTTTGTTTTGAGGGCTATGCTTCAGATGCTTGTTAGTGTGGTGTAGAGCTGTGGAGTATGTCGGGGGCTCTGACAGGGTCAGGCGAATCTCTCCCTCTCACGACTCTTACTGTTTGGAGTGATGCCGGTGTCAGATCCCCCTCCTGCTTCCCGCTCTGCTGTGGACAGTTGGCATCCGCCGAGAATGACTGGAGAGATAGGAGTTTCTGACCGTCATTATCAGACAAATGTAGCCAGGGCTCAGTCGTCCGTTGCGGCATTTGATAGCTGCTCTTGCTTAGTGCTCTATAGCGTTTATAGCTATCAGCTTAGGGCATCTCTGAGGAGCAGAGCTGTTCAACTTCCCTGATCACCTAGAGAGCAAAGGAGCACCGGCATGGCCCCGGATCGTAGCCTGATAACATCCATGATTTATCGTCTTCATGTCATGCTGCTATAATACAGTCTAGTGGGAGACAGCAGTCAGGCCCTGGGCTGACAGCCCCACAATTCCTTCGGCTTTTGTTGCGGCCCGATCAGCTCTGATTACAGAGAGAGCTTCAAACAGCATCCCAGACATGCAACCTAAACTACTGTACTGGCACAAACAGGACAGTGCCACGAGTTTCTGCAAATCTTCATTTTAGTATTTTAAATTTTCACAAAATGCTTCAACAGAAAAATAGCAACAATTCGTTGTGGTGTATAAAAAGACCTAGTACTTCCTTCTGAGAAATTAGGATTGTCTGTCCGTCAGTTTGGCACAGCAGTCGGCTCTAAATACCGCAGTACTCACGAGGCTACGAGTTAATGGAGTGGATAACAAATGTCAAAATGCACCATGGGAGTTGTAGTTAACTTGTCCTCTGATGTTTTTATGTACACAGGCTTGTACCTTTGACTTTTTATCAAAGATTCAGATATGTTTTCATGCATTGTTCGTCTTTTTGATGATTCAACCAAGAGGGTTTCATCCAAACTGTGGATGCGATCCAACTGTCCGTCATGTGACACTGTCTGTGGAAAAAAATGTATGGGACTTTGATTTTGGGAACTAGAGGTGCTTAAATTTATGCTGGTGTTGAGCAAGTATAATGTTCATCATGTTCACCATCTTAGTTAAGCATGTTAGCAAACCTTTTGCCTGGGTCAAGACTTTAAATTCGCCCACTCCACAGTCGACTGATTCGTCTGGCATCATGACAAAGCAATCCAATGAGCTTCATTGGGGGACTAATGATTGGCCAATCAGTGCCATGGGCAGGACTAACACTATTGTAGAGCTGTTGACAAGACGTGCGCAGTAATTACTTTGATCTGCTCCACTCTTACAACCACGACAAAACCAGTATGTTGGCATGACTACCCATCAGTCTGGATTTAAAATGACATTAGATTCAGGTGGACACGTTGTTCTTGATTGATTGGTTTGGGAAAATTGAATCCTCCTCCCCCCACGGAAATCAGTTAGAGTGGATGCAATGTCAAATTGAAGATGGGAACAGAGTGTAACGAGTTGACAATTCTGTCTGATGTCAGGCAAAGTAACATTTGCTAATATAATATTTCATTGGGAGGTACTCCCGCATTAAATTTCACTGAGTAAATATTTCAGCCTGGACCAAAGTGGTGGACCAACAGACAGACCCATAATTTTAGGGCAGATGCTTTATGCACTCAGGTGTCTGTAGCAAGCAATGCTATTTACACCCAGGGTGTAAATCAGGCCCCAAGGAAGTGCACTGGGGCTTTGAAGCCAAACAGTGTAATTAGACTGCATGGGATGCCATGTGGCCCAAAATGACTTTTTGGCCATTGACTCAAATGTTGAAAGACACATCTGTAAATCAGTGGATAAATTCTTTTAAGTGTCACAACCAATAGCAGTAGCAGTTTACACCTGGGTGTACATTCTGGGCGTCCTAGCAATGTTGAAATACGATGTTAAATGAATGGGTCTATTCAGCTAAAGTTTATTTACACAATGTGCACTCAGCAGACTTACAATATCAATATCAACAATATCAACCACCACCATAACCACAGACTCGACCTGGACCCCACCCCCTCAGTCACTTCATGAAACAGCCGCCACCCACTCCAAAATAAAATTGGACATGCCTCTGTCCTCAGGTCTGGTGGTCTACCCTTTGCTTGGGGATTGAACGTTGGTCTTCTGAGCAGAGGAGCAAAACTTTTCCACATCACCATTCCTCTCCTACCATGTCACACAACAGATTGGCAGGCCAGTGCACCCTTAATGAAACCCAAATCCTGACCCCAACCCTAACCCTAACCCTAACCACAGAGAATATCTAAAATTGGCTCGCCCTCCCATGACCTCTTTGCCCCAATTCTAACCGCTTTCACTTGACATGTCAGCATGAAAAGTACTTACCAATCAAAGCACACAGTGGGATCCATAATAATGCCTTGTAGGGATGAGTGTAAATAGCGAAGAGCAGCAGTGTGACTAATTCACCCCAGGTGCAAATAGAGTTGTTGGTTTCTGCCTAATTTTAACTCCCTAACATATCAACTCTTCCTTGTGTACAAACCACAAGCAAGCTCAAAAAAATATACCAAATCTAAAAATAAGAAAGCATCAGAGAAAGACGCAATTACCCGACAACAATGCAGCACACAACACTATTTCACAGAGCTTCATAAAACCCGAAGCCTCGCAGACATTCACTGCTTTGTTTGCCACCTTTGAGAACACTTTCACACACATCAGCAAAACATGAAGAAGTGTATTTCAGGATTGCACCTCCGTACAGACCCACACCTGCAATTTAATATGTCTTACTCTTTAATATCTGCCACATCACTGGTGCTGCAGACTTTGCCAGTTACATCAATATGTTAATAACCAAACCCCCGCTGTGTATTCTGCCCATTGACAGGGGAGACTTTGATTCGTGGGCATGTATTAACGAAGTGGCTGGTTCAATTAAAGTTCAGGTCAACTGTACGGCCAAATATTTGTACTGCTCTACCTGCTCAACACACATCAAGTAATTCACAATGAATTACTCATGAACAGTTGAAAAGACAGCTGCTGCGGAGGATCTCCCCCCCCCCCCCTCCTGTCTGTAGCCTCGCTATCATCAGAAGCCAGAGTGTAACCGCTGTGTCTGACAGATGAGTGGGACTTTGAATGCTTAGCTGGCTCACAGACACAAAGTTTCATTGACAATCTGAGTTGAACGACTTGCAATGAACAAAGGCGTCGGCAGTGCTGGCAAGCTGATCACAGGGCTGCAGCGAGGAGGAAAAGACAGGAAGAGACATAGAGAAAGAAACAAAGATAGAGAGAGGGAGAGAGCGAAAGAAGGAGACTGACACGTCTGTATAATATCTTTGTTGCTCACTTGTGTCTGATCCTCTCGCTGTTGCTCTGCAGATGATGAAACTTCGTCGGCAGCAAGTAACGCAGGACTTGCCATCTTTGGAGTATCTGGGGAACACTGACACTCTGGTTATATCCGTTCCCCCGTGAGGAAAACCCTCCTCTCTGTCACACTGCTGTCTCAATTATACCGCACGTCACCTCTGCAAAGCTCTCGTTCACTTCCTGTGAAGCAAAAAGTCTGATGTGCGCAGAGTCGTAACAGTTCAAGAGTGCTGAGCAAACGGCCGGGCTGATAGATATAATACTGTGAAGGGGGCATGAAATAATCTTTGTTGCTGTTCTCGTGACACTGCACATGAGGAAGCACAACACAGAAATGACTCCTCGTCCTCCCTATTCCTCCCTTGTTTATCTCCGGCCCGAGTAAAGCTCTGGAATACACTCGCACTTCATTTACTCGACTATGGCTGCACCTTTATGACTCTCACGGGACGGAGCAAAGTTGTTTTTTTGCAGCTCAGCAGAAACTTTCCCGCATTTTACTGCTCCTCTATATGCCTTTAATCCATAGGTACTATGGCTGCATCAGCAAATGTCAATGTGCTTTATTCACCTGTACAAGGTTTTCTGAATGAGTTCATGAAATCTAATTAAAATACTTAGAACTGCACAGGCAATTGTACTAAGGCAAATCATTAAAAACACATCTACAGTCTGGGATTCTCATGCATGGATTTGCCACTTTTGTCTGTTTTATATCATTTTAAACTGAATATTTTTGGGTTTTGGACGTTCAGACAGTCACCTTGGACTCAAGGCAACTATTAGAATTTTTTTTCAGACATAGCAGAGACTGAAGATTTTATACACCATTTTATTCTGAAACTTTATAAACCAAACAATTTATTACAAAATAATTTATAGCTTAATTGAAAATGAAAAAGGGCTGCCCTAAAGCTTATTTTCATAATGTATTGATCTAACAATTCTTTATTTAATTAACTATTTGGTCTATGGATTGTCCGAGAATTGTAAAAAAAAAATGCCTGTCACTGGGTTTGGTTAGCTTTGCTTTGTATTTAGTTGTCGTTAATGTCCATTTTGGTTACCCCTTGTGTATTATTTGGTTTGGCCAAGCCACTATATATGCTCCCTCATGTCTCATTTTGGCAGCTCAGTTTGTTCAGATAACACCTTGTTAAGTTATTATATTTGGTATGATTATGTTAAGTTGACCTTTTTTATAGTCCTAGTTGGTAATTTCTTGGTTTGTAATTTTTGGGCTGCAGTCTTCGGTAATAAAAACATAACAAGTCTTTTTTTCAGATGATAATGAACTAAAAAGCATACTTACATTATATTCCATTTCTGCCAATATATCCCCCTAAATCTTACATACTGGACCTTTAAGCCCGGCATGATGTCATCAGACTGCTTGTTTGGTCAAACCAACATTCCATACAAATTTACTATGATATGAAACAGAGAAAGGCAACATCATCACATTTGAGAAGCTACAATCATTTTGTGATTCGTTGCTTCTTTTAAAAATGACTTAAATCATTAATTAATCATCAAAACAATCATCGTCAATCATTTTCCGTCGAATGACTAACTGATTAATCAACTTAACATTGCTCAAGCCTGGGAAAGAGACTTGGGCATCACTATTGACGACCTGGAACGGCAAGAAGTGTGGATCCATCTACTCAGTTCAGACTTGTACGTCGCACATATACAACACCAGCTCTCAAAACCAAAATGGATGCTCACATTTCGTCTCTCTGCTGTAAGCGTAACTCTGAATCTGGAAGTTACAATCACTGTTTTTGGCTGTGTGTGAAGCTACAAAGCTATAGGTCTAGTACTATGGACAAACTGTGAGTTATATTTGGTGTCAAATAGAATTAGACCCTTCGTACATCTTACTGGGTCTCCCTGATGGTTGTATTACAAATATCAAACGTAAGAGACTCTTCAGTCTTTTGACTTTTGCTGCCAGGAAAAATATTCTGCTCTAAAAAAAAGTCGTGGCACAATATATCTCTTGTATGCTTCACTCCTCAGTAGAGGCTTTTTAAAAAGTCGGGGACCCTTACTTAAAGTACATTGGACCTACTCTGTCATCTTCCATATTACAAGGGGTTTCTTAATCGGCTTAGCCAGTCTCTGTACATGGCCTGTAAATCAGTCTTCTTGTACCCTTGCCATTTGTCTAAATAGCCCATTTGTTTGTTTGTTTGTTTGTTTGTTGCTGCCTTTGTGTAATTGTGGGGGGTAGTGAAGGTTGGAGATGGATGTAATGCCCACAATTTTTTTTATATCCTATTTTTAACTACTCATGTTATTTGTCATGACATGTGCGAGCTGCTTTCTTCTGTGCTGTATGTGAGAAATGTAATAAATTTATTTCTTAAAAATAACTGATCGCTGCAGCTCTGAATGAAAATGAGCGGCAGTCCTACAGCGCATTCATAAAGAGTTGAGAAACTTAATGTGTTTACACACCACAGCCATAGCTGAAGTAATTTGAATACTTACGGGAGAAACGACAAGGAGGTTAAGATGCTTCATTACAGTCGGCACAAACTGTTGTGTTTCCATGTGCCGTGTGTTTTCATTGTGTACCGCACAATGGTGAGACAAAGTAAACTGATTTGCAGCATCACTGTTAAACCACAGCTGGCCTAGGATGCATACTGCGGCTACCAACCTATTCCAATCATGGGTATTTATAAGATAAAGCAATCTGTGGCACAGAAAGAAAAGAGAATCAAAGGCGGTAATATTTCTGCTACTGCTCCGAAACCAGTGCGCGAGCTCTGCCAAAATACCCGAGCCGTGCTGCAGGCACAATATGCCACAAAGGAGCAGAGCCAAATTGTTTGTCTAAACTGTTTTCAGTGAGAAAAATGGAGGTTAACAGTAAAAAGGCTGTTATATTTTGACCTCTATTCAATAATGGGCCGAGGTTTTGCCAATTAAGTGGCCTTGGCATATGAGGATTTGAGGACAATATCTTTACGCTCTCCCCCTTCTGGCATTTCGCACTTTCAAACACATTGATCTTGCCTCACAGGGGAGACTTTATGGTACCTGCTTCCCAATTACTCGCATAGGCTTATTCCTCTGACACAGTCTTGGGGAAAACACACCAGATTGGCCGCTAGTCATGACAGAAAAGCTTAGTGGAGGTAAATTTGTGGGCAGGGTGGGAGAGCTGCCAGCTTCCAAACATGCACTGCACTCAGAGAGGCAGATTTACCGTCTGCGCTCTTCTACAGGCCTCTCTGTGTTTGTCCTGTCTCCAGCGGCTGACTGAAGACCTTGCTCGCCCAACAAAAACACTGTCAGAGATAGCTCAGCCAGCCATGAAATTGATTTTGTATTAACAAACAAGAGGATCTGTTTCTCCCACACTGTTAATCAAATCATTTCGAGGAATGAGGGGAAGATGAGAGTAAAATCATTAACTTCCAACAGTAAATCAGGTTCACTGCCAACCTGTTGTCCCATTAACCCTGAAACCTGTTCAATAGCTAATTAAGGCAATTACTTCAGGCATGACACGCCAGTTAATCATGAATGACTAGCCCATTTATAGTGGTGGCTTCATTACCATTGGCAGCACTCGCTGATTGCCGCGCCTCATTCTGCTCCACACACGCAGCAAAAATACTAAGGATGATACGTGGCGGTTGGTCCGTCCCTCACCCATTCACAGAACTATTACTGGAATGAATGGCGGTAACAAAAAAGAGAAAGATATGTGCTTTGATTTCTAATACTTTATCTCCCATCAAGTTTGTCTGTGATACTGAGCTTCAAAGTTTTTAACATCACTTATGATATTCATAAGTTTTGGGGCATCTAATGTCTTTAACAGACGGCTGACAGCAGAGATGTGGCAGGAAATGAGAGGAGAGAGGATATTATGTGCAACAAAAGTAATAAACTGGGGACATCGCAGTTAATGGTCAGCGCTAAAACAACTTCCGCGCTATTAGCACCCTGCATATGGAGCTGTGAAGGGTTCACCATCACTAAATATGTAAATAAGGAATTATCAAATTATTATTATTTCTCAGCACCAAAGTGAAGAGCATGGATGTATAAACAGAACTGGATACAGCACTGGAAGCAAGACCGGGTTCATTCCTGGCACACAGGGGTGAATGAAGCCAAAAAAGCTCCCAGATCTTCCGCATCATTGAATCCATAGAGCAAGTGTGCTAGGGAGCTGGCTATTTCCAGTTTAATGCTCTGCTAACTTGAATGAGGATGAAATTAATTAATCGTGCAGCTCTGGACTTTAGAAATGTTATTGGACCAAATGGATCAACTCATGATTGTTTTGCATGGATTGTGACGCTCATAAAAATGCATCCACTTATTTACACATTTCAAGTCTATGGGGAAAAGTCTTTTTGGGTCCAAAGGTATCACATGATTAGAGAGTATTTTAGCACTCCCTGTTTCCTTGTCTTGAGAAAAACTGGGTTTTTTTTAATGGGTTTTTGGTTAGATGCCTGAACTCAGTTCTGTGGTGAACACAAGCTGAAGAGACTTTCATGTTTTGTTCTATGACATAAAATATCTAAGTAAATTCAGTTTGCAGTTAAGATAGCTCACTGGCTGACTAGTTAGATAGCAACGTGCAGCATTGTTAGGCTAAATTAAAAGGAGATGTAAGTTTTTGTGTCTTGTGTTTACTTGCAGCAGCAGCCTCTAGTTTGTTAATTCAGAAATACTTTGTTGTTTATTGTTGTGGCTCTAGCTAACAGGAGCTAACTAGCTTAATCTGGTAGCTGTTGTTTACCTTGCTTGCTTAAAGGTCCAGTGTGTAAGATTTAGTGGCATCTAGTGGTGAGGTTGCAGATATGAAACTTCTCAAGTGTGCCACATGTGTAGGAGAACCATGGTGGCCGCTGTGAAAATGTAAAAATAAATAAATAAATAAATAAGCGAATAGTCCTATCTAGGGCAAGTGTTTGGTTTGTCCCTTCTGGGCTACTGTAGAACATGGAGGACTCAGTGGAAGAACACCTGCTCCATATGTAGATATAAATGGTTCATTTATAAGGTAATGACAACACGTTACCTTTTTATTTCCAGGTGACTATACACAAAAGAAAACATACCGTAAAACTTCAATTAAACACCCAGTCCCTTTTATGAGCCTGGTGTAGTGACACATTTGAACAATTAAAGGCCTGCCTCAATTAGAGGCCTGGTCAACTACATTGTTGAGTTAGCTGTTAAGATCACACATATGAAATATAAATGTTTAAACCTTTGTCAATATGGAGATACTACACAATGTTAGCTTTGTTCATTTCATTTTACTGAAGAACACAATTCTTGTAGATTTAACGGCATGACAAAATAACAAGTGCTGACTCAAAAGAATCAAAAGTGTTCCTTTAATAGCAATTTAATCAAGTTCTAAATATTGTTTTAACAGGATAGAGTGGTGTTGTGTCAGTATGTGGGGTGCCGTTATCCTCAGGCGTCACAACATAACGCATAATTGATATGTTATTAAAGGCCTGTCCCGAATATAAGCCTGTCCCAAATATATGCCTATTGGGTTCAGTAATTTAAGCTATTAACTTAAGTTTTACAGTAGCCATGAATGTTATATAGGCTACCATTACTGCCAAAAGATGCCTCTAAATGCTACACACTGGACCTTTAAGAGAGGCATATGGTATGTGATTGTCTGAAATGTGAGGGGGCGGTGACTGAACACTTCTGTAATTTAAAAAAAAAAAAAAATCCACAATGATGAACATTTTATAGTTGTGAGCTGAGTTTAAATAATTTCTAAAATCACTTCACAATTTACTGGTTCATTTATACAGTTATTCAAATAATTACTAATTTCATACTTTCAATAACAAACACTCAAAAATAAGTTTGTAGTGGCAGTTTTGACAAAATTCACCTGAAAATTGAACCTAAAAATTAAAAGAAAATGTTAAAAAATATAATTAATTCTAAGGTCACAGCAAACTAACAGTGTTTAGAGTATTTGGAAGACTTATTGTTTACACCAATCACCTAGAAACAAAATGTTTATATGAAAAGGCTGTACACTCCCAGGATTGTAATGAGGACGTGTTTTAAGAGAGTGAAGAAGAAGGGCAGGTAAACCTGGGACCAACATTCTTTACCTGAGCCCTCTGTCTCTGTCTGTCTGCAGCTGTCCGCGGTGCTGAACAAGACTTCAGTCGCTCTCTAACAGTGTGATCAGTGTGCTCTGACACCTTCCTTGTCAGCAGTTCCCATCCCATCCCGCTTGAGGGACTGACTCTGACAGATAACAGCCCTGAGGAAGGCCCTTGTAGTGAACTGTCCTGAGTGTGAGTATTGATTTTCCTGTTTGTCTCCCCTGACTGCGGCAAGGTGGGGGCCGGCTAAAATGACTCCCTCAGCTCTGAGGCCCATTCCTCTCAGCTCCCCTCAGTCGCCTATAAAGACGAGCTATACTGTAGTCTGATTCCATATGTGCCAGGTCGTCTGCTGCAGAGTATTCAAGCTGGTCAGAGGCCGCTCATCCTCTCGCTGTTAAATGTCACTCTCTCCCCTCCACTGCACATCAATAACTGGCCCTGGCACTGCAGGACACCCCTCTTGGTTGTTCCATTTCCATTTGCAGCCATGAATATAAATTTCTGGACGACCTGCCACTCTTGTCAACACAAGGGGAATTTCATTCTGCTACGCTTCCACTGAGCTGAGGCCTCCGAATGCTAGGTGACATTAAAAATGCTGCACTGTATATTTCCCTGTAGCTTTCGCATTTAAAAAAAAAAAAGGCCCAAAAAAAGCTCACCTCAAATGCACACTGCTGGCACAGCTTTGACTTTGATCTACTTTCACCAGACAACAAAGCAGACAAATTTATTGCTGTGATTGCAAGTGTGCCGCGTTAATTAAAAACAGCAGTGGTTACCCTCGCTTAGACGTTGTTTGTCTTCTTAACGTGACAAAACACAGCCGCTCATCAAAGCCGCGTATAAACAGGCCTCTGTTTGCTCTAACTTATCAAGCATCGGCGCTGAGGTCCTGAGGGAGCATGGCTCTGTGCCTTCCCTTTTAAACAATTACATCAGGAGTCAGACGTGTAACCTCGCTCGGTCACACTTTCCATTTCAATGTAAATGTCAGACTGATACATCTTGTGCAAAGGCTCCCCGCGGACACACTTGTTGTCTGTACTGTGGCGACAATAGCAAAAGATTACATGCAAAAAGAACAATGAACATGAAGCAATAATTAACAGACCATGGAGAAAATACAATCTTCTCCATATGGGTCCGTCTGAGAATAACCAGCGACTCCAAACAAAGTGATCAAAGCTGCAAATCAACTCAAACCTGTGCAAGGTGCCTGCTATTACATGAATCTCATATGCTAGTGACCATTTCCCAAAAATGTTGAACATCAGTCCCAATTGAAGGCTTAACGTCTCTTCAATAATTGTAGCTTTTAGTGTATAATAAGCTTTTACTTTAGCTTTCACTCAGGACAAAATGAGAGCCCTGCTGCACAAAGGCACATTATTTCACAGCCTTTAAACACAACCCCCTACTGGGAAAACCATTATCACAGCTAATGTCAGTTGTTAGAGGGTGTGAATGCAGCCTGTACATGCAGGTCCGGGGGGTAATCAGGGAGAGTGTTATGTGGAGCTGTGGGGGAAAGTTTAAAAACCCTGTATATAGTCTGGGAAAAAAATATGCTCTTAAGTTAACTCGTGATCATGGCCAAAAAGAAACAACGTCATGGATTAGTTTGGTAACTTTTGTTCTAAATCACACAAGGTTTGCTCTTTAAACGTTGTTGATACTCGGGCGAAAGACCGTGGCCTCCAAAGATGGCATGCTAGCTATGAGCATGCCTAAAGGCGTTTATGCTCAACGTGTTGTTTGTTGTAGTTTTTCCGAAACACCAGGGGCAGCCGACATATTGACACATCATCAACTCACAACTTGGACTAATTTTTATTAAAAAAAACAAAAACCTTTGATTCTTTTGACCTGAGGACCCTTATGGACTAAAGGAATATGAATAAGTTACAGGGTAATTGAGGAATGGACACATAATTTGAGGTAGCCAACAAGAACTTCTATTAAAAAAATGAACTGCTTGGCAACCAGACTAGGCGTCTAATTGAGACAGGCCTTTATTTGTCAAAATGTGTAGCCACACCAGGCTAGTTAAAAGGGACTGGCCGTTTAATGGGGACGAGACTTTAAATTCAAGTTTTACACAGTATGTCATTTTAGGCTCGTGCTCCCTTGCACTGTGGACACTACAGCAAATAAAAACAACTTTGCACCCGCTGCTTGTGGGACCCTCACTGTCACCCCCATGAAATACAATTTAAAGCAGACTGAATTATTTAGTGATATCAATTAATTCACATTCTTACCCATCTTTCTTGCATGGAATATGCCCTTAAACAATGTTTTCAGACTATAAAATAAACAAAAAAAAAATCTTTACACTGCCAGAGACATGGGTCAGTGTTGTGTTCCATGTAGTTCAACTGTGATTTATGACTGTTGTGACCTAAAGTACAAACTCACTTGTAATTTAACCCACACAGGAAAGAGCTCACTTAGCCCTTCACATCATTATTTCACTCCATCATCCTCACTTTTATCCAGCAACAATGCTGGGTGCACTGTTAGATGGGGACAGACGGTGAGGTGTAGAGGCAAGCTATGATAGCTGACAAGTAGAGCTGGCTGGCAGTTTTTGAGGAAGCAAGTAATTCAGCTTTCTATATGTGAAAAACATCTGCAATTCAGTCTGAAGTGATTCCTAGATATGTATATCTGTGAGGCTGCAGACAAACCAGATCGGCAACCTCATGGAATTTTGTTAAGCTTGTAAATCATTTGCCAAAAGAAAATAATTGTGACTGGCAGCCGATAGGATAAATCGGTGTACCCTCCAAAAAAGGCGCATGGCTTTGGTTATGACACCCATGGGTCCATGGGCTCTATTGAAGCCTAAGGTCGTGTTCAAACAGACGACAGCACTGTGTGGAAAAAGCTCACCCACCTCATTCATTTTAATGGAACTACTGCATTGGTTCCCCTAATGGGTCAACACAGTGGGGCCAGAGGCTCTGGTGAAAAACGCAGGGACCTCCAGCAAAAAAGCTCAAGTTTTGCCACAACTCAACGTGATCCAACAACACTGCACTGGACCATCAAATAAGGCACAAGCACCCAATCCTGTACTCAAAGACTCAATGGAATCAGCTGTTCATTTTTTCCAGCATGTAAATTTAATGTAAATGGTAAAAAAAAAAAGCCCAGTTAACGTCAGTTACAGATGCACATTGCTAACCAGGCTAGCATTTGCTATGCTAATGATACCTGGCCTGTGCCCTTGAGCTCACAGTCACCACTCCTTCCACCCCTGATTCCTTAACGGGCTGTAGACATGCAGTGTTTATTTGCAACCTAAAACTGATTGTTTTATATGTAGAGGCACGGCAGGAGCGCTCAACCGCTAGAGTGATGCCGCCGTGGTGCACACTTGTTCCCGAGTGCCGATTTTTCATGGTCCAAAGGCTGCGACCTGAGATAAACTGAGTTCAACTTTTGGCTCACAGCAGCGCGTACCACGTCATGTGATGAGGAACAACCAATCACAGCCGACAGATATCTTTCCCTTCTTCTGTAAATATCAGTCTGTGGTAAATATGAAGTTGATCATGTTAGTGCAGGGCTACCAGAGCTTTACATCTGTCCCACGGATGATATGCCCACACACTCATAAACAGCATCTGGAAGAAGATCAGCTCTGCACTCAGGATTTTAGGTTAATAGGCAATGACGTGGTGCTTGTTAAGGTGGCTTAGCAATCTCAGACACAACCTGCCACCATGCTATTGAAAGGTGGCAGAAAAAAAAGCACAAGAGTAGCGCCCAGCACCTGACCTCACGCCTTCCAGGTGGGTAGACGCAGCATTTGTACGGCCCCTTACAGCTTCCCTTCTCGTCCAAATACGGATGCTTCTGGCTCCAAAAAACCAAGATGGCAATAGACAATATGTCATACACGAGACTTAAAAATGGTGAACCAATGAGTGACATCATGGTAGCCCCCCCTCCTCCTTTTCCTAAGGTAAAGAACACCAAAAAGGGCTTCCCAAGGACTTAACCCAAAGTATCTTTAGACCCCTCCTTTCCCCTGTTCTCTGCCTCTTTACCTTTTCTCAGGAACATACCCCTCTTACAGAGAAAATGGATGTGGTAGCGCTCAACAAGGCTGCTTTCCGTGGACCTGGATGGATTGCATGTAAGCGATGAGATTGGTTTCAGTGTTCCCCGTGGACTGAAGCCTTTGGTGTTTGGTGATAAATGCCTCCTGTGTGGTAATACAGTGTGATTAACGGACACAGCCCAAAGCCTGATCCCTCCTCTCCCTCCTCACCGCACCTGAATCAATCATCTACATGGAAAGGCCACAGTCTTGGGCTGGAACAGCTGCTTAGAGCTCAGCTCTCTCCTCTCGCACTTCAGGAGAGCAGAGATGGCTGTAGGCCTCAGTTTTAAACACAGCGAATACAAATGGATGAAGAAGTATCGGCTCACGCCTACAATGGTGTGCAGGTGCCTACAACCACAACCTTGATTATCTTTTTAATTTAATAATAAATTTCATTTAGTACTACGAGAAAGTTCCATGAAAAATTAAGTAACCTGACCGCTGATATTTACGAGAAATTAAAAAAAAAATGCTATTGAAATAAGTACACGACATCTCAGTGGAACTTTGACAACTTTGAAAATTGCACATCTGTTTTTCCTTGACCTTAATGTGTTTACCTGTTTCGAGATTGAATTTGCTTTCCATTTAAATGTGTGGTTGAATAGATACAGTAAGACCTTGAAAAATCAAATACTGCTGCATCCTCACTAATAATCGTAAATTATATCCTATATGCAAATTTTGTAGGTCATTTCAATAAAAACAATTAAAATATCTGCCCCTATAAACCTCTGTAGCAGCCGCTTCCAAGAGAACACATCCATCCCCTCTACTAACGCTGAGGTGACAAGGCAGGCTGAATTTAAAAGCGCAACTCGACACACGGCTCCACACTGAGCAGCCTACATGATCAGATTTGATATTACGACCGACATTAAGAAAAAGGCTGCGGCAGCAGTTTTACAAATAGCCGTGAAACCATATCATTGGAGGGGAGATTATGGCAGCAGCATAAGCAGTCAAATCAATCCCTGAGTATTTCTGTGCAAGTCGATAGAGGATCCAGGTTAGGCCCATTAGTCATGTTGGCACCCTGCATTGCATTCCCAGGCCTGAAACGACCCTGCAACTTCTCTGCACATTGTTGCTAAAAGCTCACAACACGCCCAAATTGACTTCTGCAGCACACTGGCTTTTTTATAGGTGTGTAAAAAGGAATCAATGCTAATTTATGTCATACGGCATTAATATGCATTGGTTTAAACTCCGTCTCGAAATATTTAACAAAGGCATAATCTGCTCCTTGATGACAGTGAGAGGGAAAAGCCATTTGCTGATAATTCATACATACTGTTCAAAAGGAAGCACTCAGAGACACTTTAATATTGTTCCTCCCTCAGTAACTTGTTATGATTCACAGACATGCCCGGCATTACAAGTGAAGAATATGCCTCCAGTGTTAGGACAATTTCCTCTCACCACCCTCGAAGAGAAAGTAAACAAATTCGCAGCTCCGACTCCCAACATGAGAGGGGAGGCTTACGCAGAATGATGAATGAAGCAAAGTCCAGTATCCACGGCAGAATGAGGACTGATGAGAAGTTAAGTGATCCCTGGATTTGCGGGAGGGATTTAAAGCTCTGTTTTGTAGCCATTTGTCTGAAACCTCGAGAGGAGAGACACGCACAGAGAGAGAGACACTGGATTCCTGTGATGAGGTTGATGTGCTGTATCACAACACGTGCTGGGACATAATGCTATTTGTTCCACACCAGCACTCTGTGATGCCACAAGATGTTACTCTACTCTCTGGTGCCGTGCTGTTGTTAGGACAGATTTTCAATCCATACTTATTATACTGTAGCCAGGGACCCAATTTATACTGCAATATTGTAGGTGGCTGTGAAGAGAAATTGATCTAAGGAGGGAAATCCTTTTCCAGTGGGAAATTTACTATTGTTAAGTCAGCATAACATACAACACAGCACATCATATCTGATGCTCTCTGCTTTATATTAACACAAAATATAGAGGATGCTATATATATAATACGACAGTTAAATCAAGCAAAACTGTAGTAAGATCAGAATGCCTAAATTTTCCTTTTTATGGTCCACTTCTGGTATATATTAACATACTTTTTGGCTTTTCTTTCTGGTAATTTAATTTTGTGTTAGCACTGTACATTTGTTCTATTTTGTCTGTCTGTAACTTATGTCTTGGCCAGGACACTCTTGAAAAAGAGATTTTCACTCAATCTCAAGAGGTTTTCCTGATTAAATAAAAAGGTTAAACAAAAAAAAAAAAATCTAAATTCTAAAAGGTGTTTATTTTATTCTGACAAACTGATTAAATAAAAACTATGCTCAAAGCCACAGCATCGGGTTTGGTACTGAAACTGAAAAAGCTGTGCACCTCTAGTTCCATCGGACCAGTCGGCCGGCCAGCTTGCTCTCATTCGTAGTTGTTCAGAGTGAATGTGTATTTTACATTAATAATTTGTGGTGTCAAACACTCTTTTGTCTTCAGAATGCCTTGCCTCCAGCGTGTCCCTCGTGGCCTGTCTGCACCAGCTTCTCCGTCCAGGTGTGGCTAATTGCGGCTAATGAGTCATTAGCGCCAACCCCCAAGTGTGATGTCAGTGCTGACCCTGCATCCTACAAGCTGCCTAAACCACCACCACAAGACGTTCATTACACTACCAATAAAGCGTATCGTAACAGTGGCCTTTGACCACCAAAGTCCAATCGGTCAATTTGTTCCAAATTTAAAGAAAATCCCGCAAGGCGTTCTTCAGATATCATGTTTACCAGAATGGGATGGACGCACATCTGTACAGTGAGACAACCCAAAAACATAATGCATAAAAAAAACACACACACACACACACACACCACCAGGCGAAATAATTACTACTAGGATATGCTGCAGTCAGTTCCAGTGTTGTCTTTTAGGTAGAACAAAGTCCCGTCCAGAGGGGTCCACTGTGTCCCAGACTGCCTGCCATACATTCCTACACATTGTCATGAAGGGGGTAGGCCAGCTGTTCCAGAGAGGGTCTTCTCAGGACCTCCTTATTTCAGTTGTCCTTAGACATCCAAATTTGATGACAGTCTGTCTTGTTGTATGTGAGAGTATTCCAATCAATTCAGTGTTGTGGCTGTCCCTTGCATTGTCAACTTTGGCTGCTGAACAGGTGATAGCTCCAAATCTATCAGGGCAACCACTTCATCTTTCACTTCGGCCCAAAATTCCTGTATCTCTGCACATTTCCAAAACCTGTGTGCATGGGCGCCAATTTCTAAATTGCATTCAATACATTCGGGAGACCCTGGACCGAGCACTCTGCTCAATAATGGTGTGCAATGGATTTTGTCTCTCTATCAGTATTACAGCTCAGACTAGTCCATGACTGACGCTGAGTTATTTTCTTCTGTTCGACACTCTACTTCAATCTGCAGCTGCATTCCAATGGGATCTGTAAGTTGGTTAAAACTTCAGCCAAAGGCTTCGTAAACATAAGAAATAAATCTTCATGGTTGTTGAGGGATGTCTTATTTACTTATTTTATTATTTAATCATACAGAATATTGTTTCATACAGTTGTTTCATATTAAATTATATACTGAACATTAATGAAAAGTGCCATGTGCTTAATCATGTGCACTGCTGATCAAATATCTATAATGATTTTGCAAAATAAAACAGGACCAAGCACCTATTTATAAATGCAGGAATTTAAGAGGCAATCTGGACTGCAATCTGTTCAGCGAGATTATTCAAACCTCTCTCGCAGCAAGTCTGACTGACGCCGCAGCACGGGGAAGATGCAGAGGACACCAGCAGTTAAAGATTTTTATTGATTGAACTACGGATTTCATTAAATTCATAAGCGCCATGAGGGATTTTGGCGTATCTTTACCTCAGTGCACCTTCTCCTTGTGGTGGAGCCATGCTGACAAGTTTAAGTTTGACATATTTCCCCACATCACCAGCCAGCCAGCCAGCAGAGCCCACAACAACATCAAAACACAGAGAGCTTCATCCCACAAAAAGACACAGGGGTTGCACACTCTTGCAAGCGGAGATTAGTCCGTGTGAAGGTGACTCTACCTGTGCTTACACTTTAAGTGTGCCAGGTGCTCAGTCAACCTCTGAATCCAAATAGGGGAGCTGAGTGTGAGGCAGGCAGCCTCAGCTTGCCTCCCCACAGTATAACTTACCTGTCACCAGCACGCCCCAGATAAGGACAGATGACCTTTCTCCAGGTTGTTATAATAAATCAACTCCAGAGGCGGTTATTCCTGGCACGGCCCTCTCGTCAGGCCTTACAGGTATCAATTGAGAAATAACACAGCCGGGCACCTCTGCTGGCATTTTCCACGTCTCTGTTTGATATGTCAATCTGTCAAGTGAAGGCGCGAGTATGAACAAAACACATGCACACACACGGGCGGGGAAGTTCCCTTATGAATTAATGTGAAAGCTAACCAGGTCTGCCTTGTTTGTATGATTGCTGAACATTTTTCCCTTGCAGTGATTCTACCAAAGACACAAAGTAAGCTTAAACACATCTCATTGGGTCTTGCATTTAAAAATCGGTGACACTTAAAGCTAAACTGGTGAAAAGAGCCAGCCAAATATTTTTGCAACAACAGCACAAAAAGCTGTAGCAGCGGTTTAAAGCCAGCAACCAAGTCTTCAAAGCCATATTCATGAACTTGCTGATCATGCAGCTCCTGATCAGCAAACACTAAAGAATTTATGGTAAAAAATCTTCAAGTTTTGCACAATTACTTTTTTTATGGACTGTTTATAGTAGAGAACTAGAATGTTCTTTTTCTCGATTAGAGAGAAAACAGAGCCAAAGTTAATTGCCCCTCTGATAATAGGAGCATTTGAGCGGCTCAGCCACCAAACAGGCCTCGTGGGGACATTAAACACAGAATCTCTGAATCGCTGCACCAGCTGACTCATTCTCATCACACTGATGACTACATTTAACTAAATCAGTGTGAGGTGCTCTGCTCCTCTTCCTTTCTACTTCAGTCTAGGGTGTGATTTCACGCTGATCAAAAGCTGACTGGGAAGTAGGAGTTCAGCCCCACGACAGCACGTCTGGGATCTGAAAGTTCATAAAGGCACGCGGCTCTGAGTTAGGAGCAGGCATTCGTCACACGTAATGGCATGGATCAAATTAAGAAAACAACAGATCTGACTCAAACCAAAACTGTTTAACAGCTGAATATTAACAGTGTCGTTGCTTCCAGAGAGGAAATGATGCCATAAAAAAAAAAAAAAAATAAAGCAAACAACTGTGCCACATTGCAGTGATTCAACGTTTCTTACCACAGGAGGATCTACCAAGTCTCACAAACCGGCTTCCAGAAATCTGTGACACGGGGGTCCTTGCCAGCCACTCAACCAAATGCCACCCTTTAATCACACTATAAGAGCTGAATCAGACAATTGGAGATTCATATTTGCCGGACCAGCAAGTATTTGACAGCAGCATCAGAGAAGCTGCTCTGGCAGGCTGCATGGCTTTCATTACCTAGAGTGGCTTTTAGAGGAAGACGGTAAGCTCCATCTATACTGCATCTCCAACAGTTCCAAGCCAAATGGACAATGACAAATATCCATGGCAACTCAAACACATGCAAAGCTTTTCATTTTCCCCCCAAATGCTAATATCGCAGTGTTCTACAAGGGCTCGCTTATTCAATCAATGTGCACTGAACAATAATGTGTGAAGACAACTCAGGCCTCCCTGTTTGGTGCATCATGTATCAAGCAGCAGATTTCCGCATAGAACTGGGACACTAATCCCCTTTCCAATAGAGGAGACATCACATGGCAAAAAAAAAAAAAAAAATTATAATCTTCCTAAAAGTGATTAAAAACTTTTTAAAACTGGGTACACACTCACACAAAGTAGTGCACGTCTTTACTGAGATAAGCATTGTGTGATCAAATAAGAATTGCAGAGAAGACTCCAGAGATTGTAGTAAATGGCAAAGATTATTTTACATGTCCTGAAGTTTGTCACATAATCTCATGTCTTCCTTTTTTTTCTGAATCTGGCTTCAAAGTATGCAATGAAAAAAAAACTGCTTTAAGATTTAAACCACACTATACTTCCATTCTCTACAATCCATTTTTTACTCCTGTGGGTTTTTTTTAACCTGAAACAATTAATTTTTGAGGGACCTGCATCAAGCTGTAAACACAACACTGACATTATCAAGATAAGAATGTGATAGCAAACTGTGATACAGAGCAACATTAGCATTTAATTGTGTTTCTGGCTATTTGATGTGTTAGGACTAATATTCCCTCTCTTTTAACTCTGTTTTTGGTCGCCACCGACTCCTGAAGGAAATTTCTTGCCCTTTCTTTGCCACAATTTCGGTACCAAATTTAGTCATTTTAAGGGTATCGACGAGGCTGCCCCAGCTAAGAATTTTCCAAGTCAACCAATGGTAATCATTTAGGGCCATTGGTCGACTAGTTGCCCGCATATTTACAATGTAATTATTAAATGCCATATCCTGGGCAAGGCACCACAATGGTTTAAGGTCTGAGAAAGAATAATATCAGAGAAATACAAAATCGTACTAATTAACCTTCGTTAATATGGCCTATATTTATCTACAAGTGCACGTCACACACTGAGCAAACTGCCTGTTAATGACGCTGTCAGCAAAGCAGTAACGATTGTGCTAAGTGGCTAATGGGCATGTAGCTACTTCCATGTTTCAGATGATACGTCATGTTAGAAGAAGGGAAAGATATCTGTCTGCTGTGATTAGTTTGTAACATGACTCCTGTCTGACTGCTAAGCGTGGCCACTTCCTGTGTCTGTCCTTTCAAATTAAAGTCCCACATGGTTTAGTCATGTAGGTTTTGATTTATTTTGACAGGGACAGCTCCTAATAGAGTTTGACGGTTGCTGGGTTTTTTTTTGTGTGTGTGTTTGTGTTGTTTTTTGCGACCAGTGAAATCTTACTAACTAATAACCCTTCTGGTCAATTAACGTTTGGTAAACTATTAGAGGGCAGACTTAGTATTGACCAAAGTATGTTGGTACTACTAAGTACTGATTCACATCTGTGCCAAATTGCGGTACCTACGTGTACATCTGGGTGCTGTGTTTCAGCAGTGGTAAGGCTGTGCAATTAATCGCCTGGTGACGATTTTGAGGTCAAACGATTTTGAAATGAATGAAATCGAGGGTAAACGATTGTTGGTCGCGGACACCTGGAGATGTTATTTTGTCTTCTAGGGATGCCCCTCCCCTCCTCTCCTCTATTCACTCCATGAGCCAGTCAAATAGGTGAACTACGAATAATGTGAGGGGCAGGTGATCACGGATGATTTCAAAAACAGCATGTGGGAAATGGCAGAGGGAGAGCGAGAGACGTCTGTGTGTGTCTCACCGAACTCCGCCGTGTGCAATACAGAGCAGAGGAGAATTGTAAATGCGTGACCATGTAGAGACAGAAATCACATGCCGTTGTGTCAACAATACTAGTCATCACGCGCACCGCATAATCGTTTGCATAATCTTGATTTCAATTTTGACCAAAATAATCGTGATTATGATTTTTTCCATAATTGAGCAGCCCTATGACGTGGTCACCGGAGCTGTTTGCAACCACTCTAGGGCAAACTAGGTGGAGCAGAGTGTGGCGCCTCTGGACAGAAGCAGCACACTCTGCTCCGTAATATGTAACCCCACAGATTTTCCCTTCACTTTTACGCAGAAACAGGAAGTTTGGACTTAGTTTTTACAACTAAAATTCTATTTATTTTCTATTATTACAGCACAGGTAAGGTACTGAAAAAAGTATCATCTCGTTCAGCCTTGAGCTCTATGGCTCTAACCAACAATCTGAGGTTGAGTAAAGCCACACCACTCTCTCTAGCAGAAATATTACATCAGTATGGCATGATGACAGCCAGCATCAGTAAATGTAAATTTACAGCAGGCTAACGATATTTTTAATTGGATGTTAAAAATGACAGTGAGTAAAATTTAATGAACTGAAAATGGTCGGTCGCCTTTATTATTCTGAGAAGAATACTGGCTGATATGTAGGTTTTACTTGAAGATGTTCTGGTGTTAACTAAGTCTTTCTGCAGAGAAACTGTTAGACGTTTTAGGAAAAAAAAAAAAAAAAAAAAAAAAAATCACTGCACATTTCCTTCTCCATAGTCTAATCTGAATCATATTTAATGACTTCTTTGACCGTTTTCATTTTCTCTGTCATGACGGTGAACAAGTGCTTGACATATGCTGTTGCACTCTCTGTAGAGGTAACACTTAATTATCAAACCAACTGGATTACTGCTCAGGCCTGCCAGCGATGACGACTTGAATTAATGACACATGAAAAGCAATCTCCGCGCCCTGGAAGTCCAAGGCCTGCAAGGGCACGCACACCTCCACACATAATAAACATCCCATCATTGGGATGAGTACTTTGCCTCCTACATCTAAAGATACGACTAGAACTGTAAATCTGCTCAACTTTCCTCCTTGGAGTTCATCTGTGTCTGGAGGGCGTCCATTACCCTGCTGCTTTACTGTGTCTCTTGAGGTCCTGCGCTTTCTCTCGGGTACACAGGAGAAAAGTCAAAGTCCATAAAGTGCAGCAAGAGAATTTATCAATTTACTGCTATTACTGTAGTTAGTTGAAGTTTGAAATGCGTGCTGTTTCCTCTAGTCTTTGGAGTCTCTGTCCAATAGACATTAGATATTAAAAATATAATACTTGTAATACTTGAAAACCACCCATAATTGATCTATTTGGCAACTTAAGGGCAGCAGATACAAGTTGTGAATAACAGTGGTATGTCATCACCTTTTAAGTTGATATGGTGTTAGTGTTAGCAAGCAGTTGGTTATTAACACATCCAGCAGTTATGGTGCAACATGATCATTCAGTGGGAGTCGTGTTTGTGTCCACCTGATGCCTGTAAGTCCAATTTTGACTCTCTTTTTGTGCTCTGTTTTTGGTCTCCACCTCCTCAATGGTGTAAGGTAGTTATGCCTGGTGAACGCTACTTACCAGTTACGAAACACAAATAGAGACCTTACATTGGACAACATCAGGATACATACCCAGCAATCATTACTGCATATGTGCACAAAACAAAAGTTTTTTTTATATTCATTTATCTATTTTTTTTTCATTTTATTTGTATAGTTTATTCAGAGTTTTTATAGTTTATGTAGAGTAAGTATATATCGTAATTTTGTTACTGATTCTACTTACTATTTTATCAAAAAAAACCCAACATGACAGAGATGGGTTTGCCTTTTTGAGGGTATTCATGGCGTATGGCAGCATTTTTTTTTATCTAACATAAGTTCTTTTTAGACACAGGCATATTTTTAAAGGTGGCAATTTAAATCACTTGCAAGGGCTTGTTCTCTGCCCAATGCATTGGTGGTAGACTGGGCAATGAATTGATACCATATTGATGTTGGGATTTGAGACCAGAGGCCTGTACTACAAAACAGGATCTGGAGTTAGCAAAGTAACTTCAGGGATAACTCTGGGTTTTCAGTACTACAAAGCTGGTTCTCCTTTTACTAGCATAAATCACCATGGTAACTTATGCTGAACAGGCATCCTGCTGCAGAGCAGGTTATGTTAGGAGTATCAGATCACAGCCTGTCAACACCCCGACCTTTGACCAATCAGATCATTGAAGAAAAAAGTATCCAAATTTCCTGTTATAGGATTACAGAGTATTTTTTTTACATCCAACGCCAGTGACATTTCATCGTCTTGGAGTGCCAGACACATCTCATATGATATGAAGCAGCCAAGTTCATTCAAGGTTCTGATGATGTCACTCGTAATTAACAACCCGCTTCTTTCACAGGAACGCGCTCGTGGCTGGATAGTCCAGACAGACAATGTTAGAGTTAGTCAGACCAGATAACGCAGAGATTTCCTGGTTAAGTCAAACTGGTTTCGTAGTATAGGCCTTAGGTATCATCTCAGAAAGTAGAAACTTGTAATATCGAAAGTGCCTTTTCCTGGTTTTAAAGGCTGCATTACAGAAAACTGATGTAATTTTCTGTACTTACAGCTATTCTATTATTTGCCTTTACCTATTTATTATATCCACATTACTGATGGCAATTAATCAAAAAATCTGATTGTGTAAGTATTTTGTGAAAGTACAAACAGTCGACCCTACAATATTATGATATTTGATTTACTGCATATCGCTCAGCCCTTGTTGGAGAGCATTTACACTGAAAACAGCAGCCTGCTGTGGCCGAGACAGGCTATGAGAGCGGTGATGGTGAACCAAAACAGTGAAAGTCCCTTTAAAGGTCTGTAAAGCCGATGGAAGCTGTATATTCATCCCTATGAGTGACGACTCCCACATCATACACTGTCATCTGATACATTGTCTCTGTGAGAAATATTAATTAGCCTCTTTAAAGTGCTTTATTTCTATGCCAACTGGGCAAACTTCATCTAATGAACGCTGTGTGATATGATTGTCTTGTTTTCTAAACTGCTATTTCCCTCAATGACCTCATCTTTAATAGACAGAAAACAACAACAATGACAATAATAATGAATCTGACAAAGTGCCCACATATTGTGCAATAAAATGAAAAATCTGCGTACATCAGTGTTGGCAAAATGTAAAACACAACCGCTGTCTGCAAGTTCAAGTTCATTTGGGTCAGGGTCGATAATGACTCCCTCCCACATGCTGTTTCAGGGAGATGCCCACAACACTGGTATATGTCATGCGCAGGTAGCAGATAGAGTGAGACATGCATGGTTCACTGATCCGAGCTGTAAGTGGGAACGGCCACGCAGTAATTGCAGCCCTCTCTGCATCACTTATTATGAATAAAATATGATGTGGGGTGTTATTCAGCAAAGGATTAGGGCACGTCATTGGTGTGCCATATAAAGTAATAACAGTCTATTACTGCTCCTGCAGGACTGTTCTAGAAACTAAGGGAATGTGAATATGTTATTTTTATAACTGGTGGGGGAAGAAAAAACATAATGTCGGAAGGAGGTTTATTATTTTTGCAGTAGCCATCACTCATTGGGTGCTATTCCAACTAAGCTAGAGTAGCCATTAATGGTAATATTGGTGACATACGACACACTGGAACAGAACCAGATTGTAATGAACAGCAGTTTCCCTTCGCCGTCCAAAAGACTGACAGCAATTAGGTATATGATCACTATCAAGTAGCATTTACTTTAAATGTACAGCACATACGCTAAATCTAAACTGTTAAAAAACATCTTTTAGTTAGCGACAGCAAACTTAACATGACAAAAATCCAAATGGCAGTAGTTGCCCTTTTTTGTTCTCTATACACAACTTACGAGGCAGCTTTTCAGTGCACATAACGTACAGTAAAAACCTCGAGGACACAGTGATCTAAACATCATTATCCAGAATCACAGCAGAGGACATCCTCTGTCATTGCTACGTAGGCACATCTCTCCCTCTCCCCCCTCTCTGTGCTTCATCAAAGGAGAGTATCGAAGAGCGTCCGCACTGTACCCGTGTTTTGGCTTTGTACTTCTGAACTGAGCATTCATTATGCATAAGCAACAAGAAAGCTGCTAATGAAGATTTTATAATTGATAAAAACTGCAGCATCAGCATATGCATAAAATTACCATGAGGCCACAGTTAAAAGGGGAACAACGAACATGAAATGGAACAGGGAAAAAAAAAAATCTCTATATACTGTCCCAACACTTTAAAGAGGAAAAAAATGCATATTAATTTATTGGTTTGAACATTTATGGCCTTTATCCAAATTATACATTCATGTACCTGTAAGTGGATGTGAGGCGAAACACAAGGCTCCCCTCGGGACAAACAAGCACATGAGCAAATTAGGTATTAACTCAGTGTTGGCTGCCTCAGCCTCGTGTATTGAAGTCAGTTTTGTTTGTATTTTCAAACCGAACTTGGATATCTAACAACACATAGTGGCACAATGTGTTTCTGAATAGAGCTGAAAGCACAGAAACAAGGATTGTTTGCTTGTTTGCAACTAGAACACTGGAAATATGCTCACACACACAAAGCAGACTGAAATGGGAGCAGCCTTTTCAGATAGCTACGTGCATGTTACCCAACTTTCACACACCATTTTTAGAAAATAGCATTTGATTGTTTTAACATGCCATATTTTCCCCTTATATATTGTGTTTATGTTGACCTTGGTGTGGGGCTACTGTGTACTTGCAGGGATAAATAAAAGTTGAAAAATGCAGAGAGCAAAAAAACAACAACAGATTTTGGTTCTATGCTTGAAAGTTGAGGCAGTCAGTCTCCCAGTTCAGATGCTATCAGCACATTACATGATCATTATCTGTGGTTTTTAGCCTCATTAAGATTGGTCATGACAGATGGCTGTTATCAGGCCATTGAAAGGCGGTTTGCATGTTCAGTGTTGTGAAACAGTGACAGTTTTGTTAGGTTTCACTTTCACTTTAGTTAGGTTTACACCCCAAAACTATATGTTAGGTTTAAGAAACAATTTGATGTTTGGGTTAAAATAAATACGTCTATTACACAACATAACATGCCATCACATGACGTGGTTAAAAGAAATAACACACAGGACACAAACCCCACTCTCTTGGGTGAAAGTCCTGTGTTTGTTTTACTGATCCACCCTCCCTCCCATACAACTCAGGTTTTCTTGCTCTTTACACGACATCACTTGACTGCCTCCTTCCCCCCAGTCATAGTGATAATGGCCACGAGAGGGCTGAATTCAAAGGACCTCAGGCTGACTTTCTGCAGACTTCCAGGGAGCCCGCTTGGGGTGCAAACCTCAGCAGACTTCACTGATTCAATAACCCACAATTGATTGCCACATGGACGTGGCGTTGTGGGTTTTTTAAATTGCCAAAAAAAAAAATTATGAATGTGCAAATAGTTTTTGATAGTTGGGTCTATTAAAAAGCTTCTTGAATTGTATGGCCTAGAAATAATTTTCAACCACATCATGATACAGAGATATGTTTAAGTCTAGGCTGTGGAGGGACTGAAAATGCATTTTAATATTGCAGCCTCTCTAGTCATGCAGTCTAATAGGCCAGAAAAAAATTGGCAGAAAACAGCAGTGAAGGTCTTCTAATGTCAGTAATACCCAATTTATTGTGTTTTAGTCCAAGCATTTCTGTTTTTGAAGGCGTGTAGCCTGTTATAAAGAGATGTACATCTTTGTTTAATCCAAAAAAAAAAAGGCTATACGTGGAATTTACATCTTTATATCTGCGGGGACAGGTGAGTAGGCACTGTTCATCAACTTGTATGACATGTATATGAATATGACAGCAGTGATAGCTGACCGTTTCCACAGCAACAAGCAAAACAGTCTTGAGGGCTGTCTATCAGCCGCTTCTCGTCTCTACCCTCGCAGACTTTCCGTGATGACAGTGAATATATCACACAACGTACAACTGAAGTCTGTGAGGGCAGATACATAAAGCTTAAACAGAGGTGGCAAAAAATACGACCGAGGGGGCTGAGCCTGCGCCTACCAGGAAATGTAAACAG
Source organism: Epinephelus awoara (assembly GCA_035609425.1). NCBI lineage: Eukaryota > Metazoa > Chordata > Actinopteri > Perciformes > Serranidae > Epinephelus > Epinephelus awoara. The sequence continues at coordinate 22,833,447 of CM069307.1, forward strand.
CAATGTCATTGCATGATAATGGGTTTCTAAACCTTATAGTGATTGTGGCAGGCCCCTTCTAACCTATGATGCCATTGGTTGGTTATTGCCACTAATAACAGCCATTTAATTGCCTGATAACACGCGACCTCACTAAGCAGGAGTTATGGTTACCCTATTCATACCAAAACCAAGTGATGTTTCCTTGGCCCATGACCTAACTCTTCAATTCAATTTCCCTGATATCTGTTTTGTGGTATTAGACATATCTCACAGTTAACAGAAAGGCAGACAAACTCAAAACCTCTGACTTTTAAAGAACTGAGAAAAAAACCCTAAGAATTTCCGTAGCACATACAGACTTATGACTAATGGGCTGAATCTGGATCGTCCAGACATTGCTTTGCTACATTTCTAAAAATCAGCTAAAAAGGACAAGGAGAGGTATTAACAAAATTCAAATAAGTTCAGCACTAATTCAAAAGCTGGCCATTAAATGTCACCAAAATACCACATTTTTGTAAGCTGAGGAAACTCTTAATTCAGCCGACAAATCTTGTCTCGTCCAGCCTCTACAGAGACATATTGTAAGAGATGCTGACACTGTCAACAGCAGCATCACATTACAAAAAGGATGACCCTGATGAATTCTATTCATTTAATACAACAGAACATCCAGTTGCCATCTCAGTGTTTCAATGCGTGTCAGACACGTCTAAAATGTAGGCTCTGATTTACTATTAAACCACATTTTCAGGTGGAGCCAGGAAGAGTGAAGCTATGACATGTGTTTGCATTGTACGTTTCTGCAAACCACAAATAAGTCACAATGGTACGTTGGTGGATACGTTGAAACTTTGCTTGTCTTTACGTTTCAACAGCGCTGTGGTTAATGTGTGGTTATGCTTGGGCACAAAAAACACTTGGTTATAGTTGGAAAACGATCATGTTTTGGCTCAAAATACACAGTTTTGGTGCCACAATAGCCGCTGGAAATACTGTGATGGCTTGCTAAAAAACAACCTTTTCTCCCAGTGGTCTGCAGCTTGTTTGTCCTCCCATGATTTTAACTTAAAACAAACCAAACTCACACTCCGGGCACCGAGAGGATGCGTAAAAGTCAGTGTCGCCCCAGCTGAAGAAGCTGTCTCTCTTGCTCTGTTGTATGAATGACAATGTGCATGCATGAATGTTTTTGCGCTCTGGTTGAGCGACCTTGTGCTCACATGGAGAATACTTCTTCTCAGTATCTCTGATATGTGACAAAGGCTTCAAGTGGCTTATTCTGCTGCAGAATAATATCTTAAATGCCCTTTGTCCTTATTATTACATGTGATGATTTGCAAGAGAAAAAGTTTTACCCTGATGTCAAACTGTTAGAACATATCCAATAACATATCATCTGCAGGGGGACACTAAAAATAAGCCTTGCCGGTATTTGCTCATAAGAAAATATTCTGTGACTATTAAAGTAAAATGATAATAACACACTTTTATACACGGACAGCAAAGAGTCAGACACCGCTGCTTTATTCGAGACGTATAATGTATGCTTCACTGTCGGGACTCCAGGCTGTATGTTTGATAATCAAATTTCCTCACCTCAGACCTGTAGCCGTGACAATAAAGCACCGTTGCTGTTGTTGTTTTTTTAATCTCGGTGACAGAAATTCTGACTGCACTAATATTAAAGTGAGAACCCAAATATGCTCATTCTTATTTCAGTGGAAAGCAACATCAAATATTTCTCTGATGCTGACCTGCGACCTTATACTACACACGCAAAACAACCCTGAAGGCACGATTCACTCAATCCATGCTTCATGCGAGTACATTTGGAAAATCAGCTCCTTGTTTTGTGACACAGTGTCACATTGCATACATCAACCCCGGTAACTCCGGACCAAACAGTTAGCTAATGAACACGTAACAATCAGAAATAACTCCAGCAGCTCTCCTCTGAAATCGCCTGAGAGGAAAAACAACCTGCTCAACGAGCCATCTTCGTGCAGCCGACAAGGTAATGCCACGACGCTCTCCACAAAGCAAGTTAGGAGGACAGCACTTAGAGATATGTTTCTCCAAAAAAAAAAAAAAAAAAAAAAAAAAGCCCCTGAAGAGAGCAGGCTCGCCCGCTTCACTTCCCCCCTGACTGACAGCACACTCCAGAGGAGCCACGCCGCAGGACACGCACACTGATCCGGTCTGACACGCCTGACCTTTCCTGGGCCGCACGGCTGGCTCACCGTGCAGCGCGTCCTGCCCGGCTGAAAAGGCCATACAATGCCATGCAGGCAGTGCCATCGCCGCCCACCTCAAACACCCCCAACCCCTCTGCCATCTCAAGAGCTGGCGAGGTGAATGCCTGGGACTGCGGAAAAACAGCCACTCAATCTGAGAGGCTCCCAACCGCAAAACAAGGGTATGCCATCTGAATTTGGCAGTGATGTATGATTGGTATTCCCCACTGCACCCTGAGGTGAAGCTAAGATTTCTGTGACAAGTGGATTATTTATTACAAATGACCACATTTTACTGTAACAGGGTTGTTTTTTACTTTGACCTTCTACTATTTAAGATATTTTAATTAAGGCATTGCTCACACACAAAATGATTATGAAGCTGAAATTTGCATAATACTATTAGTCATCTCACTTCATAAATGTGCCGTGTGCAGCCAGTGGCTGGTTAGTGAGGAGGTCTAACGTAATGTGTCTGCCAACAGTCTTGGTCGAGGCAGAATGATCTCAGAATAGATGCAGCGGGAGGCCACTGAAGAACAAGGGACGGGAGGACTAGTAAGTGCAGAATAGATGCTGCAGCTGTGAAATGAAGAGCTGTCGCATCCAGTGAGCACTTCCCTGAGTAAAGGAAACACTTGGCACAGCAGAAATAAATCATGTGCTCGTGTACTTCAGTGTAAGATTGTATTTTTCAAAACAGGAATTCTTGCGTGCTTGTTTGTCGTGACATTCGGTCAGGGCTTTTGCTACGTGAAGGATCTTTGAGGATATTTATCTGACTAATAGACTTTTAACATGCTAATAAAGAACCTAAAGTGTAATGCAATTTGAAGAATCAGTGACTCCAGAAACACTAACTGCATCTGTGCAACGTGAACGTACACACACACACAAACACACACACATTGCTCATGCAGTGACTAGTTCATTACAATGCGGCCCCCTTTTCGTAATTGTACTGCATCTCTATCACATTAGCACAAGCAATTGCAAATGTCGTTTCTAATACAATTACAACAGAAAATATTGGGGAGATAATGCATATCAAATTAACCGGTTCTACTTTGCTTTTCCTCTCAGATAACTTCTGTGTATCTAAACCAAACATGCTGAGATCGTTTGAGCTCAGTCCTGGGATCAGATCAAATGTAAAGACTCGGTGTGATACAACAGTAGTGCACCTGTTCTGCAGGCCGACAACAACACCTTAAAAAAGGGACTTATCACTAGGCATGGGAACACAGAACCATTTCCACTTGAGACCTGGTTCCAAATTGTCTGATCCATTGGAATCTTACACCTCAGGGCTTATCAGTTCTTTTTATGTTTTTTTGAGAGTTGTGCATTGCGAACAACAACATCAAACGTATGCTGCTGGCTTCATTTCGTGAAGAAATATGACATTTACTGCTAGTAATGTCTAAAATGATCATTTCAAGCAAGGGTGGAAACACCAAACGTCTTTCTACGCAAGATGGGCCTAAATTCCAGGAATGCCATGACACTTTCTGAACGAGTGGCTCCTCCTCACAACCAAGCAGCTTGTCCACAAAAGAGGGTAAATATCCTGTGATAATACCATTGGTGCCACATAGGCAGGCTTGGCAGATTTTTTCTATGACTAAAAGAAAAATAAATGAAAACAAATACTGAAACCTTGAATAAAGAATCATAACAATAAGCAGAACCAATAACGGCAGTGGTATCAATAACATCTTATCCCATCCCTGTCACACAAGACAAGAAGGCCAAGGATGTGGGAAGAGTTGTGTGTGCGGATGCATACATCAGGGTCAGGTCTCACCCCAGTTTTGGGCAACAGATGGATACCCTAACGCACAGGGATGAAAATTCAACAAAAAGAAAAAACAGTCACTGACCCTTTAACTTCTCTACGAATTCAGAGTGTGTGCGCTTTCATAAAACTCTCAGTCAATTCTCAATAGGTGCAATTGGAGCCTTGATCCAGTGACAATGAAACCACCCGGGGCAGGGTGCCAGAACATTTGGACCGCGGGCTTACAAACAACATTGTTTCTGCTGTGAAAGGGGAGTTCTGTAAATGCTTGGTTAATGGCACAAATTGGCAGCATAACAGCACCGGCACAGCTGGGCAGGAATAAGTTCATTGTGAGGGTCTGAAGTGAACACAAAAGGAGAACAAACAGACAATTTATGTGTCTGAAGGTCACGCAAAGTGAAAGACTCTTAAATGTTGGAGCAGCAGTTTAAACTGTTGCATTATTCCCGTCAGCCTCACACTTGTGCATGCACACCCACCTTAAACAAAAATCAGCTGATTGCAGGGTGACTGGTTACAATTATTTGCCTCTTTACAATCAGTGTAGGTATTGTTTCTGACTTTCTGACAAAACTACAATGCATCACTGCAATGGGAACACCATCCCACCCATCACTGCACACTTAAGGGAGTAGCGCGTAAGATGTAGGGGGATTTAGTGTCATTTTGTGGTAAGGACTGCAGATTGTACCCAGCTGAAACTTCTCCTGGTTAGAATTGGGTGCTCACCTTGTGCTCACCTTATTTTTGATTCAGATGTTCAGGAGGTTTTAACCGGGAGCCGAATTATCTGCTGAGGTCTCTTCCTCTCCAGAACTTACAGATAAGGATATTTAAACCCTTAAAAACACTGAATAAAGCAGTTTCACTTTCCGATACTGCATGTTGCAGATAAACATTCTCACTATGACCTCATCACATATTGACATTTGCGCCATGTCAACATACGACATGCAAGGTACCCTGGGTGTATTGGTTGCTGTCAAGTTCTGCCTGTTACATGCGTAAACGCACTACATCAGTACAACACCGCAAATTGATGGGATTTTTTTTCCTTCAACAACAAACACGTGGTTAGCTTTTGGAAGAAATAACGTTATCCCCTTATGCCGCTAAAACTGTAACGGCAACCAGCCACGTATCATGCCGGCATTAAAGGATGGCTTTTGTAGTTGGTTTCTGATGCCGCAAGTCACTGCCCAAGCGCTGGATTACTTCTTTCAGAGGGCCTGCTAACTATGGTGACCGACACAAAAATATGAATGGCCCCATCTAGAGCCAGTGTCTTATTTGTCCATTCTGAGCCACTGTAGAAACATGGCAGTGCAACATGGCGATCTCCATGGACGGGGACCCACTCTCTCTGTAGATATAAAATGCTCATTCTGAGGTAACATAAACAGAGTGATTCTTATTTCAGGTGATTATACACTACAGAAAACAATTATTATTTATGTTTTATATTCCATTTCTGCAAATATATGCCCTTAACTCCTACGCTCTGAACCTTTAACTGTGTTGACAGAAGGCTATGCAAATTAAACACAATTAACTACTGAATCTATGGTGCACCTGTGCATGTGTCTGTTTGCACACACTTGACCTGTGGGTCCTGCTGGTTTGGGGCCAGAGTTTTATTCACACAACACACACACACACACACACACACGCACACACACACACAAGGGGAGCATACCTTTTATTCCTCTGGGCCTCCTTCTTATCCATAATGACAGGCACACAGTTCGTTAGCTCGGTCCAGTCTGCATGCAGTCCGCAGCTCCAGCCAGTAGAGAACCGGGAGAAGAGCCAGGACTCCTCTTTCCCCGGTCGGTGACATGTGCATTTCTTCTGTCCTGGCTTGCAGTCGCACGGCTGCTCCAAGCGAATATTCCTCACCAAGTGTCTCCCGAAAGTGGTGCCTCCGGTCTTCTGGATGTGCAGAAACACGATCACGTCGTCCCCTTTGATGTTGAACTCCACGTGTCTGTCAAGGTCTCTCTCGGTGAAGTTGAATTTGGACGGTAGTTTGGCAGGGCTGTCATCCTCCAGGTCCTGATCTCTGTAGAAATCGTCGCTGTCCTGGTACGGGGTGGAAAGTAGGCTCACCCCCCTGAATTTCTCCCCAGCCTTAAAGTGGCACGAATTGCTGCCAGCGGGACATATGTACTGGTAACCTATCATAACAAAAAGAACAGCTAAAATAGGCACCAAGATGAGCTTACTGGATCTATCATCCATCATATCAAAGGTAGTGTCTTCATTCCATTACTGTGAATAATAAGTAGCACCCGTGGGCTCTTCGGGGATCAGTGATGCTCCATGCCTCAGAGAGACTAAAGGTGCCTTTTATTTAGGTGCCACATGTTGATCAGATCAGAGGTAATCTGGACATTAGAGAAGTCCACCGTTTGGTTTGTATACTGATGCACGCCGTCTGCACTGCGCTGGAGAGCTTGTCCAAAGTCAAGAGTCATGGCATTCAGATGTTCCTGGCTGTCCAACTTCTAAAGCGCAGGAGCTGCATCCGCGCCGACGACTCCCATGCTCCCGTATCAAGTTCACAATGAGGCAGCTGATGAGAGTTTACTTTCCTCCTGTCTGTGTGCCTCCCCCTCCAGGCTTCAGTCGCAGTGTGGCTCGACTTACTCCAGCAGAGATGTGTCACGGCTCGGACTGTGGGGCTGGATCCTCCGGCAGCATCCTACAGCATCCTCGGCGGGTTGGGGCGGACTGACTGACTGTGCTGAAGCAGTGCTTTTGAGAGGATGCTGCTGCTGCTGCTGCTGCTGCATCCCAGCCGACACATATGCGTTATGCTCTCGTCGTGGCTGGGCTGGGAGAGCTCTACTACATCCCATCCCCGTCCATCCCATTGTTAAACATAGTGCAAAGCCAGTATAGCCCGCATGGACACTGAGCTGAGACAACATGGAGATTTAAGCACATACATATCAAATCCGCTGGAACTTTTTCTGAGGCGCATTCATCCGACTGTGACCTTTGATGATTAGAGAGATAGCACTGTCTCTCTGCTTGCAGCTGGTTGCCAGTGTAAGGATATAGGCTGTTCTTGTTTTTAAAAAGCCCAATTTAATGTCTAACAATCTGCTCAAAGGACGGAACTGTTAAGAGCCAATTATAAGTGAAACAGCTGCTTTCTCTGCAGCAGTCTTCTATTGATACCGTAAAATACTGGCGCACTGCCTTACTGGCATGCCATGGCCACGCTGAGGTGTACAATTCAATTAAGATGTATAGAAAATGTGATTTAAATAAGCTAAGTTGTGAATAAGGATTTTTAAATGTAAAATAAAATAGGGGAGACCGGGGTCGGTTGTCACAATTTTTACTCTTGTGTGAATTGCTCATCATCGAAACATCTTTCAATCGTCATTCCTACATTAAATGAAAGCTAAAGGTCTTAGCTTGAAATGGGTGTCCCTTTGATTTTTGCAACCTATTGTCACAAGACGTAATTAACCATCAAAGACACTGACACAGGATTGGTTGTCACAATATATGGGATTGGTTGTCCCTTTGGTTATCAATGGGGTTTTGAGGGGGAAAAATGTATACATTTTTAAAAAGTTTTTTAAGATAAAAACACCTAATAAAATCAATACTATCTCTACAATAGTAGCCTACTCATCAATGTCCCTTGTGTGTTGAATTTGATTGTGATTGTTTGAATTATCCTCTGTAATGAGAAGTAAAATGAAATAATTCACATTTCTGACATAATAAATGATTATGAATATAACATTAAACGAAACAGTGAAATTGGAGTAATTTCCATCTCACTGTGACCAGGAACTTTAAAATGTCAAACAGCCAAGCTTGAAGTATGTAACTGGTTAGATACAACATTGATTTCTAATGAGCAACTAGAGCAACTAAAGCAACACTGTGTGTGTGTGTGTGCGTGTGTGCGTGTGTGTGTGTGTGTGTGAGATCAAAAACACCTGAGAACATATGGACTATGTTTGACATGCCTTCTGTCTGAACTGTCACACACGTGACAACCAACCCCCAGAGCAGCGAGACAACCATCCCCAGCTGACAGCTGACAAACACATTAAGATAGCTACCATATGGCTTTAGCTTGCTCGCTAAAAGTTGACTGAATCAAAGCTATTATTACCTTTGAATATTTCATAAGTGTTTGATTTTTGAAAAGCTAATAACCTACAAGCTTTCAATACAAAAACAACACCAAAAGGAAAAATTACTCTGACCCAGGAAAAGTGACAAAATATCTCCTAACCTATGTTTTGTGTGTAAAATGAGAGGATGTCAGGTCAAGTGTTTGATATCTACATAATGTCACAGCACCCTCACGTATGGCTGTAATAAGCACTGTGACAACCAACCCATGTGACAACCAACCCCAGTCTCCCCTACAATAAAATGACATAAATGACAAAACTATGAGTCTAATAAAATAACCTTTAATTTATTTATCTGTCCATTTTTATTGTGTTCTTCTCTTATTTGATTACAGACTTAATTTAACAGTAATGCTTTATTTTCTTTTGATGAATTGATCAGTCATTTCATGTCTTACTGGTCACCTGCCCAAAGTTTCAGATTATATCAAACAAAGAAAGCTGTAAATCAACCTGCAACATTGATTTTAAAGGAGCACCCCACCCTTTTTAAACACGAGGATTATTTTACCGGTCATGGGAAGCACTGCTCATCCTGTGGAAAATGGTTGTTGTCCTCTGTGTTTCTGGAGGGACTCTGCGAAATTACCTGCGATGTTATCAGTGTTGTTTTGTCTGAGCCTTGGAAAACGTTGAAAACGTTTTGTAAAAGCCTGCTTCACAGCTGGGTGCATGATGATCCAAAGAATTGAGCGTTTTCCAGGCAGGGAGGATTTAGTGAAAGATGCAATGGAGATGCCTAATTTTGAAATAGTAGGATCCAGTGTTTTTAAGCCATCAGGATGCATTCATTCACACTTCTTTTTCCCTACCTATTTCTCTCATTTCTCTTCATGGAAGTCTTATTGTGAAGGATTTAGGGGAATATATTGGCAGAAATGGAATAAATTATAATAAGTATGTTTTCTGTGACGTATAATTACCTATTAATAAAAATAATTGTGTTTTCGTTACCATATAATGAGTTATTTATATTTACATAGGGAACAGGTTGTTTTGCAAAGAGTGCCATGCTGCACCGCCATGTTTCTACAGTAGCCCAGAATAGACAAACCAAACTCTGGCTCTAGAAAGGGACATTCCAGTTTTCGTGTCGCCCACCGTAGTTAACTGCAACTAGTGGCATAAAATAAATATGGATTTCTTTTTGCACAAATTGCTTTATTCAGTATTTTTTACCAGCTACTGGTTAAAACCTCCTGAAAATCTGGATCTGTGGAACAGCGATTTCTAACGTGAAACTACTTTATTCAGTGTTGTTACTGGTTTTAATAACCCAGGGTCATTTATAAACATTGCACACACACAAAACGAGGCCTGGAGGAGGCGTACGGCACTTCAAACGCAAAAGTTGTGATCTATAAAAACTAATTTGATGGGAGAAACTTTTACCCATGCTTATGAACATTTTGGAGATGGGAAACTGGTGACACAGATGGTGAGGTGGAAGCCTGATTGTAGAAATTGTCCAATATTTTTTGGCCTTATAAGCACATTCTTAGTATGGATTCTACGCATTGTTTTATAAATGAGACCCCTGGTCTGTTTGTTTTGGAGAGGAAGAGACCTCTGTGGATAATTCAGCTCATGGTAAAAACCTCCTGAACAATGAACACTGCAGGAAATCTAACAAGGAGAAGTTTTAGTTGGTTGCAATCTGCAAACTTCACTGCTAGATGCCACTGAAATCCCCTTAATCTTACACACTGGAACTTTAAGCAGTGTTACCAATACATTTTTATGAGTCAGTTGGTTATGTTTTTAATTAATTGATCAGTCATGTCATGATACTATTGGCCAATTGCCCAAAGTTTTAATATAAAATAGAGAAAGCTTTAAATAACCCTGAAAAATTAAAGCAGCACTCCACCATAGGATGATGATTTCATGGGAAGCACTACTCCCTGTGAAAACAGTTGTTGTCTTCTGTGTCTCTGGAGGGAGTCTGCAAAATTACCCTGTGATGTTATCAGTGTTATCTGGAATTGCAGACTGGAAATCTTTTGTAAAAGCTTGTTCTCCATATCTTATGACTGTGTGATCTTGTTCTATGTCAAATGACGTTGGCATGAGATATTTGGGAGACATTGGAATTTGATTACTTAACTTAAAACCAACAAAATGTTAATGTAATTTGTCGTCAGTACTCTATGTCAATGTCAATTAAGGTTGGCAATAGATGTTCACCTGACACTGAATTTTGTTCACCTGAAATTGCAACCTAAATTCAACTAACTGTCAACATCCAACGACATTGGTGCCCAGCTGTCATTCTAATGTTTATTCACTGTTGACTCAGCGTCATACACCATGGTTGAATCACTGTTGAATTACGTTTTGAAAGGTGAATCAATGTCGATTTTGCGGTGTTGTTTTATAAACTTTAAACGTTTCAAAATGTTGAAGCAGATCTTTCTGAAACTTCAATATCATTTGAATGAATTTTGTTCATCTTTTTACAAACGTCAGAATTAAATGTTGAAACTGACATAGTTTCAACCACATTTCAACTTTGAAGGTTGGTCGTGTGCCAGCTGGATATTTAGACCACTGAAGGGTGTTGACAAAGTTACAAATATTTTTCACAGATACAAACACAATGTATAGAAGTATGACACTAAATTGCTGTTTGACACACAGGCTACAAATGGTTGCATCTAGCCTGTAACTACTATGATTAATGATGTCATTATTATCTTTTGTTATGTTATATCACTCTGCAAGTTATATATGCTCTATCTTAACATTAGCTCATCATAAACATAAATGTAACAGTATAATTATTAAATATCTAATTGAGACTCAGGCAGCTTCCCATACAGTTACTCTGGCTGCAGTTTCCCACAGTGGTGCAGCAGCAACATGCTCCAGTGTTTGGTGGCAAAGTGTTTAAGCGTCAGCGTCTGCCTCTTTAGCTGTCTGCCGCTGTGCCTGAATAAATTCCAACTTTACCATTATGTTTTTATACATTTTAACCCACGGTCATTGCTTTTGTGTGTGTAAGCAAACAAACACATTGTACCTTAAATAGAAGTACGCCATAATTTATTTTTTACGATACGTTTCTTTCAGATACGAATAACGGCCAGCGTGAGCCACCCCAGTACGCGGCTACCCCGGCAACTAGCTAGCGTTAGCATACTGGTTAGCTGCCCAAAATACCTACCTGAAGTCCTTTGCTTTGTATGGAAGCGGTCAGCATCACTAACGGGGTGAGGGATATATTCCTGGCAACACCGTGACCGCATTTTTAACGTAACGTTACACTGTTATAGTTTTGTAACAAGCTACATGTGTATACTTTGTCCGTTAAATCACGCTGGCGCACCGTTTTCATTCAGGGATAGGATGTTTACTTTGATGCTACAGCTAAGTTAACTTCAGTGTACTCTGTCTGACCCTTTCACCTCCGTTATATTAGAAGTAGGTCTTGCTAACAGGTCGACTTGATTTTGACATGTAACAACATATTATGTAACGGTGAACTGTGAATTTCTGAGGGCTTTTCTAGACCGTTATGTGCACCGGTGTTTCCCTGATAACTTCGTGTAACTACGTGGCACTGACTGACTGGCAGCACTCTTAAGGCAGAGGGACCGTGTCTGACGGCGTTGGTGTTTGCTCTCTGCCACCTCAGGTTCATGTTACGACTCGCCGGACATTATGAGGAACGTTATTGTGCTGTCACTGCTGCTGCTGAATATACATCATGTCATATCAGCACCCAAAGGCGTCACTGCCAGTCTGGAAGCAAAGTGGAACATGACGCCTTTCCTTCTGGAGGCAAGGTACTCACCCCCCATGGACAGCATGCACTCACACAAGCCTGCGACAGGCAGGGCTGTAGTCAGGATATTAATACTGAGGTCATCTGTCCAAGCCCCCTTAGATGCACCCTAAAGTATGGTGGCCCCGACAGATCAGTGCACTGCAAAGAGAAAACACACAAGCAAATGATGAAACATCTTCAACAATTTGATGACACCTATGGGAACAGCTTTTGTAAAAAAAGAAAAGAAAAGTATATCCATTTGGGAAAAGATTTCATCCTTAAAGGCAATAAATATGTAAATAAGTGCCCTTTAATGGATCATAACTACACATAATGGCAGCCAAAAACGATACAGCACTGTTTAAAACTCACCATGTCGAAAGTTGTCTTTTTATTGCGTCACGACAAGTGCTGTATCGTAGACAACTGGCCTTGCTTGAGTTTCTTGAAGACGTTTCGCTTCTCATCCATGGCTTCTTCACTTCTAATAGACTGGTGTGGAGTTGCAGGTTTTGTCAGATTACTTAACACCCATTCTCACCTGGACCGATCTAACACTAACGACACACAAGATGGCTGGGTGGGTTAATCACTCACATGTGACCTTAACGACTCTGAAACTCTGAGACTCACATGTGACCTCAACAAGCCTGCGACTCCACACCAGTCTTGTGTTACTAGAAATTTTGATCATTTTTCTTGTATGTGTATAAATACACTGATTGTAAAAAACAAACCAATAAAAGTACTGCATGCCTGAAATGTCTGTTAATACTGTGTGCTACTCATAGACTGTACAAATAATGGATGTAGCTACTGTGATGTCACCTATTGCGTTGTAGACTCCCATTTTTAAGCCTTGAGTTCAGCATCTCATCTGTCGCCATCTTGTTTTTTGGAGCCAGCATCTACCACATTTAGGGGGGCTGGCACTGTGGAGGAGTGAGGGGCCGATCTGACTGAGAAGCAGAGGACACTACTAGCAGACAACCTGTCACTCAAAGCAGCCTTCCCTTAATTACGCATAACTTTAAACCTTAAAGTTACAATGTGTAATTTACGTGGTTGTTTATTAGCAAATATCAACTATTGCTTTCATAAATATATATTTACTAAAGTGTAATGCAATTAACATACAAATGGAAGCTTTCTCGTAGGCTTAGAGTGATTTCTCTATATGTACACAGGCAGGGCGCGGTCTGCTGGAGGCTGCCCTCTTGCGTCGCCATATTTGAATACAGTGGCCGAAAGGGATATACGCGCTTCGCCTTTCACGTTTACCTAGAACTTGCCGTCACTGAAGACAGAGAAGGTGAAGCTCAATCCGGGGCGCTTCTGTGTGAACCTCCTTTGTACTTTTATGATTCTGTCGGACTTTAAATGGTGGACTACACGTATGTTTTGCCCCATAAGAGGATAACCACGCCACCAAATGAAAGAAAAAGATCAGATAAGCGAGGACGGGACAAAACGCGAGTGAATATCGGCGTTGCTTATCCCAGGTGGAAAGAACTCCTGTGGAAGAACACTCTGGAGATGCATATATTATAATCGTACCAACCTATTTTTGCCGCACTGTGCCATGACTATCACATAAAACGTGTTATTTTAGCATTAGTGTGCTAATGTTTGCTCGTGTTACCAAAACAATTAGAGATAAAACACTCTCCTAACATAACATTATATCTCACAGATAACCTATATCTCACTGGTAAGCTATAACATATCGTAGTGACCGCCAGGACGGGTGGAAAGGATGCCGCAGTTATTCGGCAAACCACCGTTTATTACTGAACAGTACAGGTTACTGTTGGCTGTAACTACGCCAAAACAACCAACAAACAAGAACTTAGTTGTAACTCCAACTGTGCACTCCTGCTCTCTCCTCCAGCTCGCTCATACACCCACCAGCACGCGCACTCACACAGCCCTCATTCCCGTCACACTCTATAAAGTTGGGCATTTTAACATTGGTGTCTGTGTGAATTGAGTGGCTGTTCAGTGAACTGCAATTTTGGGCACTTTTGTGCTGGCATCCTTTTTCAGCCATAGAAGTTGCTGCTTGGTTCTACTAATAGTTTTCAAAGATATTGATAAAGTTACATACCAATTCTGAATATTAAAAACGGTTTAGTTCTCTGCAGTATCGATGCGCCATTTCCAGCTGCACTGCCTAGCTCCCTCTTATTGTAAATGTTTACTGGAGGCACTCTGCTACTAACCAAGGGAAAAAAATAATCATTGTTGTCATATTAAAACCTTGCTATATTTATCTTTTAATAAGAAATAAAATCCTATGCTCTTAATGTCAATATTCCCTTGGTACTAACTACTGATATTGATTAAGGTATTGTACCAAATTTAGAAATTCTAGTATTCTGATAACACTGGTGCTACTTCACGGGGAACATAATTGAATCAAAGCTGTGCAGAAAATACCAGATAATACAAAATAATTATATGGTCTGCAGCTTTAACTGTTACTTAGGTACATACTGTGGTTACTGACTAATGCTGACTAATACTTTTGTTTACCCTTGTGCAGCGAGTTTATCGGAGAAGATGGGAATGAAAAATTCTGGCAGTTTGTTGACACTGTGAAAGAGCTCACTGTTTACAAGCAAGGAGGTATGTTGATTGAATCCAAAATAGATTTTAAATACGTTTAAACCTCAACATGTGTGCCTCTTTTCTTCTCATTTCAACTGATGGTTGATTTGTCTCACAGAGTCTGTGCGCTCGTACTACAACTTGATCATCAAGAAGGCCGGCCAGTTCCTCACATATCTTCAACTTAATCTCCTCAAATTTGCTCTGGCTCTACGGTCGTACTCACCAGCTGTTCATGCGTCTCAGCAGGTATGTTGGGATTCAAACAGTGCACCTGTTCCAAAACCTTCTCAAGAGCAGTGTTAGAGGCGGTTTCATTGTCTTGTTGTCTTGTCAGGCCTTACTTACAGTTTTTCTCACTTTCTTTTGCAAAATCTTTAAATGACAGTCATTATTTTTAAACTGCTGTGTGAAATACTGCACATCAATAACTCATTTTCTCACAACAGTATTTGTATATCTCTGTGGTTTCTCACAGAAAGGTTAATTATCTGTAATTGATCCAGTGACAGGAGTTAGCGTTGGTGATAAAAATCGATAAGACTCCTTTTTGTATTACTCTCAGATGCATTGTAAAATATATGCAAACTATTCCATATTCTATCTAAAATTGCATCAGATTTAAGTGAAAATATTTGAGATATGAGCATTGCAGTACCTGATTTTCACTTGATAAGATTTATTTAAATAAGTCAGGATGTCCAGCTCCCAGAAATCTGAAAATATGATCAAAGAGTGCTGTTGCTGTTTCTAGATAACAATAGTCGACCCAGTCAAGAGCTTATGTAAAATTTGGTACAGATATTTGTAGTCCCCAGAGGGTGAATCCTGATAACTTTTGTGATCCCCTTTCTCACTTTACTCACTAGATGCATTGGGACAAAGTTTGGTTCAGATATTCACGGTCCCCAGAGGATGAATATCAATAACCTTATCGTCTCCCTAACTTCTAATGTGGTGCCATTATTTGGTCAAAATTGCAGTCTGTCCAAGACATTAGTTTATGACTTAGTTTAACTGTAAAATGATAATTTGTTATACTTTGTTCTTAGTACTAATTGGCAAATGTTAGCATGATAACTCTCCAAACTTAAATCGTGAACACACTACCATAAACATCACCCGCTGAACATCAGCATTGTCACTGTGGGCATACATTAACATTCAGCTCAAAGCAATGCTGTGTCAATGTACAGCCTCTTAGATTCGCTAGAATGGCTGTAGCCTTGTAGTCGTGTTTATTAACAATGGACATAATGAAAATTTTACCTTTGATGACATTTGACCAATAATGATGGAGTTATTTCAAAGTTGGTCCTTTCTTTGCAAGTGTTTAGATCATCTGTAATCATTTGAAATAAGATATTTTTCTCTTGAAGTTTCAGACCTTATAGTAAGTGCCAAAGCATACTGCAGGATCTGTAACACGTCCTGTGTAATCACAACCCCAAACAAGATAAAACTGTTAATCAAGACAGGGCAAGTGACACTTATTTAAATTAAGTCAAACAGCCTTGCATAGTCAGCACTAGATAATCCAATCCATACTCAAAATAATTTGAAGTAGATTAAAAATCTGAATATAAGATTATATTGCTTATTATGAGGTATAGTTTCTGCAGTGTAACAGATGCACCTCATGGAATATAAATTCTTGAACACATTTATACCGCGGAGGAGTGTTGCTACCACAACTTATTTATATGAAACAGGCAGACATCGAAGAGGAGCAATGTCTTGCTCATGTCAGAGAAAGAGGTGAAAAAATCCATGATGGTTTGGTCAGAGAAAGGTGGACAGAGAGACAGTGAAAAGACAGGGAAGCAAAACCTGCAGTGAATGCTCTGTGCGAGTACATGACAGCAGAGGCCAAAAGATTTTTCCCACAGTCAACAAAAATGATATGTGAGGTTGGTGAAATGCTGTGGCAATATAGTCAGACAGAAGAGTTTGGTTGGACAGTTTGGTTGCAGATGAGATTTACATTTTTCTTCTGCAATGGTTCCGAATTTGTGCTAGTGAGATTTTTCTCTTTACTGTCCAATGCGATAACTTGGATTTTACATATTTATTTCTACTGTTAAGTGCTTACTGTCAGTAGGGGGAATACATTAAAGGTGTTTGCTGATGCCTGTGAAACATTTTTTAGATTGAAACTAGTTTTTGTATGACATGAATAATAAACAGATACTTCTCTGTTGGCTGTGGACTAAATTTGATTTTAAAATTGGGTGACTCTCAGTGCACTCCGCATGCGCAATTCTTTAGCCCTTTGATTGTTGTAGTTTCAGCAATGATAAGGAGGAATTTCATTTTGGTGACAGCGCTTCCCGGTTGATGAAGTTCTGTAATTTTAGAATGTGTTCAACGTTTGAATGAATAACGACCTCATGCAGTTGAAATGGTTGAAAAGTGTTGTGCTGCATAGTTAAATTGTTGTGGTGATTGAAAAAATAAAGTCATGCACCTGATTTATCCGTGGTTAACTTGAGCCCATGTTGAAGAGTGAGGAGTCTTTATTAGAGTCGTTCCGATATATCTGGATCAAATACTGCTAAAGACAGTGGTTCCCAACTGGTGTGTCCAAAAGTGGGTTGCGGGTCCATTCTGAAGGGCTGAAGTACAATGAATATCTGGTACAGAGATTTTATTCTGAAGTGCTGTTTCCTGCTGTAGAGTGAGTGAATAACAGAGAGGCTGAATCCAAATGTCCACTCTCTGGACTGGCAGACTGAGCCCTCGCGGACTTCAGTTGTACGTAGTGTGACGGATTTACTGTCATCACGTAAAGCCTGCGAGGGCTATAGGGTTATAGGGTTAGTATTTTTTCGGCAGTTGAAAAACCCACAATGTCACATCCGTATTGCAATGAATTGTGGGTTATTAAGTCAGTGAAGTCTGCACCCAAAGCGGACTCTCTGGAAGTCTGCAGGAAGTCCACTTGAGGAGTGGATGAATTGTAGCTTTGGACAGCCCTAAGCACTTCCAGACTTCCCTGGAACACGCCCCCAAAGTCAGCGAGTCTACAAGTGCAGTGTAGTGCGGACATTCAGAGACAACAAACTAGCTTGACGACATGGCCAAATGCAAGTTTGACGCTAAATATTTTAAACTGTGTGGACCTTGAACTAATGACTAAAGACAAATCTGGACCCCATGGCTGGACCAGTTGGGAACCACTGGCCTTAGATGCTGGATTGGGCATCAGCAAATAGTCTATGCACCGATCCAGTACCATGTAATTTGTTAATAAACTTTAATGAAGTGTCCTACTCGAATAAGACAGCAGTGTCCGGGAAATCAG
Source organism: Epinephelus awoara (assembly GCA_035609425.1). Taxonomy (NCBI): domain Eukaryota; kingdom Metazoa; phylum Chordata; class Actinopteri; order Perciformes; family Serranidae; genus Epinephelus; species Epinephelus awoara. The sequence continues at coordinate 22,851,325 of CM069307.1, forward strand.
TTCCCTTTGCAGCTCAACAGTAGCCTCCACATCAAGTTGCATTGTGCAGCCACTGTTAGCCACTGTGCTTAGAGCGGTGAAGAAGAATTGATTTGTGGTAAAAAGTCTAAGGTTAGCCTTTAGCAAAATGTGCAACATGGCAATATTTTAGTCTGGAAAGTGCCACAAGTTTAGGGTTTAACCTGAGCCATGTCATACAGCAATCATAGCAGTCTTTCCACGTCCATACAGAGTTAGTAGTATACAGCTGTTATTTTGTTTTTTCAATGCAGTGCTATTGAATATATTCTAGGTATTGGATGACACCCAAGGTCAGGTATTGGAAAGAAAAAATTGGATCAGAACATCTCTAGTCTTCGCCACATGCTGTTCGTGCCAGCATCATGTTGTTGCCATTATGATATGGAACATTTCCTCACTCCTCCGTGCTCTTTCACAGATCGCCAGCGATGAGCCTCCGCCCGAGGCTTGCTCTGCCTTTGTCTCCATCCATGGTCAACATAGCTGCAGTACCAAGGACATCAAGAAGCTCCTGAAGGCAGCTGCAGGCAGGTAACACAGAATGGCACCGTCTTCCCCCCTCTGTGGATAAACTCAATTTGTAGTGCAGAAGTAGATAAAAAAAAAAAAAAGTTTACACAGTTATTTTGTTCCTAAAATTTTGCTTCCACTGACTTCCAGCAATGATCATACATTTTCAAAATGTCTGCAGGCCAAAACCATATTTGTACAAGAATGATCACACATATCCAGGGGTCAACAAAACAGATGTGCCAGTTGTGATCCTGTACGCTGAGATTGGAACCAAGAAGTTCGCCTTGTTTCATAAGGTGCTGTCAGAGAGGGCTGGAGAGGGCACGCTTGTGTATGTGCTGCGGCATTTTGTGGCGGTGAGTACATAGCATATCAGAGAAAAAGTTTTCAAGAACTTTGTTAGGTGTCATATTCTGTAGTTTTATTATTGACACATTACTGAAACCAGCAATAAATCTATCCCTCTGACAAGTACTGCCTGTGCCAATGCCAATTCCTCTGCACCTCACACCTCCATTGTTTTATCTTTGCTTTAGATGACAGCACTATTGCGGTTATACAACAGCGACATGTTATTCCTTTTAGTAGATTCCCCCAAATCTTACTCAAAACTCGAAAACTAACTGAGATACAGATCCCTTTGAGGGAGTGAAAGGTGCTTTTCTTTAAGATGGGTGCTGAAGAAAAGCAGAGTGTGGGTGTGAAAGTCTTCTGATTGTGCCGGTGAAAGCACGAGGCAACACTTTGAAACTGAGCGACATCGGTGTCAAGGTTGAATGTTAGTGGATCTGCTGCTGTATGTGGGGGCCCGTGTGCTTCTAGTTCAGACTGGTAACACGTGTTATAGATTATGACTTTAACCGACTGTGAAGTATTTAAAAAACCCTCTGGTAAGCAGGCGACGTAGTTGGGCAATCATATGTAGACGTACAGTGCATGGCCAAAAGAATGTGGACACCTGAGCGTTAAAGCTATGTGTAATGGAAAGTGTTAACGTTTTTCTTAATTGGAAGGAGCCTAGCCCAAACAATTAAAAGCAAGCCCAGACCGTTTCTCCTCTCCACCAATCTGTGCAGTCATTACTGTCCAGACCAACATCCCCTTCACTCCAGGGTCCACTGGTTGTGTGCTTCACACCGTTCCAGCCGTCTCTTGGCTTTGCACATGTTAGACATGTGCGCTGTTGTTCAGCCCTCGAAACCCATATCATAATGCCCCCCACCCACCCAAAAAAACAGATCCGTTCTGAAGTTGCTTCCCGAGGCATTTTGGAACATGGACATGAGTGACTGCTGCATCTTGCAAGGGAAGACAGTTTTTTTGGGCGTCAGCATTCAGCCCACTGCTGTGCAGCTAAGCTGTTGTTGCTCCGAGGCGTTTCTGTTTCACAATAGCAGCACTTACAGCGTTCTGTGGCAATATCTAGCAGACCAGAAATCTGATTAGCTCATTGTGAAGATGGCATCCTATCACAGAGTCTCTTTAGTGTGACCCTCTCTAATAATGTCTGTGAATAAAGATTAACAGTAAAATGTCTGTATTCTGGATTTTATTTGCCTGCTAGCTAAACACATTAATTAGAGCAGCTGTCCACATAGTTTTGGCCATGTATTGTATGTAGGTATAAGCAGAAAGTGTACCCATGGGCTGGATCTGCAGACTTGATGATTTTCTCTGACACTTCTGACAGAAATGTACATGTAAACAAAACTCTGCACTGTTTTTGATCGAAGCCATCACTCTGCTCCTCACTGCAGAATCCAAAGCCTCAAAAGATGCTTTTATCTGGCTATGGTGTTGAGCTGGCCATCAAAAGCACCGAATACAAAGCTGTGGATGACACCAAAGTAAAAGGTCAGTTTGTGACTTATCAAACTTTCTGTGCTGGACTTTGCTGCGTCTGAGGCAATAAAACAAATCTTGTGCTTTGTAGATTCAAAGACAGTCACAAATGCTGAGGATGATGGTAATGATGAAGTCCAAGGCTTCGTTTTTGGGACATTAAAGTAAGTCAGTGTAACACGGCATGTACCATAAGTGTTTTTTCACCTCTTGTGTTCTCTGTTTTCTCTCCTGTGCTTCGTGTAACTTGATAAAGAGATAAAAATACATTCTTGGATTCTATTTGTGTCTCACTCTTTTCCTTTTCTCCTCGCTTAAAGGAAATCTCACCCTGAGCTCAAGGAGCAACTCGTCGAGCTTCGCAAACATCTCCTGGATAGTACCAATGACATGGTCCCTCTCAAAGTGTGGGAAATGCAAGGTATCCATTTTCTGTTTTTAGTTAATGATTGTATTGTATCCACCTTATTCCTGAGGGCTCTACTGTAGAAATGATTACGGGCGCAACTTCCTGTGAGATAGCGGAAATAGCAGTAAGCTATTTAGTCCCAGTGGCTACTCTTGGTGGCTAACCACCAACGCTCTGGTACCTGTTGCACTGTCCGTGTCTGTAATGACTAACAACCCATTTATGTAAGCTCCATTTTTGTCTTTAGCAACTGTGTTGAACATGTAACTAGAACAAAAAGGGATTGTTCCTGTTGCCAAAGGTACCATTGATATGAGAAATGAAACCACAAGTGTTTCCCGAGACATAGAAAAGAAGTATTAAATCAGAATTGCAGACGAGCGGAGGATTAGCTGGGAAATGTCACATTTATTAACTTTATGGAGCTACAGTTAATATTGAATTATGTTAAATGTTTGCCGAATGTGTTTGTATCTCTTAATAAGTCATCATAAATCATCTTTAGAAGGAGCAGATGTTTACCCTAAGCTAGCATGGGCCATGTTAAAGCTAACAATATTTTAACGGCGCAAGGCAAGCTAATTGGTATCGTGCTCGGTTGAAAAGGAAAAAACAACAATGCTTTGAGATGGCTGTCAGAGATGGCAGAGGTATGATCACATAATCCTGTTTGAGCTATAACAGGTGGTGTGTTCCAGGATTCATTTATTTATTTAAAGAAGAATAGAGTACGGTAAACAAAAGGTTACCATTAGAAATTGCCGCTTTTGGTTCAACGCCGGAAGTTGCGCCCATAATTCATGCAAGGTTTCATGGGGGCTAGGAATAATGCTTGTCTTTGACTAACAGTTAATAATTTTAACACAGCAAATTGAATGTAATCTCATTTGATTGCCTTGCATGTAGTTGATTCGTCTAATCATCATAATGTGCATTCATAGAGGTAAATGTTGATTTCATTATTTGATCTCCACAGATCTCAGCGTCCAGGCAGCTGCCAGAATCATGTCCGTGCCAAAGTTCGACGCTTTGAAGCTAATGCGGGACCTCAGTCAGAACTTTCCGAGCAAAGCCAGGTCAGAACATTCATCTTATTTACTCTCTCTGGCTGACTGGCAAACACATTTGGTACTGTTCCAAAATCCATATTTTTAGGAGCCCCACTCTGTGTTACAATGTGTGAATCCAGTCACGACAAATGCTGTTATTAAAGTGCACATGAGATATGTCTCCTATAAACCCATTTGTTTGAGTATTATCTGCAATAAATACGACTTTAGCACTGAGATGTAATCAGCTTTTTGATGTTTGCTTATTTTGGCTCAGACAGCTTGTAATAACACCAAAAAGTGCTGAGTAAGAGTCGGCTGTTTATAGGGAATTGACTGAAAACGTACCCATCTTGAGGGCCCACAGGTTTTTGGAGATTAAAACTGGCATTTTACTGCCGGCTTGGGATGTGGTAAAAGCTGATGGTGACTGTACATGTTTTACTGTTCCCACAGATCACTGACAAGAGTGGCTGTAAAGCAGGAAATGAGAAAAGAAATTGAGGAGAACCAAAAGGTGCGATATAATAAGCAGCGTTTCCACATGACGGTGCAGTGGGGGTTTTCTTTGATAACATCCTCAGTCATTGCACAAGTTTTATTTTAGAGAATGAGTTTCTAATCTATATCTGAAATAAATTCTATAACAATATCAAATGTGACATTTTATTTTCTCCTAGTTTCTGTGCTCACTTTATCCCTTCCACTTTCAGCTGTAGTCTATGTGCATATCTTCTCTTGTCGAAAGATCAGATATTAAAGGCAGAATCGCTCATTTAGGGGCGTTCGACTAACACTTTGAGCTTGTTCTTTCAGCGTCTCAGCGAGACCATTGGTGTTCACCCGGGAGACGGGGAGCTCTTCATCAACGGACTGCACATTGATCTGGACATTCACAACCCTTTCAGGTAGGTACCCAGCAGGAGGGACTGGTGGTCTGCCTGCGCTCTCCCCGGGAAGCCTCAGACCTAAGCTTCAGCTCAGCAATCCTGATGCAACAAGATCAGAGTTTGGTGCACAGTAAAAACCACTGCCACTCAGCTGATATATATTAAAAAAATCTAACCTTTGATTTTGTATTTACAGCATTTTAGACATCCTCAGAGGGGAGGCCAGGGTCTTGGAGGGGCTTCACAACCTGGGCATAAAAGGGGACCATCAGGGCAAGCTGCTGAGGCTGCCTGTGAACGCTGTGGATGACAGCTACGCTTTAGATATAAGACATCCAGCTATAATGGTGAGTCCTGGCCCAGATCAACACTGCAGGTGTTTTTCGTCTTTGTGTACCAGGGTGGGAATTAGTGAATCAGTCATCAGGCTGTTGCAACACTCGAGCCTGCCAGAAACTTCAGGTATTAATTTGGAATTCAGCCAAGAAAAGCTATCAAATTAAAAACTTTTCATTTCGGCCCCTCTGGCCATTTTAATATCCCAGATACTATAAAAATGTCAGCGAAATGAAGAATTTAAGCCTTTCCGCATTCAGCTGAGAGGTCTGTCGTTTCAGCTTGCTTTACCCTTCTAGATACGGAGAATATGTACATTTTGTGTGTCTAAGAGAGACACACATATGGAAGGAGACAGAGAGAGAGTGTAATAGAGATAATGATAGTTTGCCAGCGAGGCAAACGTTTGCACTGTGGGGAGCCTTGTACCGTACGTTACAGAGAGAAAGACCACTGTTAGTGCCAGATTGGCCAGCCATGATGGATCATTTTGCGGCTATGATTGTGGTCATTTATCATAAAAAGCCAGATCTAGTAGCTCACTGATGGTGGGTCCTAGAGCTCGATAACAAGTGCATGTAAAATGTTTTACACATCAGATTCAGCATATTTCTGCCCTCAGAATTAAGATAAGATAGACTTTATTTTATCCAAGGGGAGATTTTTTTTGGGGGGGGGGGCAATAGTGCTACACACCCCTGCAGTCAATTTAAAACAATGCATAACCAACACAACAGTACAGGGTTACACCAAACACACAGTAATAAATTACATACAAAAAAGGGATATGTAAATATCGTACATCTTAAACGATATAAATACTTGGGCATTATAAAAATTAGTAAAGAAATATAAGAACCATACAACTATGATACATAATGCATAAAGTACTACTATTACTACTGGAATGGTTTGCTTATGTACTGTGTGTGGCATGGAGTTGCCTTTTTATTGAGCAGATTAGTTGCTCAATTAAAGCACATTTAAGTGGAATCCTTACACCTTTTGCACCTTGTGATGAAATCAGGGTGTCTGCACGCCCTTAAAAAAGTCTCAAAATGTCTTAAATTTCATGTTATAAAATAAGTCCTTGAAAAGTCATTAAATAGTCTTCAATTCAGTTTTTTTGTGGTCTTCTTTTCCACCGACATTTTATCTTATTTATCCATCTTTTAATCTCTCTTTGTCAAAATAAGTCAAGATCTTCTGCGTGAAAATCCACAGTTCTGATGTTACAAAACCTATGACCAGGGCATGCACGATGTCAGATTTTCACTACACGATTATTGTGGCCAAAAGAGTTCACAATAATGATATTATCCTGAAATCTATAGAAAAATTACAATAAAATAATAATTAAGAGGGTTCCTGGTTCAAACCCGGGGTGGGTGGTTCGAATCCCTGGGGTGGGGGAGTCCTTCTGTACAGAGTTTGCATGTTATCCCCGTGTCAGCATGGGTATTCTCCGGGTACTCTGGCTTCCTCCCACGGTCCAAAGACATGCAGGTTAATTGGTGACTCGTAGGTGTGAATGTGAGTGTGAATGGTTGTCTGTCTCTATGTGTCAGCCCTGTGATAGTCTGGCGACCTGTCCAGGGTGTACCCCGCCTCTCGCCTAATGTCAGCTGGGATAGGCTCCAGCCATCTTTGGACCCTTTACAGGACAAGCAGTTACAGAAAATGAATGAATAATATCTTCTTCTATCTACTCAAAACACAAGTGTAGGGAAGTGGTGTACCTGTAACTGTACAAAATCATACAAAAAGACCAATTACACTTAATTGTGAAAATGCAAACAGGCAGCATTGTGGGATTATTTTTATACTTACCCGCAATGCTTGAACAAGAAAAAAGCGATTTTTCCAAAAATCAGTTTTAAATTTGGTTAAAAAATTTTATAAAAAGGTGTGATAAAGCATTATATTCCAGTGTCTGATACCTGTTTATACTCTGTGGATATTTAAGGTATAAAGCCTTTAACAGGGAAGAGTATTTTGATTTCTTTGAAAGGCAACATAACCACTGAAGAAATGTAGTCAAAATATTAACACCATTCAGAATAGTCCTTCAGTGAGGTATTTAGTCTTTAACTTTTCCAAGGTTGCTTTTCTGTTATTGCACTCAACTCATGACATCATTTTCATACAAGCCCTCTTCCTGTCATTCACCTTCCAGTGGATAAATGACATAGAGAATGACCCAGCGTACCGCAGCTGGCCAGCAGGTATACAGGAGCTCCTCAGGGCCACCTTTCCAGGAGTCATCCGGCAGATCCGACGCAATTTCTTCAATCTGGTGAGTCTCCCCGCGGGCCAGAAATGCTGCAGGGTAGTGTGGCGATAAAGGGAATAGAATCGAGGGAAACTGTGAAACTCTTCTCAGCTAGACGAGATTAAATACTCTTTGTCAAATTGTGTGTGTGTTTGCAATCCTAACATTTCAGTTAGCATAGTCAGACACTCTTACGAAAGAGAATGCTGAGCACATTTTGAATACTTAACATTGTCTGTGATTACGAGAGCTGTCTGGGACTGTATTGTTGTATCTGCCAAACTCTGATTCATCCATGATCCCAGTCGGATAATGGATATTTGTAAATGATTCAGATTTGATGATGGTGCCTTTGTGGTTAGGTGCTGTTCCTAGATCCAGTACGGGAAGAAAGTGTGGAGCTGGTGAAGCTAGCAGAGCTGTTCTACAAGCACAAGATCCCCCTGAGGTTGGTGCTGTTATTTCTCACACGTCTACAGCTGTTTATATGGTGCACGCCTGGCATTTATAATCTTAACCAGGTAGTGATTCTCATTTCACCTGCAAATTGAATACTTGCTTTTTCCCCCTTTCTGTAGAATTGGATTTGTGTTTGTTGTCGACACCAAAGATGAGATTGATGGCTTCTCAGACGCAGGGGTGGGATTTTACAGACTGTTGAATTACATCGCAGATGAATACGATGTATCCCAGGCTCTGATGTCCACGGTCGCCGTAAGTATATCACATGTATAAATCTCTGTTGTTTTAGCAAGCAGCTCTTGAAGAATAAGTAAAGCACACTCCTCGCCGGCTCATATCTCTCCGTGCCTCAGAAGTCTGTTGTTTTATTGTGCCTTGTGTTCCCATGGTTTGAGACATTATTGGACCAGATGAGTCAGTGGGATTTTTGCCCCTGGTGTCTGCTTTTTCAAATAGAGTTGGGAATTATTGACAGTCGCAGTCGATCTGAAGACAGTGATCAAATCTGATCTGACTCGCCACTCTCTTGCAGTTGTACAACAAAGTAGAAGTAGGGGAGACGCTGTCTGTTGACACAATCACTGCTTACCTGAAGAGAAAATTCCCTAAAGCCAATACTGAAAGGATTCTCGGCGTGGAGTCTGAGTATGATGACAAAAGAAAGGTAAGGAAATTAAACAGTTGGTAACACTTTGTATGACACCCATGTCTATAATGCATTCTAAACACATTATAAATTGTACTTTTAACTGATATCATACATGCTGTAAGCACTCATAAATGTTCATGAAGCTTTATAAGATTAATAGTAACACATTATAGAACTCCCTACACGTAATTAACTTGATATCTCTACACAGCCAGAGTGTGAGATGATTGATGATTTTACGATGGTCAGGCAGTTCTGACAAACTGAAACTCACGCTGAACATTCACTGTTACATTCATGGTTTACCGCTAACCTGACGTCTAGCTCACCTGCATGTCCCAAGTGCAGACACACCGTCTCTCCCTCCTCGCGAGCCACACACACCGCACTCAATGCTTCTGTAGAGGCTGGATACACTCTGCTGATTTCTGACAGAGCTTACATTTCGCTTTGTTTTGTCCTGTTGGTTAGGGTTGATTAGGGGAGACCAGGGGCATTGGAATTTGCCTATATCCTGGTAATTTCATTTATACAGTTAAAGCATCTAACGACCACTTAGAGCGACTCAGAAAATCACATTATAATTCATTTTAACATGATTATAAATCATCACAATTATGAGGATTCTAACACACTATGATCCTTACAAAAAAAATGTCAATGAGTAACTAGCAATAATTGGATATTATGATACTTGCAAGTCATTATAAAAACCCTTATAACATGTCATGACAATTATCATTAAGCATTATTAATATTTATGATTGGACCGAACAATATGGAGGAAATCCAATATCAGGATATTTTTGACAAAGTACCTTTACTAGCCCTGATTTTTTTCCATAAATAATCATCAGTTGTGTGGATATAAAGACTAAGTGGATAAGGGCAAATTATAGAGCAGCGAGAACAGTCAGGGAAGTTCAGTAAACTACATCACTTAACTGTAATACAGCCTTTAAAACCAGAGGAAGACACTTATGATATTACAATGTCCAAAATGTATTACAGTATCTAGTATCATGTCATGATAATATTGATATTATATCAATATAGTGCCCAGTGCTAAGTGCTTGTAATTAAAGTTATACAGTGCTACAAACATAATAAGTATGTTCATAATACATTATAGACATGGGTGTCCCTCTGTTTATTGGGGGTAAAAATGATAAATTAAAAAATGATCCATGATTTGTGTGCTCCAGGATGGTGCCCTCTTCTACAAACAGAGTGGCCTGGGTGCGCTGCCACTGGCTTTATTTAATGGAGTCCCACTGAGCCCTGATGAGATGGACCCAGACGAGCTGGAAACCATCATCCTGCAGCGCATAATGGACACAACCACCGCCTTCCAGAGAGCTGCCTTCATGGTATGACAGGTCTATATGGGAAAAGACCCCAGCTTCATTGTCAACCTGCCAAACCTATCACATTTTGTGCCAGGAGTTAAACCCATAGATTAATATACATATACACGAGTGAACTGAAGTAAAGAAACTGTAGAGAATGGCACCAGTGGCAGTTCATCCATGCTTACAGCGTGCGTACACTTAATATTTCACATACTGGCCTGGGGTTACCATGAGGTTGATATTAGATGGAGGTTTATTGCAGCAGCAGAGTAGATGATTAAAACTGAGCTAATACTGTGTGTTTAACGTATTATGGTAAATCATGAAAAGTGTTTTCACTAATAATGCCCAACATAATTCTGGCAAGATTTGCTCAACAGCAGGATATTTCACTTTGCCGTTTTACAGTTGAAAGTGTAGGAATATTCCCCCAGGGCCCAACACATTATTGCATTTGCAGACACGTTAACATGTCACCATTAGGTGCTCAGGAATAGAGAATACGCAAGATCCAGTATGTCCTGAGTGAGTCACTCTCATCTGTTTTGTCCTGTGCCTACAGGGTCAGTTGACTGAGGGCTTAGATGTGGTGGACTACCTAATGGTGCAGGCCAATGTGGTGCCCAGGATGAACCCTCTTATTCTAAGCACTGACCGGAAATACCTCGACTTCACTGCCAAACCAGGTGGCGCTACTTCCCTTAAACTATCCATTAATGAGTCAATGTCTGTGTTCTGTCTGTTATAATTTTTACTTTTTCTTACTGCAGTTGTAGACGACTGGGAGGACACGACTATGTTTTCATACCTTGAGTCAAGAGACAAAACAGCTGTGATGGCTAAGAAAATGAAGTACTTCACAAATAACGGTAAGAAGTCACTTATATTTAATGCCTCAGCTTCCTAATTAGCACCATTTCAGATGAATATAAACTAATTCATTCTCAGTAATACAATGACTTATTCATGTGTCTGCATTCTGCCATCCAGCATGGAACAACGATTCCGCATTTACTTGTTGAGAATCTTTAAAATGAGCAGTATCCGAACAAAAATGAATCCTACACTGCTTTACTGATCTATGAAAGTGTGAAATTGACCTTTGTTAAAGCAGACAGGCTGCGCCTCCAGCAAGATAATTGCTGGGTCTGCTGACTGGCTTTCAGCCAACAGTCTAAATGGTCGTCAGAGCTGCATTTCACTGCTCAGGCCTGGAGTGTAGCTGTCTCAGTGAGGGCTAAGGAAGCTGATTGCCATTCTCCCTCTGTGGACTAGCTGACCGGCTGACTGCCTGCTTTTCTGACTGACCAACTGACTGACTGACTGACTGACTGACTTGGGGGATTTAACTATGACAAGTGGCACAATTCTCCACTATTATACTGAGCTCTCTGTCAGATGCCTCAGTCTTTCTCGGAAGCCATTGGCTATCGATCCAACAAGAGTTTAGACTCTGGGGCAACGGCCAGTAGTTGGCCAGTATTTCAGGTATTCTGGTGTAGCTAGTGGATTTACGAATAACAGAAGGAGATGAAACAGTTTGAAAATTTCCCATCACAGTTATAGTGCTGGAGTGTCTGTGTCACTGTAGATCAGGAGGACAAGAGACTAGTAGCATCACTGGGTTTGCCTGCTGCACACCCACTCTGTAAAGATGAGAAAAGCAGAACAAACCCACGTTGCAAGCTTTGCCGCAGACCTGCATCTGGGAGACTGTTTCTAACATCGGTTGATGCATCAAATATGGTTTTAATGATAATTTCAATGTTGAAACCGTATTAGTAACTTAAGATTTACTGCAATCTGACATTGAGACACTAACCGATTGCTGTTGGATTTCAAGATTGCATTTTGGCGAATGCTTTCCCCTTCATTTGCTCCCCACACTACCTGTTTACCTGCATGCAACCAAAGCCCACTCAAATGTGATTGGTCAGTACTACTTGGACTACAACTGGACTACAAATGGAGACCAGATTGCCTCCGATACAAACTCTTGTCCCGTTGCCTACAGATTCTGCATACATGTGCAGATATCTGTTGAAAGAGGATACTTACACACAAATTGAACATTCTCTGTAACAACCGTACCTAATTTTCCTTCTCACTTTCATCTAATTCTCATCAGTGCGTAAGCATGAGCTAACCCTTTTAAAGGATTAGCAGCTCTTGCTAAATGCCACGTAAGCATTTACGTTCACAACGAGATTGGATACATTTGCCCTCTGCTGGTACTTTCATTATTATCACAGTTTATCATACAAACAGCAGGATGGAATGTGTTTCAAGGTATGCTGAAATTGAAATGGTTTGAGATATGTATGTGGAGGTTAAAGTATGACAGAGTGGTTGCTCTTTTACCTTAGATGAGGATGGGATGAGTGCTGTGACCATGTGGGTAGCTGGAGATTTTGAGAAGGTCTCAGGAAAGAAATTGTTGCTCAGTGCTCTGAAACACGTGGTGAGTATCACCTTCTCTCTGTCCCCATTCTTTCAACCTGTCACTCACTTTCTATAAGTGTAACACTTTGGATGGCATGACCTATAAATTTACATATATGTTGTGTTTTGGTGTGTTGTTGTTGTTGATGATTATGTGTTAAAAGCATAAATACTGTCATTGTTTTTGTGAAATTAATCGAGAATCCCAACACCAGTGCAAGATATTTTTTTTTTAGATGTGGTCTTGACAATATACCTCAAGCCTTAAATTCTTGGAGGGAATGAATGTTGACTCAATCAATAACATTTTTCACACCGGCCTGTCTTTGACACAAATCTTGCAGCTGCTGTTCCTGCACCTACAAAACTGTCAATCTATATCCGCATACAAGCAAAAGAGATGGAGCACATTTAAATTCCTTTTTACTGATTATAAGGGCAGGCCTATGTGAACTTAAACTAAGTAAGCATACTCTGAGAATGATTTTTCTGCATGTGTACCCTCCTAAAAAGCACCAGTACAGATGCCTCTAAGATGAACTGTCTCTGTTGATATACTACAGATGAATCAAGTGTGATGCAGCAAGTAGGCATTTGGTATTTGTCATAAAAAATAGATTGCTTGCAAGTAGAATGAGCAGAATAGGAGAAACATTTACTGTTACTTTCAAGCAATCAACACTCTCTCCTCCCAGTGCTCTCTGTCAGTGACACCTGCGGTCTGTGGAAATATGAGAATGTGTGATATTTGTGTGAATTATATCACTGCTCTGTTTGTGTGTGCGTGTGCGTGTGTGTGCGAGCAGAAGGCTAGCCCCGGAGTGCGCGTGGGGGTGATAGATAACCCCAGTGGAAAGCCCAGCGAAGATAACACTGTGCTGTACAGGGCTATCTGGGCCTCGCTCCTCACACAGAAGAATAAGGCTGCGGCAGAGTTTGTGCAGAAACTCCTGAAAGAGCAGAGCAGCCAGCTCCTCCAGCAAGGGACCAAGATGAAAGACTTACTAATGCAGGTAAGGGAGGCAATGCAGTTGTGTTTTTTTGTCATATCAGAGATAATCAGATTCCCAAAAGCTGAGCAAATGAAGCAAATGGAAGCAATTTAGTGTAGATTTTGTATTTTCTGCTATTATATCAAAGAGTCTTAGATACAGCTTTGCAATATATTGATTTGCTTACATTGTCATATTAGACTAGATTAAGTCTTGAATTGTCATTTTTGTTTTATCACTTCCATTTTGCCTGCCCTAAAGGCTGCTTCATACTGACACACTGTCGTGCTGGGCATTTAACTTCAAAGCTTATTATATACTGACGAACACGTGTCTGTAGCACGAAAGTTGTTCCGATCTGATTCGGCGCTGGTGACACAGCTTGAGGTCCTTCAAATTTGGCACAAACATCGACTTGGACTCAAAGATGAACTTGAACACACAAATGTCTAATAGGATGAAATAAAGTGATGACATTTTCCATCCAAAAGGTCAAAGGTCAGCTTTACAGACACATCATAATGTTATGTAAAAACCCTTTTCTTGCCGTTATTTTAACGCCATAACTCAGGAACAGAAGAGGAGACATTTTGTCAGATACTGAATTGGTGACACTAATCATGGGTGTCAACCTTGAAACTGTCCTGATTGTATAGACCCTCTGTGCTGTCGAGTTGAAGATGTGCATGAGGACTCTTTCACACTGGCACTACTTGGCTTTAAACGAACCCTGGTCCACTTACACAGATAGGTCCGTTTGTTTGGAGTGGTGTGAACACTCATTCGAACTCTGGTGCGGACCAAACGAGCGAACTCTGGTCCGCTTGAAAACTGGGGGTCTCTGTTCACTTGCAAGTGAACCCTGGTGCGGTTCGCTTACAGTGAGAAATGCAAACGGACTATCCAGTGAACCAAAGAGAGGAAGTGACGTAGAGCGCCGTGCATTTTGGGTAGAAAATAAAACAAAGCCAACAGCGTGAACCGGGAGAAGCAGAGGTAAAAAAAGGAAAAGTTGGAAAATGTCTCGCGGGCAGATGTGGAGTAGTGAGGAGGTGCATAAATGCATAAATTTGGTGTTGCTCCATTGTTTTTGTGGTGACCAAGCCAGCAGAAGGGCATGGATTTCCGTTTTCGGTCCTGGCCAATTGATGATCTGGGTTTTCTTCTTCCTCATGCTTTTTTTCCCTTCCTGGTCAGTGGTTGTTTCGGGCAATACTGCCCCCAAACGAGCAGTTGCTGAAACTGCCTGGCGTTGTCCAGGCGGTTTGGTCCACTTTAAAAAGTGCAGTGTGAAAGTGAACCGAACCAAATGAAGGTGTGAAATCTTTCGGCATTCCCCACCCATTCATATTTAAAGCATTGTCTTCTGTCACGGCTACAGCTTTCTGATCCATCCTGCTCCCTCTGGTAGTCCATCACAAGCTCATTGGTTTGGCTGATATTGAGCTTCAGGTGATTGTCTTTGCACCACATGATGAAGCTCTCCAACAGTCAGCTGTAAAAATAGTCTCTAAGTGAAGCCCCATGTTTCTCACTGTAAGTTACTCACTGTAATCAAACATGTTACTGTTGTGTTAACTCTAATTTCACCTAAAAATACACAATGCCTTTTATAAATTCCTTCAAAATCTTCACTACATATATTATATGAGTCTGAACAGGCATGGGTGTAAACTGCAACTTGACTGGTTGCAGAAGCAGACAACTGTGCTGTTACTGATGCTCTGAAACACGAGCATATAGTGGTGTTAGTGTAATGTTTATAACCTGTGTGAACTAATTAGCAAGCAGCATAACTAAGATGTTGCATTCATTTTGGGTTTGTAGCACGTGTGCTCTGCCTCCTGACTGATGGAACGAAGCAGTTTACATGATCATCATTACAATTAGGATATGTGGGAATTAGATAACTCCTACCTGCCAACACAATTAGCTGGAATATGTCAACATAAGCGGTAAACATAGAAATTTTCTGATGCCAGCAGTCGCAGCTGATTAGAAAATTACAATTTATTTTCTGCTGCGTTAAACACATAAATGCCTTTGAGCTGAGGTGGTGAATATCTTGTTTTCTCCGGCATGACAGGAATTTGTTAGAAGACCCACGGCCAGCAAAATAAAGATATTAACTATTAGGCAATAGGGATATTGAAACATCTTCTGTCATGGTATCTGTAGTTTTATGTTATAGTATTGGCATATATTGAGGTATGATTCATTTTCTGTAGATTCAATAAAACATTTAGACATAAAATAACCAGATGGAAATGTCTCTTTTAGGCTAAACCAGTGTGAGGAGTACATTACCTGAGGTGCTTCATCACAGTGCTGCAAAATCCTATAAATCCAATGCTGCCATAAAACAGTCCTGCTCACTGATTTGCAACACTGCCTGCCAGGGACTAATACAACCGGAGATATTAGAGGGATAGCTGCCTAAATATAAACAGTCTGTCAAAAGCTCTAACAGGTGATAAATTTATTGCTTTATGGTATATAGCGTCATATCATCCAACCCACTGGTCTCTCATAGCCAGACCTATCTTGCACTGGAGAAGGGTCTGACTGAAGCTATCACTGCACTAAGGGAAAAACACGCTCAGGGTTGTTTGTAATTCTTTAAACCAGTTGCATAAATCATTACAAGATATTTTTACAGTGTAAGCTGCTAGCTCGGAAGTTGTGGTTGTTTAACGCACAGCGCTTAAATGACGTGGAAATAGGTCTGGCTGTACGAGACCAGTTCAAGTAACACGCAGAAAGTGTTTTACCGTTTGAGATAGGCGGCCAATGACAGTCTACATCCTGTGAGCCAGACTAAACCCTAAGACAGTGGTTCCCAACTGGCCCAGCCACAGGGTCCAGATTTCTCCTTAGTCTGTGTTCAAGATTCACAAAGTTTTATATATTTAGCACCATACTTGGCAAAGTGGCAACTGCACGAACATTTATCTGGATGGACGATGAGGTGGAGTTGCTACAGTAAATCTACACTTTGCTGGAGAAGCCTTGACAAGTCCGCCATTGTTGTTGTGATGGTCAACTTTCTCACGCATGCCTAGTGACTGGAACCGTAATGCACATGTGCGAAAAGTCTCTGTTTTCAGAGGAACTGCATATTGCAAGTTTACATTTACATTACGGAGACGGTGTTGTTTCCAAAAAGTTCCTCTCTGGAACCTGTTTTCATATTGCGCCACTTAAACGCCACTATCGTGTAAACGATCAACCAAAACGCAACTTAAGTTTTCTGTTTTCAGTTGAAATCGTTGTCGTATAAACGGGACCTCAGAATGGATTGGCGACCCACCAGTTGGGAGCCACTGCCCTAAGAGATATGCAGGACTACATTGTGAATGTTACTGTGTCAAAAAATAAGAAATATATTTTCTTGGGTTTGATTCTCTGAATGTTAATTTGATTTTAGGTCGCCCAACTTGATTGTATTAGTAAAAGGTGCATCCGTGAAATGTATCTCTCGCAAATTAGGAGGATGTTATTCGATATTAATATCACTTTTAACATTTTAGGCAGATCTGATGAGCATAATGGCAAAAACAAGGCAAACAAAAGTTGGATACAACCACTTGCAGAGACTTGTCTTTCAGTGCTTTGTTGATTCAAGTGCACAGTTGGGGAAAATGGTGATTGATGAGCCCATCTTCTCCTTCCCCTTCTGAACATCAGCTAACAGAATACATTTAGAGCACGCATGATGCTCCACAGCCTGTGGATGCCAAGGCAAGCAGCCTACTCACTGTCAGTTCCACTTGATCTGTCACAGGGGCCGACACGAGACGGGCTCCACACGCTGAATCTTTAACTTAAAAGCGCTGGTGGATACCTGGTCTCCAGGACCTGATGAATAGCCGAGGCCCTGCTCACCGTTCACAGCTCTGTAAGCCAGCGTGTGTTCAGCCAAGCCTGACCATCACTCTGCTGCTGTAAGCAGTCTACAGCCACTTGTGTTCTCCATGCTGTAGTGTGCAGTATCCACCCACACAGCATTACACACACACACACAAAGAAAAAAAAATCTCAGGCGCTAATCAACAAATCAGCTGACAGGAGAGCTCCCATTTCTTCCATCAGGAATAAGTCATACAGCACCAGGTTACATTTGGGACACACCATAACAAACTGCCCTTCAATTATACCAGCCTGAAACAATGGGGAGAGAATGGGCTGGAAATAGCAATGGAATGATGGGTAGGAGGTGGCTGTGTGAGTTGAGACCCAGAGTCAAGGGATATGAGTTTATTATTGGCTGCCAGACAGACTTGCTGACTGGATTGTGCTGACATTATTGGTATTTCACCTGTTCTCCTGAGGAGAGATGTTGGAGAAACTAATAACCTGACTCTGCCCTACAGACTCCCACACCTAATTTGTTATAGACAAAAATGGCCGAGGCTTAATTAAGAGTTTGTTATATTAATTACAAATTGATTAATCTCATTTTCACGCATGTGCATTTCTGACAGCTCGGTGCTCCGGCTGAAATATTTCACGTTTGAAAACTGCAGTGATTGCAAACATCGATGATGTTGTGAATCTTTTTTTTTTTGTTGCCTCACATACATCATTTTTTATGCCAATGCATCACACAGATTTTGTTTTGGACAGGCTGTAAAGGGAGAATGGTCTATTGGATCGTGCAATACAAATTCAAATGTGAGCCAACAATGCGATGAATTTATCCAACATCCTAACCAACTTTGGTTATTCTGTTCCAGGGCATGGACGAAGATGCATTTGAGAAAAAGTTCAACACGCTGGAAGTGGATTTTATTCGTAGTCAGCAGCTGTTTTGTCGAGAAGTCCTGAAACTGAGCCCTGGACAGCGGGCAGTCATCAGCAACGGCAGGGTGAGTGGACTTCGACTCAGCTCAGTTAGCATCTTATATTGATCTATAGATTTCTGCATAAAGAGCTGAAAAGACCACATTATTTCTTTCAGAAGATAAAGCAATGGTTAAATGTCGCAGCTATTGTTTGGTACAGTGGAGTAGGATCCTCTAAGCCGCTGCGCTTTGGAAGATTTTCCCTCTTGTGTTACCTTAGTACTGTCAAATCAGCACGAATGTTTCTCAAAGGTCACAGGTGGCACAAACTGCGCTGTGCGTTTGTGTCTGTGCGAGTGTCTGTATGTGCTGACTGCATGTGTGGACCGAGCTGATGACTGATGTCTCAGCAGCAGTGATGCTGACAGCCACGGATGAAGAGGCCAGCCTCTGAGATGGCAGTAACAATTAATATCATTTTACATTCCTCTGCTGCTGCAGTGGCAGGACTCCCAAAATAGAAAGGATGAAAACACAGGCACTGTCACTGAATACCATGACTTTAAGTGGATAAAACACTCTGCTACAATCACATTACATTTAACACCCCCCTTGGCAAGTGGTAAATAATACATGCCGAGATAAGAATGGGAAAAGTCGTGATCCGACTGCGTTATTGTCTTCGTGTCAGATCCTCGGCCCATTTGAAGAGCAGGAGGAATTCACTGTGGAGGATTTCCACCTGCTGGAGAAGATTACACTGAGCGGTTCTGCAGAGAAAGTCAAAGCCAAAGTTAAACAGATGGGGATGAAGCCAAAGCAGTATGTTTATATTTTTTTTCTGTCTTGTTGTGTGAGAAAATCTTCCTCTTTCTTTAACTGTTAACGATTTGTCTGAAAAAAAATCAAACTTATGTCTCACTCCATGAACGTTTGTATATCAATTACTCACTGTTACTTTAAATTTGTGGAGAAAACTTTGTTTCTCTTGCATTCCTCCGCTGTGAACAGAGATTCCAAAACAGGCAAACATTCTTCATGAGATAAAAGTCAAAGGGGTCTGCATTTAACAACAGCAAAATGAAAAATCAACACAGCTGTTTACAAACTTGTTCACAAGTTGTGCAGTATAACCAAAGTCTCATTTATCTAATTGTCTTCTCAGTACTTCCCAAAACACGGTTCTCACTGAAATCACAATGGATGAATAGCATGCCTGGTCAGAAGCATGCATTTGAAATCTGCTGTGGCACACTCAAGGCGAGCTACTATTCGTAAGCGGAGGCATTTTATATTTTAAAATTTGAGCAAAACTGCACTTGTTTACCTCCTCTTTTGCCTCTTTTCTTTTTTTTACCTCCGTTCATGGTGGAGGCCTGCGAGAAAGAAGTTTTCATCATTAATTCAAGGTAGCATGCAGAGAGTAATTGATATTCAAATGGTCATTCTGTGGGTGATGTATTCCTTTAATTGATTTATGAGGCTACCTTGTTAACAGCTTGACATCACATTACGTGAGCTCCAATTGTCTGACATCTCTCCTGAATTGTTGCATTAATAAATGATGGACTGACCCTGCTACACCTCTGTTCCCTCAGCGCCAGTGACTTAATCATGAAAGTTGATGCCCTCCTAACTGCAGCCCCCAAAGGAGAGGTCAGGAGGGACGTCCAGTTTATCAAAGACAGCCACAGGTGGGCAACATTTTTTTCCGCTCTGTTTACTGTCCTATTGGCTCCGCTGTCTCGCAGCAAAGTGTTTACTCTCCTTTTGTTATAATGGATCTAAAAATTGCTACACCATCATTTCAAGCAGTGCAGAAAGGCAAATCTTTTGATTTGCAGTTCTGCTGAATAAGGGTTGTATAACCTTGTGTTGCTGAATCCGCTTTGGTGTGCTGTTCTCCTCCTCAGTGTGCTCCATCTCTCCCCGCGTGAAAACGAGGTGTTCTATGATGTTGTGGCCATCGTTGACCCGCTCACTAGGGAGGCACAGAAGATGTCCCCTCTACTGATTGTAAGCCGTATTCTTCCCCTCGTATTCTTCGCCTCTCTTCTCCATCGATTCCAAATACAGCAGGGACACTTTAAAATCACTTTCGCTGAAAAGAAGGGTACAGAAACACAAAGCTTGCCAAGGTGCAAAAGCAAGAAATTTTCTTTTTTTTCTATGCTCTTATGATGCTATGATTATTTTTCAGTCCCTGAAAAGCATTTAGAGTCAGTAAATTCGATCAGGAAAATAAAAAAGTCCCAGTCTTTGTTAGCTCAAACAAGTATGCTTATTAATTTAATGTTATTTAGAAGCAGTTTCCTCAGTGGGCTTAGTTTCACTGAATTACATTAGCCGTATGATGCATCTTGCAGGAGGCTCGCTGCGGTGAAGAATCTGACTTGGGTGATATGAAAATATGACTCACCATGCCTTTACAGACAGCCAGTCAGACAGCCACCTTCAGTAGCTGTTGTTTGCAGTGTACACCTTTCAGTAGTGTACTGCAGTATGCAGTGGAAAATATGATGCCAGCATATCAGCATCACAGCTGGTTTTAAGGAAGGCATCCCAATGTGCTTGTAACTTCTGGCTCATTATTTTTTTGATCACTGTTAGATAATGAAAAAGGTTATGTAAGGATGTATGTGCTTTGCCATTTGAGAACCTCTTATAATTAAGTATAGTGAGAGTAATCTACAGTGAAACATTAAGATGCCTTTGATCATTTTGTTCAGCAAAAGGCTTGTGTTTTGTATCTCTATGCTGGACTTGGCTCTACTTTGTGCCTCTTTTCTATAACTGGGTGTTTTCTACTGTGACTCTTGCAGGTGCTCAGTCAAGTGGTCAATGTGAAACTGCAGGTGTTTATGAATTGCAGGGCCAAGTTGTCCGAGATGCCTCTCAAGAGGTAAGCTCCAGCTCCAACAGTAATTAAATTTTCCTGTTTGGCTTGTTTGTGTATCCTCTGACCGCTGCAGACTTAGCATCTCCGCCGCGCTCCTTCCCTTTGTAAGATTATACTGCACAGATGCAATCTGCTTAATAACACCACCTTATTGCTTTGGGCCTCCCCTTGCATCTCTGGGCAAATTGCTTACAGCTTGCATTGTTGCGGTTCAAGACATGCTGTAAAAACAACAAAATGATTAAAAAAAAGCAAATGAAAGGTTTAAATTGTCCATTAACATTTACACCACTGAGTGAGTGTTAGTCATCATGTAATTTGGGGTGTTTTCTTTTTTTAATTTGTTCCATAATGGGCTCAGTTATTTGTAGAGGTAGTATATTGAAATAGCTCAAATGTTTGTTTGTTTGTTTGTTTGTTTTTATCAGTACCAAATGACAGAACTTTTCCAGGAAGTTTACCCTCACTTTGGAGGGACAATTTACTCTATGACCTTTATTGACCTCTGTCAGAGACCAGCTGGGATTGAGTTGATGGAAATAACACTTCCCTCGCGAGTCACTCACAAGCCCCCACCCCCCGCCCGAGCCCATCACACTTCCTGTCCTCCTGAGTGACAATTGCCTGTAATTGACACAAATGGCTACATGACATTTTCACATGAGAGACAGATTAGTTGGATGTCTGCAGCCAGGCTGTCACGTAAAGTGTCTCACAACGTAGACACATTTGATGTTATTTGTAACCGGCATGTTTTGTGTTGCTGGTTGCTTTTTTTAAAGTACTGTCCTCATGTTTAACCACTAAAATGGAAACACCAGACTAGTAAGAGCTAAAATTCTGAACAACTGGCAAGTCAGTATTTGTTAAAGGGTCATTTCAGTCGTCGTAGAGATGTCTGCTTTCTCTCAAATATAAAGGAACTAGGTGGCACTCAGCTTGTGGTGCTGAAAGCGTCAAAAAACACAATTGAAATTCTCAACAGTAATGTCCCTTTCCAGAAATCATGACCTGGTTACTCAAGATAATCCACAGACCTTGTAAGCAGTTTCATGTGTGAGCTATTACTTCCTACCAAACTACAATTGCAGACTCTAGCAATGCACAAAATAAAGTGTGCATCTACTGCCAGCTCACCAATCACCACTGGCTACAGCTCAGTAGAGGAGGACGCCATTAATATTTACATGATTATAAGTCTCTCGTCTATGATTTGCAGGCTTCCTTCAGTGCTGTGATACGGTTGGCAGGTGTAGTGTGGTAGAAAGAAAATAGCTCCTACGAGGGCTTTCTTAATAATGAGTTAATTTTGATTAATTAATCACATAAAAAAATAATATGTAAAAAAGAATTAAGCAGATTAATCGCATTCAGTGGTGCCCTTTGACCCAGTGCATCGTTAAAGGCCACAGTGACTTTGTCACATAATGGAGGCAGAGGAGACCGCGCTGCTTGCCCCCGTTAATAGAACATTTACATTTTAAGAACGTCAAGATGGAACTGTTGATAGGAGCACTGTTCTCTGCAATTTCTGCAGTAAGGAATTTTCATACCTTTGGAGGGCTGCAAGCCCGGAATATCACCTTAACACACAAAACACAACACAAAACATTTAGCAGCAAACTTGGAGATCCGAGCTAGCACAGCCTCTGATGCTAGCGCTAGCAGCCAGCCTCGTCGAGCTGCACTCAACCAGGCGCGAGTAAGGTAAGTAAGTCCACCTGTGAGCGACTAACTAACTCCCACAGCTTTACTGTGACACATCTGCCAAAATTAATTTGAACTTAAATGTTAAAAATTCTTTCCCAACAAAAGTTAATGTATGCGATTAATTGAAATGAATTAATCAGATAAATGTTTTTAATCGCTTGTAAGCCTTAGTTCCTACATGAAACTGCTCACCACAAGGTCTCTGGATTATCTTGAGGAACTGGGTCATGATTTCCGAAACAAGGGTCAGATCATGATGTCTGGAAAGAGAGAAGGCAGACATCTCTATGGCCGATATCTCCAACACTTGAATGAAACTCACATGAATGCAATCAAAAAACTATAGAATTGGCACATGACAATGTCCACAGAGAAACATCAGGATGGCCGTTGATATCTTTGAGAGGGGTGGAAATCAACTAACCTGCAAACTGCTAATTTTATGTATTACAGTAGCAAAACTGTCACGACTGAGATAAGGACTAAGCGCTGTGCCGCTGTGTGTGTGTTTGAAAGAGACAAACAGATAGAGGGAAAGAGAAGGTGGAAGGTGGACTGTTGCACATTATGTTTTCATAGGTTTTTAATAACTTACTCATAATGCTGCTTTGTCACTTTCTGACCCGCCTGCCTGAAGCTGTGATAATTATATACCAGTGGATTAAAAAAAGAAAGTAGATAATGGCAGCCAGCTCAGCAGATGTGAGCAGATCATTAGGGGGAAAACAGCAGACAAGTTTGTAACCATAAAGTTACAGCTTCCCTGCATGATGTCCCTTGTAGAGCCATAAGCTTGGTAATCCTATAGTCCACCCCTGGAGATACTGCTGTTAGTGACCACACATGAATCCCATTCTGCGTTTATTTTATTCACTGGTATACTGCTCACAGTAGTAACACTAGAGCAGAGACCACAGAGCTGCTCGTCTTTTGCTGATTTTTCTTCTTGAGGAGTATTGGTCATCTCACAAATTGCAACCAGTCGAATGAAGACTGTGTTTCCCCTGGTGTCCTGGGTTTCTCTTTCTCAACTACAACCTTTTCTTTACTTCCCTGTGCTGCCATAGCAGCTCCAATCCCATCCCCGGAGTCAGCAGCCCATCTGCTTTGCTCTAGTCCACAGAAACACGGCTGCAGTGGCGGGAATTAACTTTTAAGAATTCTCCCTGTGAATAAGAAATGTGATGGTCTACCTTTGAGAATAAGAAGGCATTCTAAATAAAAAAAGAATTAGCATTGGTAATGTTTATCATCTGCCAGGTTACCTGTACTCATTAT
The DNA here is from genome assembly GCA_035609425.1 of Epinephelus awoara. Classification (NCBI taxonomy): domain Eukaryota; kingdom Metazoa; phylum Chordata; class Actinopteri; order Perciformes; family Serranidae; genus Epinephelus; species Epinephelus awoara. The sequence goes on from CM069307.1 coordinate 22,875,225, forward strand.
GACTCCTCTGTGTCAGAGGGCGCACTGAAGAAAAGCAATTAGCATAAAGATTAGCCCAGAGCTAGCCTCTGTGACAGCTCTGAGTAATAACGAAGAAAGGGAACAATTTTGGTGCACACACCACTGCACATATTTCTGTTATTGGCCGAGCAGGAAAACTGGCAGTAATAGTATTAGATTCCTCACTTTGAGGAGATTGTACACACCCAGCTGTCACAACAGAGCCCATCTCTCTCGTCCTAGAAAGGAGACTATTGCACAACATGTCATCGTTTTAGTGCTCGCTGAAGAGGACAGTGCGTTTGTTGGAAGTGTTGACTCAGTTCAGTGGCAAAAAGTCCTGTAGAATATTCTCCATTTTATGGCTTTCAGTTTTCAACTTGGTTGTTGAATATTATAATTTGCAGTTATTTGAAGTACAAACACTTAAATTTTGACTGTTTCTGTTTCTTTGTCTTCACAGCTTTTACCGCTTTGTCTTGGAGCCTGATGTGAATTTCTTGGCCAACGACACAGTGTCTCCAGGACCAGTTGCTCGCTTCATGGACCTCCCAGAATCTCCCCTTCTCACCCTTAATATGATCACACCAGAGAGCTGGATGGTGCAGGCTGTCCGCAGCCCCTATGATTTGGATAATATCCACCTGCAGGAGGTATCCTGTTACCAGCGATCTTATCATTCACACCTCCTAATCAGGGCTGTGGTGCATTCTATTAATCATGCCCTGTTTGTTTTCTGTGGTTTCGCTCCAGGTGAGCGGGGTTGTGACAGCAGAGTACGAGCTGGAGCACCTTTTGCTGGAGGGCCACTGCTTTGATCTGTCAACCGGGCAGCCTCCCCGTGGACTGCAGTTTACCCTGGGCATGAGTCGGGACCCGCTCATGTATGACACTATCGTCATGGCTAACCTGGTCAGTAGCTTTTTCTGCTCAATACTAGAGATGCAAGGGCAGTTTTCTTACACTGTGGCAGATAGGGCTGCATGATATTCAAAATAGTCAGATTACGATTATTTTGACAGTTGCAATTTTAGTGGAATGGTAAATTTTGCATTTCATTTTCACATTTTCATTCTCACCCTTACGTCTGCATGATATATGAATATAATTTTTAGGCCAGGGCACATCTGTAGCTCCACAATACTTTATAATGGTATGTTGTGACACATTGCACCCCCTGCAATTCTAAAATTGCACTATTGCCATATTGCAGTTTCAATAATAATTTGATTAATTATGCAACCCTAATATATGATATGGACATCATACTGCCTTTCAAAAGCTAACAGCGGTAGCTACAACTTTCTTCAAAATAATGTTATGACTGAAATTAAACCTTTGGATATCTGCTCTGTCTGCAAATTTCCCAGTTCAATCTTTTTCTGCTCTGGAGAAAATGGGGTATAAAAATTGCAGTAACTGCAAAATATAACCAAAACCCAGGGCAAACGATAGTAAATGTGGTTATTGTGCTCTGCCTAAATAAAAATTATAAAATTATAAAAATTTACAAAATATCACTCAAGATGTTGTAATCCATACAGATTCATATTGAAATTAGCAGAAATTAAAACAGTTTTCCGCATATAAAGATAAGACACTAAAATTTAGGGCTGGACCCAACTCAGAATTATATTTGTCTAATCAGATTCGGTTTTCGTTAACTTTAGCATGTTATATTTGTTCGGAAAACATGTTCAGTATAAAACAGTTGTTTCGTCAGTGAACCTTGTGGGTTGCAATGGAGCCAAATTTTGTAACGTTACCTTAGTGAAATTTTGCTGTTGTCCCTGGCTTCATATGAGTAGAGGAAAAGTCCACTAGCCACTAGGCTAATTTATACAATGTAAAATGCCATAGGCTTGTGCTAAAAACATTAGCATGTTGTATTTGTGGGGAAAATGTGTCCAGCAAAAGACAAATGCTTTGTCTGTGAATGCTGCGAGTTATAGTGAAGCCGATTTGTGTACTTGTGTTTGAAATTGTCTCTATTAAGCCATGATTATTGTGTGTTTAGGATGTGTTTTAAATCAACTAAACTTAACAGGAGTTCACAGAATCCCTGCCACTGACTAGTGTTGTGGAGGTGTAACTGCAGTGCAGAGTGACACAGACACACCACCGCACAAGTATAGATACTGACACCGGCGTAGGTACATCATAGAGCTGACATGAAATTATAAATCCCACTTGAGAAGTTTCCGACTGATGAATAAAATCTAAAGGTGGAGTGCAGTAACTACAATTTAAGCGCATTTTTTGTGTCTAATAAGTGTATTTCCACTTTTCTACCTATAACATGGTTGGCTGGACAGTCAAAAACCTTTGAAGCCATTTTTCTGTTTCAGTGTTATTGTAGTTATTGCCGTTGGCCTTCGAAGGGCAGCACAGTAGTTAACGACTGCAGTAAGTTTGGCACAGAAACTAACTGGTGCCAGAGAGGAGAAAACAAGTGTGACTTAAATGTTTACAGTAAATACTCAGACTCCTGCTGTTTAAACCACAACAGGGGTATTTCCAGCTGAAAGCTAATCCTGGTGCCTGGATCCTGAGATTACGTAAAGGGAGATCAGAGGATATCTATCAGGTTCTCACGTGAGTATTCACCAGTGTCTACAGACTGTTTTTGTTGCCGCTGTTGTCTTTCCCATCTCATCCCTCACAGACATTAATATCTTGTTGGGAAAAAAAAAAAAAGTTAGGTAATGATGCTAATTAGGCGGCTTCATCAGTCGCTCAGCATGAAGGTTGTTTTCAGCTACCTCTCCATTTCATACCGGTAGCTATGAAACCCATCACTATGGTAACATAGAGAGCTGCTGACACTGTAGCGGCTCAAGGTTTTGATGAGTGCAGGGAGTTCTGCTCACCACAGAGGGGAGAGAGACAAGTAGGAGGAGGGGGGTGCTATTAAAGAGAAGACAGAGTAGAGGGATGATTCAGTTGGTCACCTGCCATGCCATCCACCTCAGACAGCAAAATATCAGCAGCAGAATGTGTTTTAGTTAGGACGGCGTAGGTGTCAAAGGCTGCATATACTAGACAGAGTGCGTCGGCGTTGTCTAATTTCCCCGGACGAATACAGACAGTATTGTGCTTCAGTGGCTTTGATACATTTTTTGAACAAAATACAAATTTACTTACCTTTTACTGTTTTAATTTTGCACATTTATTTTAATTAAAATGTACTGTGGTGCCTCATAGTTTGATCTGGAACTAATCAAATTCATACTTTTTAAAGGAACTTGTAGCTCATCGTATTATTTTTACTTAACAAAGGTGTAATAATCCCTCACTATCAAGTTAGAATAATGGCTCCTTCTTTGTGTCTGCGTGCTCGACTAAAGTGCATCATACTAGATGTCCCCACAATCAAAGATATCGTCCTCTCTGGCTATCCTCACATAAGATTTAGGACACATACAGCCCTCGGTTCCTCTGGAATCATATCAGACAACCAAGATTTATTCCCCAATCCTCCAGGTGAAGCTAAGAGGTGATGTCATTTTTCACCTTGGCAGTGTCATTATTCTTGTGGTTAGCGGCACTCTGCTCTGGTTAGGTGGCCGATCAGAGTCTAGGGGGAGTGTCCGTGCTCTCCATTCCCAGAGCCTGCGTTTTTCCACCCGCACCCCGTGCTGCCACCGCGCCTCGCCCTGACAGCGATGAATGAGATGGCCAGCTCTCCTCTCCTCAGAGCATGGATACAGATTGATCTCTGGTGCTTTCTAACACAAGCCCTAAAGGCTCAGTTGCATCGGTGACAGCAGAGGGGGCAAAACACAAGCAGCACTTTGGGCCCAATGAGGAGGGAGCATTTATCATAGTGATAAGGTTAGTTTTTTTGCCTTTAGTAAGCACTGGGGTCGTAATGGCTCGCCGTGCATCATAGCCTTTTGCTCATCTCTTCCCGAAGTGTGCTCTCTGGTTTTTAACCACGAGACCCTGCAGATCCTGCCTGCCAAAACACATTCTCCACCGGGCAAATCAGTCCTAAAACAATTACAGTGAAAGGCCAGTGTTACGCAATCAATACAGTACAGACTTTCTCATTAAATCTACCAGTATATACGGCATGGCTGGGAAGTAGGGATGGATAAAATAAAGGTAAGGTGATTCTTAATGATGATGGAGGGTAATGAATATGATCAGAGTGTGACCCTGGCAGCTGTCCCAGTATGTGCTTTTAAGTGCGTGCTCTCACTGTCTGTCAGGGGTCCGTCCATTAGCTGCTGTCGTCTCCTTCATGAAAGGAGCCTTTCCTGTATATTTTTCTTGCTCTGTTGCCATGGCTCAAACATGTGCATCAACCTTAGTCACTGAAAAATGCATTTCACTGAAGTACACTATTAATGAAAATGGACTGATTGTGAGTAGTTCTGCAAGTGCTTATATGATGTATGTACAGTACATTATATAAGCATTTTAGATGGCATTATTTGTGGCAGTAAACAATAATTAATATACATACTGCAGTGAGTGGCCTGAATGTAGGTTGTCAGCTGTATCACAGTGAAATGTTTAAAAATTTAGATGCAAATATCAGCACTGGCTGGTTTTAGATGTTAATTGTTCTGATCCTTTATATTCACTTTAAATGCTAAATGCTGTCTGTCCTTGGCGTGTGAAGTGAAGTTACCTGAGACTATCTCCAAAGATTTTTTTTTTTTCATTCTTTTATTAACAGAAAATGTTTCCTGGAAATTTGAAAATCACATTGACAGTAATTATTTATTATAATTATTATATAGAGTTTAAATTGCATTATTTGATGTATGATAGTACAGTAAACTACACTTTGTTATACAGACAGTACTGATTGCTATCCATAGCCAAATAAATTGCCTGCCAGACTTAATGTGCTACTTATTTCTTGTTCAATAGAGTTGTAAACATTTTTTATTAACTAGAAATAAGGGTTTCACCGATTGTGAAATTGTGGGCTGATACCAATGTTTAAAAAAACACTTTGGCCAATAGCAATGATTTTGTTGTTATGTATTCACCCTTTTGTGCTAGGGAAATAAAGAAGTCTTTCTTGTAAAAGAATGACAAATGTTTCAGTCATTCAGCCCTTCATTACACTATTTTTGAATGAGCACAAATTCAACCATACTAATTTATACTAACATAAATAACCTTCTTTCACATGAAGAACATCTTTTACAAATCTGCTGAAAAAGCCTTTTTACTACATATAATATATTGTAATTCCCTCAGCAGTATCTTTTTGAAAACACCAACAAATCTCTCCTTTGAACAGCTGCATTTCTTCAGGTTCCCCATAAGCTATATTTTACAATATAGAGTACAGCACAGTGGTGCAGTGGTTAGCATTGTCGCCTCACAGCCAGAGGGTTCCCAGTTCAAATCGGGAATGTGGAGATTGCATGTTCTCCCCAGGCCAGTGTGGGTTTTCTCCGGGTCTTCCAGCCTCCTCCCACAATCCAAAGACATGCATGCATGTCAGGTTAATTGGTGAATGGCTGTCTGTCTCTATGTATCAGCCCTGCAATAGTACGGCGACCTGTCCAGGGTGTACCCCGCCTCTCGCCCAATGTCAGCTGGAACCCCCCTCAAGACCCCCAACAGCACAAGCCGTTACAGATAATGAATGAATGATAACCATATAATTTACCTTCGCCCAATGCTCATTTTTGCTGAACAGAATTTAAACGCAACTCTATGCAACCTATATAAGCTGTTAGGAGCTGGTGCTTTCCTGCTGCAGCTTTCGACATGGATTTGTTGCTCACAATGTAGCATTATCAGGGAAACAATTGGGTGTGTCCCCAGTGTGTTGATATTGATTCTACTGCGTCCTTTCATCCTGAAGGTATCCCAAGGAAAATCTCTGTTTGTCCCAAAATGTCTTCCGTTGTCTCCAGGATGACGGTCCGCTGTTAGTCTTGAGCCTCACTTTTTAGCCTTTGCAAAATTGATATGACACAACATAAAACCATCGGCCTCTGCCATAGGTGAACATAATTTTATTTGCCAATGGGCTGATGGCAGATAACAACGTGCAACCATTTGATTAGTCCATCCCTACTAGAAATCCTTTTGTTGCTTAACCTTGCAAATCATCTAGGCTGTACTAAAATGTATAGAATGCCAAATATGGTCATGATCAATTAGGTTTTACAGATTATCAGTATTAATGGCGTGTTTTAAGGCTATTGATTTGTACAAAATGTAATTATGACAGTTGATAGATTTTATTCTCCAGTCTGTTGATACATTTCAGTCTCCAAACAGGGCTTCACCTGTGTTAGACTAACTGGCTGCAGATCCATTGTCCAGATTTCACAATCATTGATTTTCGCTCTCAGTGACAGTAAATACGTTCTCTCTCTCTTTACCCACTTTTTCAGGCATGATGGAACTGACTCCCCTGCAGATGCTGGTGATGTCATTGTTTTGCTGAACAGTTTCCACAGTAAGATCATCAAAGTCAGAGTGAGTGTGTTTCTTAGATATCTGTCAAGTAGAGAACTGGAGATCATTCAGCGTACAGTAAAATGCTCTTCAGCAGGTCACAAATGGAGGATGTATGATGATTTCACACAGTTTATAATGAAGTCGCTGTTTTGTGTTTTCTCTCCTATTACAGGTCCAGAAAAAGGCAGAGAAGATCAATGAAGATCTTCTAAGTGAGAATAGTGAAAGCCAAGGAATATGGGACTCCATAGCAAGGTGTGTAATCGATTCCCACATACAGCTAAAATATGATTGGTTTCAATTGTTTTAAAGCCCTCCCCCAGCTGACTGGCAGTAACAACTGCGAGCTCATTGATTGGTGGGTTCGCTGATGTGCCTTCTGTTTGTCAATTACACATTGTGGTTTCAGGAGATCTAATTCCTCCCCCCGGTCCAGACTGCAATATTATGCTGTAAGATCTAGTCTTGCAAAAAATATGTGCTTCTGTAGGTATGTGTGTGTGTGCATTTGTGTGTTTCTCCCCAACACTTCCTAACTGTGTGATCCTGTCTCCTCACTTAATGCTTGCTGTGTGAAGTGTTTGGAGCACTTTTGAGAAAAGGTAGGCAGTGTTGCTGCAACCCATTTAACACCTAAGACATCCTCATGTTCATTAGCATGCAGTGTTCATTGGTTGCTTTTAATGCTGCTGTACTCTCCTAAGTTGTGCAATGAATGAGAATTCATTAATGAGATAATCCAACAGGATATGATAATAATGCAGAGCTGTGTTTGAACATAATGTTTACATTTTCATGTTTTCTTTTGCATTCATTTATTTATTTATGTGGTCATTCTTAGAATATCAATAACACTACTGTAAGCGTGTAGCCTGCAAACATACTAGAATGTGACCATGCATAAGTGCATACAACTATGTACACAAACATAATGTACTGTACACACATGCATACAGCCATGTGAATTCAAATATCGACTCTGGAAGAACTGTGCTCTTTGATTTTACCATCAGCAGTGATGTGTCGATAATTGACGGCAGGTAAAAGTAGTGCAGTGAGACATCCTGGCGTTTGACACACTATGTATTGGGACATACTATTTTTTTTTCTGGCATGCTAAATAGTATGGTAGTGATACGGTTAGCTGGTTATGGTCGCTTAGCAATGTCCAGTGCAGCCTGCCTTTGTGCCCTTGAAAGTCAGCAGAGGACTAGGGATCCAGAGCCTAACTAACACGCTTCACGATTACCCAGGCGGTAAAAGACACGGCATGTGTCCCAGGCCTGAGCGTATTTTCCCCTGGCCACAAAAACTGGTCCTTGGAATGTGGATTGTCACCTGTGTGGCAGAGAGGGAGCCAGAACTAGACCAGGGGGCAGAGCAGTACCAATTAGCTACATCTATGCTCGTGTTGATGCAGGACAAGACTCAACAGTAATGCCAAGGTGCACAAGGTGACTCCATTCAGGATCTTGGGAGTACAGTCAGTCTACATGTAATTCAAGGGCCTATGGTCTATGACTGTGTATGTCGGCATGGCTGGCTGTTGCCACAAGCTCTTCAGTCCTTGTGTAATTACAGTAGGAGTTGTGTTCTCTGCAGTAGATCAAGCGTGCTCTTCTTGGTGGACTCACCCTCAGGGACAGGCTGAGGGGCTTGGAGTGAAATCGCTGCTCCTTCATGTTGAAAGGAGCTCATTCAGGTGGTGTTGCTGTCTGATCGGGATGCTTTCTGTAGAGGTATTCTAGGCTCGTCCAGCTGGGAGGACACCCCGAGGCAGACCCAGAACCAGCTGAAGGGATTACAGAACTCTTCTGTCCTTGGCATCTCCTATTAGGAGCTCTAGGACATTGTTGGGGAGGAGGACATTTGGGCTACCCTAATAAAACCTGCCTCTGCCATGACCAAGGAAAAATAAGAAGCTGAAAGATGAATGAATAGACTGATAATTGGATGTAATTTTAAAACCATTCCCCATGGATTGCTTGATTAATGAATATCACTCTGGAAATAAAAGGTTAAATAATGGGTTGAATACGATGTGGCTGTGATGTATGAAGCTGAAATTTACTGAAATTAGACTTTGATTGAAAAGAAGAGAGTACTTCTGTTTGACGTGATTCAAGCATATCCTCAAGTATCTCAAGGCGTAGAAGCCACTTATCGTGCTGAGCAAAAAAGTCTAACCATATATCCTACACTGCTTAAAAATTCTCTGTCCAGTGGGTCCACCGTATAGAGACGTACCCTGGAGAGTAAAGTCCCCTCTCAGTCATATTTACATTCAGTGACGGCAGCTGGTTTCACCTGAAGTTTGAAGATGATGAGTAATTAAAAGACGGACAGAAGGAAAAACACTGAAAATCAACAAATGCAATTTAGTCTGAGCAACAGACGACACAAAATATTGAGAAATATTTACTTGTCTGACAGTTAAACCCTCACAAGTAAACAATTGTTTATTCATTGAGAGAACAGATTGGTTTTTCACAGGACTCTAAATGATAGTTCCAGAAAAATACATTTTAAAATGACTGCACAACATAATTAAAGGTTTCCGCTTTTCCAAACATAAAAAGGTCTGAATATTCCAGCCAACAGAGACCTTGACCACTGATCTTACAAAATAAAGTTAGTTCCAAAGGAAAGATGTCTTTATATCCATTACTTCATTTGTAGTCTCAGAGTGCTTTGAGGGATTTGTTGTAAAGTGTGGGACTGAAGGCTGCGTATTGATCAAACACATCTGAAGAATTAGTGAGGTGGATCCGTGCATCAGCAAGCATCAAGTGACACAGTTGTTACAAATGCTCTCATCTTTAAAGAGTTTTATCTCCGTAGAGTGATAATGAGACTGAGTGAAAATAGATTTCTTTCCTATTCTTTCTTTCCTACATGTTCTCCTTTTTTGTTTAGTGGTTTCTGTCTTTTGTCCTTTCTCTCCTGCTTCGTCTGAGTGGAAGTTTTTCAGTCTTGCTTCCCTCAGCCTGGGGAACTTTGAGGGTTTAATGTCCTTTATGCTGAGCTTAGAGATCAGAAACTTCAGGGCCGCACAGGGTGTAGAGGAGCATCAGCCGCTGTGTTACCTGAAGGAGTTCAGGTTTTAGGTGGAGGGTGCTGTAAAAGCAACGTGTCCCTTGGTAGTCGTAAGACCTTGAAAGGTGTTAGATGAAGACTTGGCCATTAATGTTTTTCCCAGACTGAATCCACATAATAGGCAGGGTTGTTATATAACATGTATTTGCTGTGTGTTTACTGATGAGAGGGGAGCAAGGATGATTTTCTGCAGCTTTTGTCAAATGCAAAACATGTTCTGCAGACCACATAGCTCAGAAGATGAACTGCATTTCGGTGTAGTAAGTTGTGATGCTTTCCATGGCGGAGAAGCAACAATGTTGTTTTGTCTGTGGGGTTATGTTGGTGGTTACAATGTGGGGAAGGAATTTTTCTTCTGTGGACATGTTTTCCTTACTTGTTTCTCAGCAAAATACTTTGAAAAACTTTGCCGAGAAAATATTAGCCAAAAATAACTCAAGACGAATATGACACGGAAAATATTTTGCAGGTTTTTTTTTACTTTATTCCTGACAAAACTAACCAGCATCCAATGTGTTGCTTTCAGTGTAGTCATGCTTAGCCATTCATGACCTTGTCTTTACAACTTCACTGTAGACTGGATGCCATGGCCAATGCTGTCCCCAAACTCTGTCTCTTAATAGAGTGTTTTCTTGCTTTGTTACTGTTGTGGATTTTAATTTTGAAGCTGTTGGTGAAGGACCCTGGAAAACATCGGAAAATAATGCAAGCCTTACACAACTCGGCTTTTCAAGCAATTTCACTGTTGCAGAAAATTTCTAATGTCGCAATATGCTAGAGTTGTGGAGCGCTTCTGTGATCTCTATCGTGTGGTGTAATGTTTGTATATTGCTCGGTCTTTTTCTCATCTTGACACTGTGGTAAAAATCAAACATATTCAATATTGTAAGTTTGTAGTCTTGGTTCATGCAGATAGTGGAGTTCAATATTGTAGACACTGTCAACAACTACAGTAGTAGCTGCGCTCTCTCCAGCACCTAACACGAAGCAGTGAACCGGGTAGACTGTAAACTTGAAGTAGACTCTAGGGAAGCTTACAAACATGAACAAGTCTTGGTTCTCTTGTACTGAGGAATAGGAGGAGAAATTGGTGGGGTGTGAAGTTGGTGTGTAATTGGGTGCGTATCTGATCCACGGACCACCACTTATTTTAGCGCAACTAACCAATAGAGGCTGGTAGCAAGTTGAGGTGAACAAATCCAAAATGTACAGTTTGTATGCACATACAGTTTATCTTTTTGGATTATATTGATGCAGAATAATAAGAATACTGTTGACAAAAGACACCTTTTGTCTTGTGTTTCTAGAATGAGGCAATGTAAAGAATTGTTGATATGTCATATTTCCCAAAGGGAGTTTGGCACAATATTTTCCACTTGCAGGAGGATGGGGAATAATCTCAAAGGGAATCTAGTCTGGAAAATATTGACCCTGCAAGATCTGCGGTCTCAAAATCTCTTAGTCTTTCGTCTTTTCAAAGTGCTCTAGTGCAGTGATTCCCGACTAGTGGGTCAAGGTCCAAAAGTGGGTCACGGGTTCAATCTGAATTGTCCGCAAGTGACTTGCAAATGTTTCAAGTTTGTAATAAACATTCTTTATTTTTAAATACAACGAATTTCCAGCAGAGGGCTTTTTTTTGATGCGCAATTTCTTAAAGTAGAGTGACTAATGGACAGCTACTTGACAGAGACGGCAATCTAGTTCGTCGACTAGGGTTGCAACAATATGAGATTTTCACGGTACGATAACTGTCTCAGCAAATATCGCCATTTGACGGTATCATGGTATTACAGAATTTATTTTCCTATAAATCAGAATGACCCTTAAAGGAATGAAAATGGAAGGGTTATTGTCAGTTGAACAAATGTTTTATTACTATAATTGAAACCTGACACCATTTTGTTAATTGAAGGATATGTAGAAAATAACTAAAATAAGGGGAGATTCTCTGTCCAGTTACATTTTTTTTCAATGTCCTAGATAAGCAAACGTACACTGTATGATAACCATCAACTTTTATATCACGGTATACCTTAAAACTGGTATATCACTGCAACCCTATCGACAGCACGGCCAAACACAAGTATGACGCTGAATTTATTGAACCGTGTGGACTGAACCCTGTGGCTAGATCAATTGGGAACCACTGTTCTAGTGTATAGTAGGCATAATGTGAAAGGTACAGTTATTCTTTACCGTGCATATCAGCTATCTCTCCTTTAGTCTGCTCAGTGGCAGATCTTGTTCATGTCTTTAGATGATCTCCGCACAGATGTTAGAGCATAATTCTGCTCAGTCTACAGAGTTGGAGGAAAAAATGAAGTCGAGTTTTGTCCGGTTGATGTTGTCCACTGCTCAGGATTTACCCAGAGCTTTGTGGATCCTTCCAGAGGTCCAGATTATCTCGAGTGAGTAAGCCAAACGGGCTCTCACCTGACCTTCTAAAGCTGCTTATCTGGGGGGCCCCACTGTAGTGCTGGAGGCCCTTCATAATGGCTGGCTTAGTCATGGCAGGCAGTCGGTATCCCCAGACTCTACAGATGTGTGGTGACTCCCCAAAAGCACAACTGCTCAACTAGAGAGCAGTGCTTTGGTTTGAGAAGGCAGGGAAATTCACTAAATGTTTTCAAAAACAAGTGACTACAAAATGGTGAGAAGAAGTTGTGCTGCGTTTTGGGCCATCATTGAGTTTGTGTTTTATGGATGTGACTTGCTTACCAGCCAGTCTCTCGTATGTGCGTGTCAGAGTTGGTTTTAGAGGACATGAGGAGACGAACAGTATGCTCCCACCCCTCCCTTCACACCTCTCTCTCACTCACTGGTGTCTTCCTGGAGCCTCGGGGCCGAGGCTGTGGTTGTGATTGAGTGTGGGAGAGACACTCCTTCCCTCATCAGCAGTCTGTTACAGACAAGGACACAGTTTGACTGCAGACACATCTACCCTCCAGCGCAAGTCCTGATTTCTGTCCGCTAAATGTGCCTTGCATCATGAGCCACTGCTCTTCAATAGAGTGTGGATCGTGTCCTTTGGATTTTACTGTATGTGATGGTATCGCAACATGAAAACATTTTAATTAATCTAGGAGGTAACATAGGTTTTCAAATGTCGATTAATTGTTGCTAACGCTCACATAGATGTGACTGAGTCTGAAAGTTAATGGACTGGTTTGATAGGCACTATCTTTGAGTGGGCAAGTTATATAAAATGATGCTTTGGGCTATTTTTTTACCCTAAGGCAAAGTGAGTTTTTTCTGTCTTTCTCGCTGGATTGGTATTTATGTAGCTCATCGAACACCAAAGTTGGAGGAGAAACTCTGCAATTACCCACATTTGAAGTGGTCTGCCTCCAGTGTGTTTGGACTAGGGCTGGATGATATAGAGAGAAACTCAAACATAACAATATTTTTGACCAGATTACTCAATGTTGTTATTGTAACGATTGAGTAGGGTTGACAATTGATGCTTTCATAAAATATTTACACAATGAGATTTTTGGTGATCATCAGTAATGTGGATATAATGACTAGGAAGATAAAGGCAAATAACAGGCCAGAACAGCCTTACAACAGTAAGTTCAGAAAACACATCACTTTACTGTAACCAGGAAAAGATACTTAAGATATTATGATATCAAAAATTTAAGACAATATCTATTCTTGCATCAAAATACACTGACCACTTTATTAAGTACACCTTGCTAGTACTTGGTTGGACTCCCCTTTGTCGTCAGAACTGCCTTAATTCTTTGTGGCATAGATTCAACAAGGTGATGTGAATCTCCCGTTCCACCACATCCCAAAGGTGCTCTATTGGGTTGAGATCTGGTGACTGTGGAGGCCATTGGAGTACAGTGAACTCATTGTCATGGTCAAGAAACCAGTTTGAGATGATTTGAGCTTTGTGACATGGTGCGTTATCCTGCTGTAAGTAGCCATCAGAAGATGGGTACACTGTGGTCATAAAGGGATGGACACGGTCAGCAACAATACTCAGGTAGGCTGTGGTGTTTAAACCATGCTCAGTTGGTGCTAAGGGGCCCAAAGTGTGCCAAGAAAATATCCCCCACCCCATTACACCACCACCAGCAGCCTGAACCGTTGATACAAGGCAGGATGGATCCATGTTTTCATCTTGTTTACACCAAATTCTGACCCCACCATCTGAATGTGGCAGCAGAAATCCAGACTCATCAGACCAGGCAACATTTTTCCAGTCTTCTATTGTCCAGTTTTGGTGAGCCTGTGTGAAGTGTAGCCTCAGTTTCCTGTTGTTAGCTGACAGGAGTGGCACCTGGTGTGGTCTTCTGCTGCTGTAGCCCATCTGCTTCAAGGTTCAACATGTTGTTGGTTCGGAGATGGTCTTCTGCAGACCTTGGTTGTAACAAGTGGTTATTTGAGTTACTGTTGCCTTTCTATCATCTTGAACCAGTCTAGCCATTCGCCTCTGACCTCTGGCATCAACGAGGCATTTTCACCCAGAGAACTGCCGTTCATTGGATATTTTCTCTCTTTCCGACCATCCTCTATGAACCCTAGAGATGGTTGTGTGTGAAAATCCCAGTATATCAGCAGTTTCTGACAGACCAGCCCGTCTGACACCAACAACCATGCTACATTCAAAGTCCCTTAAATCACCTTTCTTCCCCATTCGATGCTCAGTTTGAACTTCAGCAGGTCGTCTTGAACATGGCTACATGCCTAAATGCATTGAGTTCCTGCCACGTGATTGGCTGATTAGCTATTTGTGTTGACGAGCAATTGAACAGGTGTACCTAATAAAGTGGCCGGTGATGGTATACCCTATACAAATTAGTCATTTTAGATCATTTTCCTCACTCTATGGGCTCTATTACCTATGTAGGAACATAAGAATAAGAAGCAGATTAAATGTTAAAGCTGTTTTAACTGTGTCTGTTCTAACAGGATAATTATACGTCCCAGCAGGAGAACTGAACTGCTGTTAAAATCACAGCTGCCCTTCATTATCGTTTTGTTTTAAAGAAAACAACTCCGTTTGCCGCACAGTCTTGCATGGTGTGTTTTTAAATGTTTTCTACTGGCTGTTTTTATTGTATTTACTCCTGGCTTTACAAAAGCATGGTAGCTACTGGCTAACGTCAGATATACTGTCACTATATGAAAAAAGAAACACAAGACGCTCATGTATCATGGTCTTGTTTACAGCATCACAGGTGGTGGGGCCAAGAAGGATGACGGAGAGAAGAAGAAAGAGGATGTTCTTAACATATTTTCTGTGGCCTCGGGCCATTTGTACGAGCGCTTTCTGAGGTGGGTCACTCAGTTCAGACACTTGCACACACTTACATTTCAGCCTCTACATGTTACCTTCCTTTTAGCCCTGATCCTTGACTCTTTTTTTTTTTTTTTTTTTCAGAATAATGATGCTGTCCGTCCTTCGGCATACAAACACACCTGTCAAGTTCTGGTTCCTCAAGAATTACCTCTCGCCATCTTTCAAGGTACTTCCCTCGCTTCATGACTTCATACAAGCATTCACTTGCTCCTGTTTGTTCAAAATAACTTTAGCTGAGTTCTTCAGAGCTTTATTTATACTCTGCAAGAAAGTATCTTTTGGCTTGTTCCCTCCGCTGTAATGGTGTGTTTAATATTAGATTTTCTATTTGTGTGAATCTACAATTACTTCCCTCTGTGACACTTGTTGAGTCGCAAAAACTTTTCAGTCAGTTTTTATGCTCACGACGTTCATGACATCTTTACTGAACACAGATTTATTTATATGCCCAGATGTTTTTTACTATACATCAAACATCTGTTAGCTTCAGCCTTGCATTATGGTTTGGCTAACAGGCATTTTTATACCAAAAGAGTGCTAATAACTCTGAAAACTATATATACTATAGGAATTATTCTTCCTTATCTGCCTTTTTATGCTTGTAACATAGCCACCTATCAATGGCTGGCCTCAGGTGGGCTACATAAACTTAGAAGCAGTTTCTGTTTTCTAATGGGCAATATGTTTGCATGTTCTCCACCTGTTTTTCTTCACATAATCCAAACAAATCCTTCTACTAATTTTGTTTGTGACACACTGTTGTTGATTCAACAGCTAATCATAATTGTCTTCCGTGAAACCGTGTGCCTGCGACTAAGGCTGTACCAAATAATTTAAAGCTTTTTAGCATGTCTGTTAATTCTGTTTAGTTGCAGAAAAAGATTCGGCTACGCTCATGTTATTAGTGCTATACTATTTGTAGAATTAGATTCCAGTGGTGGCTGCTTAAGATTTCCAAGGTTTCCAAGTCATGTGACCCAAACATTTCCAATCACGCCCGAGCGCTTAAGTCCAAAGTCCAAAGTCAAAATCATTTCCAAAATTCACAACATGGTTTTATCTAACTATGTATTTCCTTTAATCCTTTTTTTTTTTTTACTTAAAGCTGCTACAAGGAACTTTTAACTGGATATGCAAAAGTGTGTCGTTTCTGCTGATGTCTGTGCATGACCTACAACAGCAAATGAGACCATAGGTGTGAAGATAAGCTATTTCTATATAGTGTATATCCATACCTTTAGGAAACTGTCTCCGGTCCGGCCCAGGTCGCTTCCAGGACGAAACGATTTACGGCACTCAGATACCACGTCATCTTACTTAGCTGACTCTTATAAATAGTCGCTATTCCACCTCAACCCGACGTCCGCAGGGAGTTAAAATAGCAGCAATCATCGGGTAAAAGTTCTGCGAAAGCACTGGACTCACCAACAGTTAGCCACGTCTCAGTCACACAGAGAAAATCCAATCCTCTGGAAGTCAGGAAATCCTTCAGGATAAATGTTTTGTTCGCTAGCGATCTAGCATTTACCAGCCCAATCCTGGCAGGAGCCAGCGGGTCCATGGTGTTAGCTGTCCGGGGAGCCACACACAGAGGCCGCAGGTTGCGCAGATTCACCCTGCACCAGCGGGGACAAGGAGAGCAGGGGCCACGGAGCTGGAACACCTCATCCGGGCCGACGACAGATACCTGCCAGGTGTTGACAGAGTCCAGTGAGTGCCGAGAAATAAAGAGGTGAGGCACCGCTCCATACTCAGTCCAAGAAGCCATGGAAGTGCTAGCCAAACAGGCCTTCAGCCTTACCAGCCAACAGCTACATTTACCCTGGCGGCAGTGGCGCTTACGCCGGAGAGGTGGAGCTGGGGCGCGGCAGAGGTGGGCTGGGATCCACGATAGGAGCGGGGGCAAAGTTTTCCCGTCTTGTTGTTTCAGTCATCCCCAAAACAAACACATGCGCGAGCCAGGTAAGCATCTTTACGACAATACGCGCTAGAGCTCATGGGAAATGTAGGCTTCATTCCGGCAAAACACCACCGCTTTTGTCCACAGGGTCGCCAGAATCAACTCAAAATGAAAGTTCCTTGTTGGGGCTTTAAAGCCTTTCAAAATAAAATATTTTCACTGTGACCAAAGAAACTATTTGCTCTCCTGCTTGCCGTACACAAAAGGAGACAAGTGCCTGTATTAAGAGGGCGGTCTACCAGCAATCTAACAGCACAATAAATTACATTTATTCATTAAAGAAAGTTGATTTAATTTCTTGTCTTAATCCAATGAATCACCTTATTCAAATTTGGGATTTAAAAATCATGTCACAGAATATGACGAGAGACTTTCAAAGCTTAATTTAAAAACCTCAATGCAAGGTTTGAATGTAACAGCCCGTACTATAACCACAGTAAGCCACTGTGAATATCCCACAGTGTAGTCTCACTTTCTCCCTTACTAACAGAAGCATATTAGCATATTCCTTAAATATTGAGTTACTTATTGAGTTGGATATCACACATAACCTCTGGTGTTTGTGTTTGTTGTTTGTGTTTGGTGTTTTTAGGAGACCATCTCTCACATGGCCGAGGCGTACGGCTTTCAGTACGAGCTGGTACAGTACAAATGGCCCCGCTGGCTCCACCAGCAGACTGAGAAGCAGCGCATTATCTGGGGATACAAGATCCTCTTCCTGGATGTTCTGTTCCCTTTGGCTGTCGACAAGATCATCTTTGTGGACGCCGATCAGGTAAGGTTCAAATTGAAGTGAAATAGGAAAAGAGCGAAAGAAAGATGTGTAAGTGTGTGTGTCTGAAATTGAGAGACTCGTCTGTGTAGCAGTCCCGGCGCCGGTGTGAAGGCTGTATGAGAAGACGGCTGAAGTGTCGTCAGTGCTCTGTACTACTCAATGTTCTTGCTCTCTCTCACAGATAGTTCGGGCTGATCTGAAGGAGTTGAGGGATCTAAACCTGGAGGGTGCTCCTTATGGCTACACACCGTTCTGTGATAGCCGCAGAGAGATGGAGGGCTATCGCTTCTGGAAAACCGGTTACTGGGCATCACATCTAGGACACAGGAAATACCACATCAGGTATACCGCCTTAAAAGAAGTGGAACGTAGCAGCACAGTGTTTTGAATGCATAGCAGGGAGTTCTGAGATTTTACCTTATGTTCTGCTGCTCTCCAGAATAACACCAAAATGTTAGCATTTAGAACATTGTGCTTCGACAGCCACAGTTTCCTCATAGGTCATTTACTAGTTGGAACTTTCCTGACACTCTCGGTACTTTGCAAAGCAGAATGAAAGGAGCCGGATATAACTGGAATCCTGAAGGGACCATACTGCCAAATGTAATATATCTCTTACAGTCATGAAAATACATCTTTGACTTTCTGTGTACATTTCGACTTGCACTCGGTTAATAATCCAGAGGAATTATTCATCATTCTGCAAGAATAGGTTTTCTTTTTTAGCTCTTCCCAAGTTCCAAATATGACAGAGAAGGAAGTGGAAATGTATTTATGTATTGTTATATTTAGAGGCTGAGAGTACTGCTGTTGTTTTTGTTGTTGTTCTTTCTTCAATCTGTTTGGATCTTAGAAACTGTAGGTCCAAGAGAAAGTTTTAAAATCTTACCCTGCTCAATAAGTAAAAAATAACCAGTCTGCCAGAAGTTCGCTCCTGAGAGACACAGATTATTTCTTCGATTAGTTAGTTGTTTGTCTATAAAATGTCAGAAAATGGTGAAAAATGTAGATCAGTGTAGATGACCCAAAGATATTCACTTTACCGTTTTAAGAACCTGGAATCGGAGCATTTTACTTTTTTCTTAAGAAATACTCAAACCGATTAATCGCCAATCAAATTAGTTGCTCATTAATTTGATAGTCGGTTACCAGAAACCGGTGGATTGCCCCCTCCAAGTTGGGAGGAAGTCACTGCCTCAAGCGAGGGAGTTCAAGTATGTCAGGGTCTTGCTCATGAGTGAGGGTAGAATGGAGCGTAAGATGGATCGGCAGGCCTGGGAACGCCGTGGGGTCCACTAGGAGGAGCTGGAAAGCGTTGCTAGGGAGAGGGACGTCTGGGGTGGTTTGCTTGGCCTGCTGCCCCTGTGACCAGGCCCCAGATAAGCAGATGAAAATGGATGGATGGTTACTAAAAGCTCATCTGTAAAAAAGTAAAAGAAATAGTGGCTACTCTACAGTACTGTGTTATCCAGTTTCCATGGTGATTGGACCCCACCAATTATAGCTGCACTTGTTGTGGCTGTATTTTAGTATCAGCCATCTGTACATCGCCGCGTTCTATTAAATCAAGCTCCAGGTATGAAATAAAAAGTTCAGCTGTTTGCTTGGCATGTGGCACCGAGGTCTCAGTCTCTCAATGTGAAGGCTAATAAGGTGGCAGCCAGCAGATGAACAGAGAGTTTGCAGAACTTTACCTCTGCCTTATGAGGATGGGAAAAAGCCCAAGAGCCACAGTGATTTGATTGGATGCCAGTGTGATGCTCAGCTCTGAGGGGCAGGACAAAAGTGACTAAACCCGCTTCAGCGAGTCCAGGGAAAACATAAGGTAGCGAATGTCCTCTGGCAGACTTAAATCTAATAAGTGACACTACACAGTCTACACGGTTGGGTTTATTAATATGCCACGTTAGGTACAATTATCTCAAAGTGCCTGGGGTATTTACCTTTATTGAGTCATTATTTTTATTTTTATTAAGTCATTCCTATGGGCTTTCCTTTATTCTCCTCCTCTCACACCTGCTCTCTGTGTCTCGTCTCCTCCTATATTTCAACCAGCGCTCTGTATGTAGTGGATTTAAAGAAGTTCAGGAAGATTGCAGCAGGGGACAGATTACGAGGCCAGTACCAAGCCCTGAGCCAAGACCCCAACAGTCTGTCCAACCTGGACCAGGTATGTAACTTAGAGATGACATCATTGCATTACATGATGCAGAGTTTCTTCTCTTATCACCTGATACAGTTTGTTTGTTGTAGTTTGTTATTGTGCACAGTAATATATTTTTTCTCTGATATTTTTCAGGACCTTCCTAACAACATGATCCACCAGGTGGCCATCAAGTCTCTTCCACAGGAGTGGCTGTGGTGTGAGACGTGGTGTGATGACACCTCAAAAGTCACAGCTAAGACGATAGACCTGGTGAGTCCATGGATATATTATTACATGAGTCAACGACAGGGGGGCCTGTGACCCCTAGGAGCTCCTCAGAGTTACTGTAAGGTGGTTAGGGGTAGGGTTAGGGTTACAGGTACCCTAACCCTAACGCTAGGATATTTTGTGTTTACTTGCTTCGTGTGCACGAAACTGCTGAATCGATGTACGTCCTCAGCATCATACATTACCCAAGGACCTCAATGCTGATTGCCATATTTGCAGTTCAAGGTGTTTTAAAGTTTTACAGATGTGTCTTTTATAATGGTGGTCTATGGGGAAAATGCTTTTTGGGCTGCAGGGGATTTTTTATTTTTTTTTTGCTGTAATACTGCAAGTGACCACTACGCAAAATTAGAGGCAAGGCCGTGCAGTGTTCCTGAGGGCTTGGTTAAATCCCAGACTAGTGAGATCTACACTGAACAGTAATGTGGGGAAAGCTAACTGGCATACCTCAGGGATTGTTACAGAATGTATGATCAAATCCAATTATTATATCCTTTTATTGGGTAGTACAGTCCTCTGTGTCTGTATTTTAATGATTCTTTTGTGTTGAAACATGCTGATAATTGATAAAAGTTATTAGATATTTATATTTATATCATGTGTGTGGCTGTTTTTGGTTATAATAGTGAGCTGTAGCTGCTCTGAAAAGTAGGAGCATATTTCTCAGCCATTATTGTCCATGAGGCACTTGGCATTTAGGAGACAACTGAGGAGCAATCCTGAAGTCTCCTAAACTAATTTAGAGAATTACTGGACGGGCTCCAGTAGGCTGGAATAGGAAGCATTGTCTCGCCGTGGTATAGGACACCACTTGGTAATTCAAACACAAGACATGGGCTAATGTCCTTTTAACAGAATTGGAAATCAAATTAGGTTCAAATGCCTGCCACAGACAGTGCAGGGAATGGCAATATGACTTGTTGGGGGAAAGAAGCGCTGGTGGCGTGAGTGATGTGTTGTGTCTGCTTGTCCCTGCTGCAGTGCAATAACCCAAAGACCAAGGAGCCCAAGTTAACAGCCGCAGCAAGGATCGTACCTGAGTGGGTTGACTATGACAACGAGATAAAACAGCTGCTGAGACGTGTCCAGGAACAGGAAGACACAGCGACGCAAAAACAGACTCCATCGTCCTCACAACACAAAAAAGGTTAGAAAAGATTAACACTATTTATTGTCTTTGTTATAAGACAGAAATATCTATCCTCAATCAACCTCTCTTGGCCAGTATGTCTGTCTCTCACCATGGTGCACATTTTCATTATTTCTTTCCACCCCGCCCTCTGCACAGCCGACAACCGGCGTGATGAACTTTAGTGCCTGCCAGCACCATGCTGAAGAGAAAGGAGGCAGCACCTTTTGCAAGCCGGCCACCTGTGAAGCTTGAAGACTGACAATTTCATCTAAACTTAGCCACAGAGCGTTACATCCTCAGCCGGGGAGAAGGATGGGATATTTTCAGAGATGCCATATCTGCTTCGGCAGTTGCTACGTCTTACAAAATTAACACGTGATGTAAGTGTTAACTGCCAACTGTGAACCTGTGGTGTGTTCTCAGCACTTACAGCAACGTACGTGGTTACCGGAGAATGAAGTGAGCAGAGAGGGAATAATGAGGTGAGGTCAGTCACAGCACTCTTAGTAGGCGTGTTTGAGAAAATAGTTGGCATATATTGCACTGATGATGTATGCAAAGAATCAAATGGAGAAGGCACATGTCTGAGAATCTAATCTTACAGTGTAATGTTTGTTTATATATATATATATATATGTGTGTTCTGGAAAATTATGTTTCAAAATGCTGATTTCTTGATTTGATGTTGACTGAAATGCCCACACCAAAGTTGTGACTGACATAAAGCTAGTCTGTAAATTTCATAACTTTCTGCAAAGTTGTTACATTAGAAGTTAGGGACTGTGCGATAATTATTGGGTGTTATTGTTGTTTTTTTACCTTTTTGGGAGAGCAGGGGAGGGTCGTTTTTATTTTTTCTCACTCCAAGACTATTTGAGTCGGCAGCCATAATCAGACCAGCTGTCATTCATGCCGAATCTTAGCCGAGTCAGGTAACCGGATGCAGCCCAGGTAATTATATCCAGCATGCCGAGTTTGGGCCGATGCTGGGCCAGATCATTTCTAATAATGGTCCAGTGATGGCAGGTGGAATCCGTCCAGCTAATTTGGCCTGATTCTGGGTCTCATTCATGCTGAGTCTCAGCCAAGTTGGGCAACCGGACTCACCCGGCTAAGTTCATCTGGCATGCCGAGTTTGGTCTGATTCTGGGCCAGGTCATTTTGGCTACCTGGGAAGGTTTATCATATTAAAAATGATCTAGTATGGATCTAATAGTAACATCAAAACAATGCTTTTCATGCATCATCAATCCTGTCTCTGTATCAAGGCTTCATTTTCCTCATCACCATCAATCATGTAGCTGATGTCCATTTTGAAAAACACAATACATGCAGATCATATTAGTTTTTAACAACTAAACGTCTCTCGTACAGAGCGTTTCGGTTATTGACTATCCTGTACAGTCGATCTTTTATTCTGAATCATAACAGAAAGCTGAACCAAAGTTAAATGTGTCTTACAAAGTGAGAATATAATATGATGCATGCTCCCTATTGCACATTGATTAGTGTGATCAGCTCTGCACGTGTTTTTTCTTCAGTCTTCAAAATGATTTGAACAGTTATTAATTTGTGTTAGGATATTTGTCAGTGCTCTGTGTGGCTCAGCAGGACAAATTACCTCAGAGTCTCCAAGCTGCTGCTCAAAAAGGACTCATGTAGCCTAACTGATTGAAAATTGAAAGTGGTTGTATTTTCACCTCTTTGTTATGTTTGCTTTTGTATTTTATAGGGAGGGTATTCCTTTTTCTTTTTTAATGTCAAAGGGAGGGTCCAACGAGAATATAATTAAGTCTGGGGAGTGCCTCTTTTTGTAAAATGAAAAATATTCATCTCTCCTTGCAACCCCAATAATTTTCCTACTGTCCCTGAGACAAGCAGGTGGCACAGAAAATATACATTTGCTAAACCCCGCCCCCAAACAGCGATTGTTCAACTGTAGCTCAGCAACCGCTGTAAGGGGGGGTTAGCAAATGTTTACGTGTCTGTCCCTGTAATGTGTATTAGATGACTTTGGCTCAGCAGACCAGGCGATGCTTTATCATGGCCAAGCTGTGGATCAAAGAATCCTCATTTGCACACTAAAGGTCACAGTTTATGTGTAGGACATAGGGTTTTAACTTATTACTGTATGTTTACATCTTGCGTACATTCAGCTTCACTGCTTTGAAATTTTAGAAATCATTTTTCAGTATTTGAATTCCACGATGAACCAGTATTTTTGTCTCAGGAATAAGACAGGTGTCGCTGCTCAACCCAAACCAATAGTAGTTGTTTTTTTTCTCTGTCTTTAAAGACAATAAAAATGGGTGCAGGTTGTCTGCTCTCAGGACACCCATCTGTCACTGTGCTGTGTCAAATACAAATGTTTATATTACTGTCTGGTGGAAAAATAAACCTTTGCTACAAAACAGTCATTATAAAATCGGTTTGTGATTTCTGTGTGGTCAGTGGACGTGCGATTCATACGCTGAAAGGTCCACTATGACGGGATTCTCCTTCACTGTAATTTGTTCCTCGCCGTGAACCATTTCACCACGTGAAAATACATTTATGGGAGAGAGGCTGTTGCAGTTAGGGAAAGGTAGCCACTCTCCAACCTTTCCATACAGCAGCACTCCTGTCCCTCAGCTCAAGGCAAGGTACATAAATAGGTCTTTATTTACATCTCAGAAAAACTCCATTCATATAAAAATAGTACTGTACTTATGTACAAGTAGAATCTTATGAATGGATGTGAATGGTACAGTACGTGGAAAGGATGCAAGTGTCCCATTTTACCACTTACATGTGACAGATAAAAGCTGCTTCACACATGGCAGATATTTGTTAGCATAGCAACAGACCTTCCCCAAAACGGAATTCAAAGTTGTATCATTCAACAACGAAGATGCATATTTAATTAAGGTCACTGAATTAAAGTTGCAATTTGCTCCACAGTTTTGTGAGACTCATGGCATTCCTCATGCCAGCGATCTCCCTTTTAAATAGGGAGGAAAATACGGTAATTCCAGCTGCGCTGGATGTGAGCGTCCTCCTCAGTTGAAGTTGAATTTAAAGTTGAAGGGTCCGGAGCCGAATGGATTGAAACCCTGGAAGCCGTGGAAGCCTCCATGGAAGTGCTGGTGGTGATGATGACCCTGCTGGCTCTCTGGATCCATAGGGTCTTCACCATGGTCGAACTTGGTTCTCATCTCTGGAAGAAAAAAACGGATTAGTACTGAACAACTTAACAAAATAATATTTACTCAGGTATACAACTCTGTCTTATTCCTCCTGGCTTGAACTGGGTCATGTTCTCCCCAATTAATGAGTGTTTTTTATTTATTTCTGTATGAAACTGGAAGTTCTGGTGCATATCTGACAGGAGGTTTAATGGACTAAATCAAGACGAAAAGAGATAAAGAGTGCAGAGAGGCAAAAACGATGGTGTGTCAGATCTCTCCTCCTCTTGGAGTGTGTGAGAGGGTGATGAGAAACAGGAGGTGCCTCTTCTGGCCTGTCTTGGGAGTGATGAGGGTGGGGAAAAGTCACACTGCATGTTAAGTCTTGGCTCCCCTATATTAGGGACATGACAGTGTTGGGTTTTTTTTTTACCCAAAGTTGAACATTTTACAACTTTTGGCCACTGGAGAATAGCGCGATAGACACTCGGCGCCTTGTCACTTTGCTGGTGTTTGTGGCATAGTGTAAATGTGTGGTGCTACAACTGCAAAAAATTAGTAACACTGAAAAAAAAAAAAAAAAAAGGTTTCCTTTCGTCAAGTTGAGACAAAGCTGTCACTGTAGCCGCACTTGTCGCCGACTGTTGTTTCTGCTGTTGTTGTGCTTCTTTCTGTGGCATTTACAGGTCCAGTATTTAGGATTAAAGGGAATATATAAGTATGTTTTCATTAGTGTATATTAACCTGAGAATAAGAATCATGTTTTGATTATCTTAGAATGAGTCGTTCATATCTACACAGAGAGCAGGTCCTTTGTGTGTCTCAAATCACATACTTCCATTATTAAACTTCTATGTAGTATACTATGTGCACTATGTACTCATTGGTGTAGTGCGCAGATTTCAACAGGGTAGTGTTGTGCACAAATTAGCTAGTTAGCAAACTAGCATTAGCATTCTCATTATCATTCGCGGTACCTAATCATTACAGACTGCTAAATTAACCCAATAAACATACTGCTGGCTCATACCCGACAACAGTATAGTGGTGCTTAGTGCAAAAAACACATGAATATTTGTACAATGCAGCGACGTTCATGGTCGCACAGTCCTCAGCTGCAGTTTCCAGTTTGAAAAGTGGTCCCTCCCCTTCCACTATGTAGCCAAGATGGCGACCATTGAGGGCGAAAAGTGTCCATAGTTCCACACTCCGTTTTGAGTGCACCATCCGGGTACTCATAGTGCACTACATTTTTCCATACTTCTCAGTGTGAACGCACTTATGCACTCAAAATATTAAGTGTAAGTACAGAAGTGTGCGATTTGAGACGCAGAACTTGTCTACAGAGCAGTTTGCAGCCCCTCTGCGAAGAGAGCGTCCTAAAAACACTGATTTTTTTTTTTTTTTTTTACATGAAACTGCTTTATTCAGTGGTTTGTTTGTGTTTTTTTAAATCACTATGTCCATTTGTTTGGAGAAGAAGTAACCCCTCCTCAACAATGAAAACTGAAGGAAATCTAAGCAGGAGAAGTTTTAGCTAGTTGCAGTTTGTCCTCACAGCTAGATGCCATTAAATCCACACTGGGACCTTTAACGGCAGACTAGAACACTTGTCAGCACTTGCTGCACTGTCAGGTCTGGAAGAATTGCATCCTAAGTACTTATGATACTAGAGAAAAACAAATACTGTCATGTTTTCAGAAATTCTGCACTGGCTTGGTACATTCATTCACAGGAGATTTAGAGTTTGACTTTATTTCATCTGGGCTCCTTAATGGACTTAATCTGACTCTGATGAGTTACTACTAGGATGGAAAGTTTTTTTCCCCAATCACTCTAACTTGATATGGTTTAATTACTAAATAAGTTGTGTTGTCTGTAATATTGTTTCTACTGTATAAAACCATTTTACTGATGTAAGAAAGGTACCAGGAAAACAATGAAGGTCTCCAGCTACTTGAACAAAATAGCAAGTAGTGAGCTGTTCACAGCAGCCCCTCAGAGGCCTGGCATTTACTGCGAGACTGACAGTAACAACTTTCCACTGACTCTGCAGACCACAAAACTTTTTACCTGGGTCAGTGAGAACCTCTTTAGCCTGAGCGATGTCTATGAACTTCTTCTCAGCCCTCTTCTTTTCCTCTGGATCCTGGAAGTTGTCCGGATGCCACTGTTGTGCCAGTTTCCTGTAGGCTTTGATAATCTCCTTTTTCTGGGCAGTCCTGCGACAACGGGGAGAGCATCATCAGCACATGTATGACGGATAAAAACAGCTTTCTTTCCCTTCTTTTCAACACAAGCTGGACCTAATAATACTCGTCCAGTTGTCAGGGTTACCACATTCGCTCTTGTGTAATAAACCATTACTTTTTATTGCTTTAAAAATGTAATCTATCTTGAATTGTC
Source organism: Epinephelus awoara (assembly GCA_035609425.1). Lineage (NCBI taxonomy): Eukaryota > Metazoa > Chordata > Actinopteri > Perciformes > Serranidae > Epinephelus > Epinephelus awoara. Next base: position 22,901,947 of record CM069307.1, read on the forward strand.
AGAAGTGCTTTTGAGCACAAAAATGTTCAAAGAGGATAAATGATGTGGTTTCCAATGCAGTGGGGCTCCTTTGTAGAGCAGTGCTTGTTCAATACAATCTGAAAACAAATTGCTTTCAGATGCGGTCTTGTAAAGCAACCCATTTGTTAAAAAAAAAAAATAACATCACACCAGTTCTTCTCAACTTCCCCCGTAAAACTTTGATATGAATGGAAACAAGGAGCCAAAACTCCAGTGATCAGTGCCCACCTCTTCACTCCCAGGATCTTATAATAATCCCTCTTCTGAGACTGTTTGAGAAGTCGCTGAGCTCTCTCCAGGCCTTCTTTTATCTGGCGGTCATTCTCACTGTGTTTCGCAGCAGTCTCATAGTCCTTAATAGCTGGAAAATAAAAATGGAGGGCACAATCAGTATCGCTTACTCATCCAAAGTGGCTAATGGAAAGTAAAGTACAGTATTTAAACACAGTCATTCAGCGAGAGGAAACACATGACCTTTAGACCTTGTTGTGGCAAGCATTCACCTAAAATGCTCAAGTGTCTCTGAGCAAGGCACAGAGTAAAGTTATGTGTCTGAGCCTTCAGTTAGATGACAGAACAAAAGACACAAAGAAATGTACATGGATCAACTAACAATAATCGTTTTACTTTTCAATCTGTGCTTTATGTCCTCAAATCTGCCATTGTGGCATCACCGTTGCTCTGGTACAAGGCTACATCCAGTTTCCTACACAAATGGTTTTGAGCGCTGGCACTGCATCTATGAATTTATAACTTACAGTAACACTGAAACACTTTGATGACTCAACTAAAGCCTGATGTAAAGTGACCTCGATGCAGGAGACGAGTGGCTGTATGAGCATCCCATAAAAAAAGACTAAGAGTCTACAGTCATTTTACCTGCTGTGAGGCTGAACTGAGGCACAGCCGTGCTTTGATCTAAATGCTAACATGCTCACGATGGCGATGCCACAATAACTGTCTTGGTTAAAGGGTAATTTAGGTTGTTTTTTTTGTTTGTTTTTTTAAAAATTGGACACTGTTTTTCCATGTTTTTGTGCCTAAGAGACGAACTGGGACATGACTGAGTGACTTGTGTAATCTTGAGTGACAAGGCTGCAACCGGCAGCTGTGAAACAAGCCGCAGTGTAACCACTTGGGGCATGTTCGCATTGTTATTTTACATACACTAAAAGTGCTTTGTTTGCTACCGACAGGCTTTAAATGTCTGGCAATATCATGTGAAGGACCCTGCAGATATAGACCTTTTTATCAAAGAGTAAGATCCTTTCTGTTTAACTAGAAAAAGCCCCAAAATCACTATCACCAAATTCACCAGACTGCCTTTAAATTATCAGTAATTTCATCCTTGTAGAACACCATTTGTTCAAAGTTGACAGAAACAAAATAAAACTCACAAGAACTGCCTTGGTTTGTGTTTCCACTGTTCCAATAATCACCAACTCTGGTTTGATTAAAATAAATCCTTAAACCTTCCAGTTAGATGTGAAAATATGCGGCTCTACACACGCTAATATGACTGTTTAAATGGAGGGTAACACTGTACTTGAAGGTTTCTACATAAGGGTGACATGACACTGTCATAACTATGACATGACACCATCATGAACCTGTCATGGACATTATGTACATGTCATTAACGTTTATGACTGCTGTCATTAAGTGTCATTCGGTTTTTGTAATGACAAGTTGACATTGTTTGGGTTGTCTTGATTATGACAATTTGACATTAATCAAAGTGACATTACCAGAAGATGTCTTTATGTTAATGTCAAGTTGTCATTATAAGGACATCCCAAACAGATTTAATGTCAACTTGTCATGACAAAGACAACTTCTGGTAATGTCATCCTGGTTCATGTCAAGTTGTCATAATAAGGACATCCCATACAAATTTAAATGTCAACTTGTCATGACAAAGACAACTTCTGGTGATGTCACTTTGATTAATGTCAAGTTGTCATAATCAAGACAACCCGAACAATGTCAACTTGTCATTACAAAAACTGAATGACACTTAATGACAGTGGTCATAAATGTTTATGACATGTACATAATGTTTATGACTTGTCCATAATGTTCATGACAGGTTAATAACAGTGTCATGTCACTCTTATGTAGATACCTTCAAGTTAAGTGTTACCAAATGGAGTCTGGTGCGTTGGCAATAGTCATTTTAGGGTTGTTTTTAGTTAAACAAAAAGTTTTATGTCCGTAGGGATTCTTTCCATAATGTTGTGAGACACTTATCTGAGTGCCCAACTTCCAGAAATAACCACTTTTAGATGAGTAACACTGACAGTGCAAATATTCCCTGAGTGGTTACATTGCGGCCCGTTTTGAGGCTCGGTACTGGAACAATTTCAAAAACTGTTGTTCCCATTAGTCAGACACAAAAATATGGGAAAATAGGGTCCAGGTTGAAAAATATCAGAGTTATCCTTTAAGCATGTTAGCATTTTCTTATTAGCAATCAACATAGCTGATGCTGATGTGATTGTGCTCAGTTTAGCAGGAATTTAATCAGAGTGCTTTGGGCAAATTTAAATTTTGACCTGATGGCTGTGTTAGAAGAGAAGTCAGAGGATCACCAAAGTTATTACAATTCATCCTGAGGGGGCCTTGAAGGTCTGGACCGACTGTCATCTTTATAGTGATGCTGCCAGCATGGCTAAAAATCAAATTGACTGCCACATTTATCAGAAGACAAATAACTGCACTTAAATAAAGTTTTGCACTGAAAAAGCAAATTTTAACTCGCCACTGAGCCTTGCTGAGACTGCTGTATTGGACATGTGATCGTCTGTAGTGAAGTAAGTGATGTAATGTCTGACAATCAGCAGAAAGTAACTGAGAATGACAATATAAAATGTTATTGTTGCTGGAATCGTTGGTATTGAAAGCATCCTTGTTAATCTCATCTCTGAAAGTACTTGATCCCACACTGTTACATAAACCACTTTATTCATCATCACCTTCAGATCATGCTGCAGCAGCTCCGGGCTGTTTGTGCGTGCACGTTTGGGTGCTTTGAGGCTTGTTTACCCTGTGAGGCGTACTGAGGTGAATTTAACACCCATGGGTTCTGACAGTTTAAAAGCCCACATGAGGTCTGACGTTCCCACCTGCTGATGTGTTCATGCCATGTTTATGACAACATACACAGCCTCAGTATGTTATTACTCTGGGGCCGACCTGCCTGAAGTGATGGTGATGGTGATTGTGGGTGTACTTGGACGGTTTTGTATGCTTTGTTTTTTCTTTTTAAATATGATATGTTGGAGACATTTGGTCCCTAAGGGTACTCTAAGACCTAGAGTTGTCTTGCTTTGGTCCAAATCAGGGACCAAGTTTGTCACGAAGTTGCATAATTGTCCAGAGTTGGTTCATGTTCTCACGGCAGCATTTACAAGCAGACCAGATAAAAAGCCTTGCATGTGAAAGCTGCTCTTGATTGGTCAGAATTTCCATGCAGGAAAAATCCAGGAAGTAAGCAAAACGTTAAAGAAGAGTACACTTGCAAGATAAATGTGACACTTTCTAATGTCACAATGGAGGGACAACTACGCAGGTTGATTTTAGCGCTGCTCATCGTGGACTATATTACTGTCATTGTTCATTTTAGTCAAACCATACAGTTTGAAAACAAGGCGCGGCTCCAACTAGAAAACAATGTTTTGATGCATTGGATGTGCTGAATGTGCATATTAAGGCAGTACAGGAGGAGGTGCACATTAATAGACGCAGTTGGTTCAGATTGAGGTTGAAACACATTCTCACCACAAACAAACCGCACTAGCACTTGATGATTAAATGAATCTATCATGTATTTTCATCTCTAGAAACCTGTCTACACAGGTTAAAAGTTTTGCTTTTTCAAACAATTCACCATCAGACAAAGAAGCCCGAGGGCTTCATTTTTTAGCATACGCACAAAGCGCAGCTCCGCACTCGCTAAGTGGCATATGTAGATGCATACTGAGGTTGTTTCCAGGTCAGCAGCACCCTGTTCCTGCGTCCTATATTCACATAGTCCTTTTCAAAAATCTCACAAACGTCTTTTATTCATGTTTCATTTGCCTGCTTCAATTTATAATGCATTGTTTAATGATAAGATGTTTAGCTGCACAGAAAAAAAATATTTCCAAGGATATTATGATGGCCTCATGGTCTAAGATGTGTACTATGTAATCACAATGGCCCGCGTTAAAATCCAGGCAGGGACAACCCCCAACCCTCATCTCTTTCTTTCATCATTGCTTTTCATCTCTTTCCTAGCTAAAATAAAGTCAAAACTGCCCCAACAAACACTAACAATTAACAACTCTTTAAAAATGTGCACTCATTGTGGCAATAATGACAGAAGAGATTCTGTCTGATTCTGACTTGGCTCTCCCATCCACAGCATCTCACCTGCACTGTATGACAGCCTCTCTCTTCAGCTGATTAACTGCCTGTACAGCCATATTAAAGTCTCAGGTATTAGGTACAAATGTTTTCCATCTGCAGCCTAATTTAAATGACGCACACTGTCAAACTGTGGTCACACACAACAAATCCCTTTCAGTTTCCTAGATTTCGACGACTAGCAGCAGGCTATTGGAAAACAGGCACAGAAAACCTCTCCTCTTGTGTGCATCACACTGGTTGGTTATGAGTCATTGTTTTACAGTGTTTTAGTTTATGTAGTGCAAATCAATAGAGTGCTGCAGCCTGACGCACAGGAAGCTGTTTCAGGTTTCATGAAAATCATGAAGATAAGACAATGAAAACACTGGCCAGGACGGTGTCACTCAGTGGTCATGACGGAGTCTCTGCCAATGTCAGTAATAATATCCTCTGATTCCTGTCTTGATATTTAAAGCCACTTTGCCTTGAATTGTACATTTTCATCTTTGGGTTTGTCACATTAATAAATCAACAAAAGCTCTATTGGTAAGTTTTCTTTTGGTTCCTTGTGGGTGTTTTTTGTCCGGCAAGCAGCTGCTCTCCCTCAGCTGCCACTAGGGTTTGGCTTCGTTCAAATTCAAACTGATAAGTATTGAAACCTGCAGGTACCTTTATCGATACTTCACTCTTCCCAAAATAACTAAAAATGTAATTTCAGTTGTGCAAAATAAGTCCAAACTTCCAGCTGCTGAGCAAATGTTAAGGGAGTCTTAAGAATTACAAACCAGAGCAGTGTGCTGCTCTCTGGCTTTGTCTAAAGAGCACCACACTCTGCTCTACTTAGGTTGCAGAAACGTAGATAAATATGGTTATTCAGTGCCTTTTTTTGGACATTAGGCTCACATTTACGCGCGTTGTTGGAAAAAATTGACTTGGAGCATAAATAAATTCATTAGACAGAGCAGAGACGCAGCCATCTCAGAGAGAGCCGCCGCAGACAGCTGCATAGAAGAAAATGAGAGCGTATTTGCTGCGTGAGACGAGCAAGAAAAAAACAGATCTGTTACGCCTGCAGTCTAGACGTACGGGTGGTTTTCACCTGGTGCTGCTGCGCTACGTTCGGGCTGCAACACGGTTGGTTCAGCCTTCCATTGTCAAGAGTGGACGCAATCAGCCCTGGCGGCCAAGTCACAGCCAGGACGCTGCACAGTCTCGTACTTAAGATGCGTTCTCAGGCACCGAGTTCTGTACCAAACCAAAGTGTTGTTACTTGATGTTAAGTTTTATTTATCATTTTGTATTTGACTATAACTTTTATCAAAATTTTCTGGTATCTGATTCAGTTTTTGGCTAGTATCGAACTGGTAGTCATTAAAGAGCATCGAATGTGTGGCAGTTTCAAATTAAGCAGCCGGAGTGAAAGTTATTCTGTAGGAACCCAGGTTTGGACATCGCATTTGCAATCTGTGGGCAAAGACACGGAGACGGGTGGAACGGCTTACATTACATTTCAAACTTAATTGACAGATAAACATAAAATGTGGGCAGGGATTTTGACAAAAATATCCGTTGGCTGTTTGCACGGCAGCAGCAGAACATCAGGCGACAGGTAAGATGATGGCTGGAACACAAGTTCCCGGGGATTTCACCATCTGCCTTCACTGGACTTTCTACGATTTGACAACAGATAGGGGAGACCGTTGTTTCAGCCTAATTCCCTCTCTGCCAGAAAAGGCTTTATGGAGATAGTAAGTGCTGTGTGTGTGTGTGTGTGTGTGTGTGTGTGTGTGTGTGTGTGTGTGTGTGTGTGTGTGTGTGTGTGCGCTTTGGCACTGCCACTGAAGAATGGCTTTAGGCTTGATAAACAAGAAATTCTGCATAATTTCAGCCAGCAGTGCGGGGCAGCTCTACATCTCGCAGGCTATACTTACTCTTAACACACTGTGCTCCACACCTCATTCTAATTACACTGTGTGAGATAAATGCTCTAACGGATGACGTTTGTCTTATTCAGGCTTTAGACATAGTAGTTATATGCTTTAACCAAATTAGATAAGGACACCCCGGCTGCATTTATCTACGTTTAGTCTTGATTGTGTTTATTTAAATTCAAAGTCAAAATGGATTTGGCGATGAACAGACAGATTGTGTTAAATGAGGCACAATTTAATTTAATATGAGCATCCATCCCTTTTCTGACAGTATGCTGCCTGACAGCATGTTCTTTAGATGTTTACATTAAAATCACATTAGTTTTCTGGTAGACATAAACACGTTCCAACAAATCAAATGATCAGATGGTACGATGCTCATGTGATGTGTCACTGATATTTAAATCTAATTTCACTGTGTAGTTTTTTGTAGTGTTACAAGGACCCCCTGTGTTAGACTCCTGCAATGACACCTGTGTACAGTGTAGCAGGTTTGGGATTATTACAACAGACCCCCAGCTGCCAGTTTGTTAGGTACACTTAGCTAAAACTAATGCAGTCCAATACAAACAGCTATTCAATAAATGTTTAGTTTTTGTTGATTTAACTGATTATTTAGGAGGCTGAAGTTTGTGGTGCTGTTGAACTGACGGGTGTTTCTATTACCTTCTCCACCAGATTTATATCACAGGCTGAAAAGCAGAAACACCTCTTTGGATAGTGCAATACAGTTCAAAAGCACCAAAACTGCAGCCTCCAAAATGATCATACAGTTAAATCAACACCTCTCTGTAACAGTTTCAACAAAAATTAGCATTATAATCTTCATGAAAGTAAAATTTACCGCAGGACTCTTGTGTTAGAGTCTAAGTAATAAACTGGCAACTAAGTGCAGATTGCAGTAACTTCATTTAAATGACCCAGCTCTCACCAAAACTATTAAAAAAGAAAAAATACATAAATATGTGTGTGTGCATGCGTGCGTGTGTGTATACACAGTGTAAATAAACCTATAGACTTTGGCCCTGTCTACACTGCATCACTTTTTTAATGCAGGGGGAAAACATGAGTTCTCAAAAATACCTGTATACATGTAGACAAGGCCTTTCTTGCCAAACAACTGCCATCTATGCAACAGCTGTGTCATAGTGTCCATGGACTCAACACAACTGAAATAAATAAATTCCCAGTAAAGGGTGATTGTCGTCTCAACAGCAGTTAGTGTGATTCCGGAGTGCGAAAATTTCACAGGCTAACTCCATTAAATTGAAAAATTAATAGATCCCTGCTAGATACAGCTGCCTCTGACAGGCTTACCTTCCTCATACTGTTCCTCTTGGACGTAGGCCTCAGCTCTATCCTTCAGCGCGTTAACGTTCTCTGGGTTGGATTGGAGAACCTCACCACACACTGAGATAGCTCTGCTAGCCTGCTGGCCCTGCTTGTGACACAAAGAAAACATGTTTAATTAGACGTACTGTTTAATGAAGTCAAAGACTGAGCTAATGCATCTCATGGTCACAGTAAGGGGTCTCACCTGTGCCAAAGCATGGCACATGCGCTCTTTGGCAAGGAGGGAGAAATGCTGCACGTTGGGCTCCGTCTTCATCACCGCCTCATATTTGCTCACCGCGTCTTCATACCTAAAAGAGCAGGAAGGAGGTGGGTGTTTAAACAACGCTGTGACACTATCGATACGGCAGAAAGCAACATGGATCATTGCACCCACGAACATCATGCCGCTCTCTTATTCGCTCTGTTCAGTCTTGTGAATGTGATATCTTATGTATGTCAAATTTGATGTGACATCCATTCACATTGAGATGGGATTTGCATGCCTGTTTGTAAGATCAAAAAAGTCGGAGAGCTTGAGGGAAAGGAAGCAGTCATTCTGCAGGCTGATGCAATTCCTGGTATTCAGAGAGGATATTATTTTATATTTACAGGGATGTACAATTGCCCGAACATACACACACACACCTCTGCTCTTGGATGAGTTCCTCGGCAGACTGGATCTGTTTGTTGAGCTTCTTGACCTGCTTGTAGTGGCTGTAACACTGTTTGTGATCAGGATCGAGCTTCAGGCACTCGCGCACCTCGCTGCAGATCAGATGTGGAGAGGAGGAGGGTCAGAACCTAATTTTTTGCCTTGTTAGCTACATATGCAAGTAATAAAGAGCTTAATACCAATTAGAAGTATGTGTCAGCTACTAAAAAAATCACTTGTTTGTGCGTGTTTGTGCATGACTGAAAGTATTTACACTTTGAGGGGCCATTACCACAGAAATGACCATGAAGTTTAAAGAACAGACTCAACAATAAACAAGCTTTATGAGCCATTTACTGCAGGACGACTTCACTGTCTCGTGATATATTCCGTTATTTTGTCCTCCTCACTGTCACACATCATTTAAACAGAAGAAACAAGTATGTATCTATAAGTAATACTTTGCTAATGGCTCTCTACAACACTAAACTGATAAGAAGTAGAGCTTCAATCAATGACATTTAGATAAAACTGAAAGATCATGGGTGTTTTCGGACCAAATTAGGACTTCCTAAGAGGAACTGCTCACAAGAACTACATATCTTTAAGGGCTTTTTTTCTGTTTGCATTCAGACCGCCAATGGAAAAACTGAAGTCAAATACTGTAAGCCAGCTAGCAGTTGGTATAGCAACGTCACTTTTGCTTTGAGGAGTCAAAACTACATTGTATTTTCACCTTCACATATACACTCAGTGAAGACAGGACTTCAATGTTGGGCCATTTGTCCAATTTTTTCTTCTATTTTTTTCCGTTACGAGCTGTTGTTTGCATTTTGTGTTGTCTGTTGTTGACGCAGTTAACAGGTTTTAAAAAATGGCGGTTGCTGATGGTGCACCGACTGTGTTCAACCAATCGTCATACACTTAGGTCACTTATGGTTCCTCTTGTACTGGGACAATACCTACTCTAAAATAGGAGCTAAAACGCCATTCTACGGACTTTGATTGTTCCTATTTGTTGAAGTGCAGACGCAACAAAAAAAGGGGGGTACATAGAGCTATGAAAAAGATCCTCTGGTCCAAAAGCAACATTTATCTTCGATTAATCAACTGGAAATGCTGTATGATTGCGCCATGTGTGATACTGCAAAAACACCTTAAAATCCGAATGTTATCTCCTAGTGACACTTTGTTAAATCCTGTTACTTGTCACAATGTCTAACACTTCCTCAAAGAAGGCAGTTTGCAAGTGGGTCTTACTTGAGGGACATCTCATGGTCTCCAAGATTATAGTAGATAGTGCTGAGTTTGTAGAAAGCCTGGGTGTTGTCATTTTTTAACTTGGATGCAGCTTTGAGGTCGCTGATGGCCTTCCCCATCTCTCCCATTTGAATGAAACACTCCGCTCGCATCTCACGAGAGGTCACATCCCAAACGCAAGTCTGTAGCAGGCAGACAAAAGGCTCTTACAAACTGCAGTGCTCGTTACTATACAAATGCTCTGTACGCTCTGCAGTGGTGATAACATGGAAAGTGTCACACTCGCAGGAAAATTAGGCAATGCTGACAAGGTAGGCATCTTACCTCAATGACAGTGTCAAGCTGGGCAGCGGCTGTCACGTAATCCTGGCTGTTGAAGCTGCTGCGTGCCTGAGCCACCAGCCGCTGAATTTCATCTGACTTTGTCAGCTGACTCTGGGCTTCCCCCTCCTCTTTGGTGCTGGGGTTGGACTTCAGCTGGAACATTGCAAGGCAAGACGTTACACTGCATGCTCATAATCATGGTTAAAGCAAAAAGCAAGAGTGACGAAAAAAGACAGAGGCCAGGACAGAATATGGAATATGAGATGTAGACTGTAGACCAGAAAATCAGTGTGCTTATAAAAATTTTAGTCAGTCCTTTACCAACACATTCCAATATGAGCCCTTATATTTGTGAAGAGCTTTTTATATCGACTCTGCCTCTTGAAAACATAGCCTATCACAGCGTTAGCAGTGCTTACCATTCCCTGAACACATTATATTATAATCATCTTCATCACAGAGGTCATCATATTCACAAGAGCAATCTCAGCTAACGACACATTCTTTACATATAGACTCGGGTATTCTGAAACGTGTTTCCTGCTCACTCGGCTTAGGAAAAAGTATAATGCATAAATGCGATGCATTAAGCTAAGCCGACACCGTGCACTGCTGAAGCAGCAGGACAGCACGCACCTCTGGCCAGATCCCTTGACATTATACCAGCAAAATGTTGCCCACGTATGCCTTTAGACCTGTGCTGGGAATGTGGCTCCTTGCCCTCTTGGAGAAAGAGGCACCACACTTGACTGCAAATATAAAACTTTACATTCCTTGCTAGGGATTCCCACTGAAGTAAGACATAAGTGAGACGTGAGCGATGCGTACGCATTCAGTCATCAGTAGGCAGCAGCTCCTGAGGAGCTGAGTGGACAGCGGCTGGCTAATCTGCCTTCACTGAGCTGAGTGAAGGCACAAATTTACTAAACCAATATTTTTTTCATGTCAGCTCAATGAAAAGAAATCAACAGTGTTTTTTATGAATGTACTAAATTAACTCATTGATTTTATTTCCCCCACCCATCCCAAGTGAGGGTAACCTACTTGAAGTAAAACAGGCAAGCTCACAGACAGACTGGGAGCCTTGATCAATCAATGTAGATGAGCACATTAAATACTTTAATATTCCGCACCTGAGGTTTCACATTACAGCCAGCCGAAGAGGAATACACAACCAACTACTGAGCTTCAACCTGCTTAAAATACAGCAAAGCAAAGGTTGACTGGTTTTATGCATGTGTTCAATAGAGTATTTAAAGGTAGGGAACTAATGATCAAAAGAGGCTTATGAGGCTGCAGGCTCGCCACATGCCCCTAGCGCAATTTGCCACTGACATTCACATCCTATCCGCATATAGAAGAGGAACTTAATTTTTGCCCGTGTGATTACCTCACCTGAGAATACAGCAGCTTTAAATGGAATCTAAGAATTAATAGTAGATGTAACAAGGGCATTTGTGTCTTCTGGGAGTGTTGTGAAACTTCTCTGTGAAAATGGTAATTCAAATGGAAAATGCATTAGCGAGCTTCAGTCTTAATCCTTAACGAGCACCTTAAAATGATCCCTGAAGGCCCGAATGAGAGTTCACTGCCAATTTAATTATGATCTACATCTCTTAAGATGGCTTATGGATGCAGGGTATCCTTCTCTAAGGTCTTATATGGCCTATGTGCATGCGCTTTTTTAATATCCTTGCTACTTGGTTTCAAAGTCTTTTGTTGGGGCCATTCAGCCCCATCATTAACAAAGCCTCTCATGTTATCAACCTCATAGTGTGACTGTAAAGTACAGTGAAACTAATAATACAAATAAAGTGTGCACACCAACCAGAAAAACATGAATATCCTTAACAACAATAAAGCTGTGAATAAGTCAGACTATTGCCCTTATTTCAAGTCATATTCATAAAACATAAAGCCTTCATGCTTGAGTGTAGTGTCACTATAACTCCAGAGTACGGCTCAACACTGACACCTCCTGGTGAACTCTGCTTATCTAACATGTTAGTGACTCAGTTTTCTTGCTGTGGAGTGTAAACTGGATGTTACTATACTTACCACCTTTTTGAAGTCACTCTCTGCCTCATCTAGTCTCCCCTGCTTCAGGAGCAGATTCCCCCTCTGAAGGCGTGCCTGGTAAGAAAGGGAACTTTTACGTAAGAGTGCAAATATAGTTTTATCAACACAGCTGACATAGCTGAACAGTTTCCCAGCACAGTTGTGCCTGGAGCTGATTTAAACTGGAAACTTGCACATATATAGCATATACTGTATAAATATATACTTTTCTTGCAATTTTTTTGCGTACAGTAGATGTGTTTCTCACACAGTTCTGTCTGACCAAAAATGTAAGTCTGCAGTATCACACACGACTGTGTGCAACTATAATATACCTTTATCTCACTGGCATTTTTAAGAGAGCCAGTCAGCGCTTATTTTTAATCAGGAAGCTGAGGAGCTTTGGTGTTAGCCGGCACATACATGAAATGGCAAACAGAAGCCTGGTTGAAAGAGTTTTATCATTTAACACAGCATAGCACGGCAACTTGAAAGCCAAAGAGCAAAAAACTAGCTCTCTGAGATTAGCAAGTCACAGAAACAAGTCTGCAATGCATTCGACAGTGCTGGAGAAAGAAAGGGCAAACATATAAATGCAGATGCCTCACATCCATAACACTCAGAGTTGGAGCTGCTCCCATCTGGCTGTCAAATTAGGGTCCCAAGAACTAGCTGGAACAGATATGAGAAGTCTTATACTTCCTAGGCCATACAGGCATTTAACACAGTATGGCTGCATCAGAGAATGCTGTTATTTCATAAGATGTTGATTCACTCATTATTTTTCCATAACCGCTTATCCTGTTAGGGGCCACGGGGAGGGCTGAAGCCTATCCCAGCTGACACTGGGCGAGAGGTAGGGTACACCCTGGACAGGTCGCTAGACTATCACAGGGCTGACACAGAGACAGACAACCACTCATGCTTACATTCACACCAACGGTAAATTTAGAGTCACCAGTTAACCTGCATGTCTTTGGATTGTGGGAGGAAGCCGGAGCACCCAGAGAAAACCCGGAGAAATTATTACTCCTACCTGCCTGTTTGCACAATTGTGTCTTCTATATAACATTTGTACTTTTTTAATGATGCACTATGTTATGTGTTTGTATGTGCTTTTGCTTTGCTTGAAAGTTTATCTATCTATCTATCTATCTATGGATGTAGCCAACACAAGGTCAAATAGCAGCATCCAACACAAACACAACATCAGATCACAACACTGACAATGGCTATGTCAGCATACATTCAACTGTGTGAAAATAAATGACTGCAGACCAACTAATCTAAAAAGGGAAACTCACAGATGTGAAGTCTGGTTTGAGTTCAATAACTCTGCTCAAATCTGGCAGAGCAGACTTTGACTTCCCCATTGCCAGAAACACTGTGGCTCTCCTGTAGTAGGCCATGTAGTTTTTGGGATCTCCATCTGACAAAGGGACAAGGAAAACATAATTATTCAAGTTTTAAAATTATAAAAACAAAGGTAAAAGTCTTTTTAAACTCGGCATGTTTCTGACACTTACCCACAGCAGCATGGAAATGAGAGAGTGCATCAGCTAGCTGGCCAGCAGCGAGCAGCTTCTTCCCCATTTCCATATGATTGTCAACACTCCCATCCCTGCCACATTTCACTCCTGAAAAACACACAACATACTGATATCCTGCACAACACGGATTATAATACCACAAACTACGTAACTAGAGTGCAGTAACGTTACTCCATTAAATTGACTCACGTTAATTACCGACCAGTGACAGACAGCAGCTTGTCGCATTGATAAAGTCAGTAACGTCAAACTAGAGTTAGTGTGACATGAAGGTTAGCTAGCTAGCTGTCATAAGTTCTAAGTTACGGTCGGTTAGCTAACACTAAAAACACTAACATTAACAAGCTAACTTTAATATGAACAGTGGCAGTTTAATTACCCCTGAGCTCAAATTAAGTAGTTACTTTAACTAATAAGCTAAACGGTTTGTCTAACGTTAAATTTAAGTTAACGTTAGTGACGTTAGTGACAGCTAGCTTAACGTTAGCCTAATCGATATCACAAGCTAACGTTACCGTTGACATTAGCCATGTAACGTTACTTTAACGTTACACACTGTCTGTCTGAACTGTGGGCAAAGTTCTGTGCTAGCTCATGGTAGAGTTAACATGCTATCATTAGCTTGTGTAGTAAAGTGTAGTTCTTACCTTCATATCTCATGTCAATCAAAACAAGGACATAAGGGATGTAAGTCAGTATTTTGTGAGCGAGATGGTCGATGGACACCATGGTTAGCTTAGCATCAGGCAGCTCCGATGTCGTTATGTCCCGCAAACTTCAGCCGATGTTATTCTAAGTAATGCTTCGCTTTATTCTCAACAGTCCCATGTGTCGACCGCTAACCTGAGATTATTGCTGCTCCTCTCTCCCAGTCACCAGTCACTCATAGCAGAGCAGCGTACTCAAGCGGCCGGTCGTGGGTGGCTGTGATTGGCTGGATTGTTTGGAAAACCCCGCCCACCTCCGCTGGCTCAACAGAGAGGAGCCACGCAGCACTAGACCTGTCATCACTGTGTGTGTGTGTGTGTGTGTGTGTGTGTGTGTGTGTGTGTGTGTGTGTGTGTGTGTGTGTGTGTGTGTGTGTGTTTTCCGGTGTTTATGGGGTCCCACTCATGGTGTGGGACCAGCATTTTGGTCCACACAAACTTAACAATGTAAATGAGCTTTTGAGACTCTCCTGATGTGGTTCTCCTTAAAAATCCTCAAGATTGAATAAAAAAAAACAATTTGTGTGTGTGTGTGTGTGTGTGTGAATAGGCCTAATGTGTCAAAAATTACAGCGAGGGCTCTGCATCAACGTAGAGTCTCTGTCTGCAACTTTGTGTTTTTGCTGCTGCTGCCCGTCTTGGCCAGGTCTCCCTTGAAAAAGAGATTCCTAATCTCAACGGGACTAACCTGGCTAAACAAAGGTTAAATAAAATAAATAAAAAAACGCCATATGATACCCTACCACATAGCCTGACATGCACCTCAAAGAAAGGTCGCAGCGACATCGACCTCCCATCTGTTTTTGTAAGCTGAAACCATTTTCCTCAGTGGAAACGAAGCTTTTATTTACTTTAATTTCACAGATAAGACACAGTAATTTATAAAGACAATAAAGCCTCCACAAAAATAGCATTTTAAGTCTTGTGTGTGATTTATCCTGGCTTCATATGAGCAGAGGAACTCTCTCGTCACCAGGCTAATTCATACAATGTAAAATGCCATAGTCTTGTGCTAATAACGTTAGCATGTTATATTTGTTTCGAAAACTTGTTAAGTATGAGAGTTATTTTGTTGGTGAACCTTGTCAGTTGTAATAGAGCTGAAATTGTAATGATACCTTTGTTAAATGTTGCTGTTGTCCCTGGCTTCATATGCTTAGAGGAAAAAGTCCGCTAGCCACAAGGCTAATTTATACAATGTAAAATGCCATAGGATTGTGCTAAAATCATTAGCATGTTGTGTTTGTGGGGAAAATGTGTCCAGCAAAAGATAAATGCTTTGTCTGTGAATGCTGTGATTTATAGTGAAGCTGATTTGTGTACTTGTGTATTGTCTCTATAAAGCCATTTGGGTGTGTTTGAAGTCAACTTTACAGCACTTCACAGAAATCCTGCAATGAATCAACATCAACATTTGTTTTATTGCAAATGTCAAGAACATCTGAAAACATCTCACAGTGTTGAATTACAACATACAAAATTCAATTAAACATGTCTGGAGATATGTAGCTTACTTGTTAAGTCAACATGCATTATCAGTTACTTCTGTCATGTTTCATGTAAAGATAGTTAATTTTTTATTTTCATATTAAAAAAAATATTAACGGCTACAACAACAAAACATCTAAATAATTAATACACATTTTGGGACGCTTGATGGAGCCACTGTTAACATTACTGGTGACACCAGTGCATTTCTTTCTATGACAAGTCAACATATCTGTTGTGGAAAAAAAGCCTATTCTAAAAGCTAATATAAAGCTCAAGCAGTAGCAGAACTTGGAAAATAAAGCCGCCCACATATTCCTTGAAGAACAGAAAGAAAAAATATATATTCCACCTTTGAAAAGAGGTCACACATATGCATTTGTTGCTGATGTCTTTGTTGAATCTGTGATCCCTGAGATGCTGCTGCCTCTGCTGCTGCTGCTGCTGCGGGTGGTCCTTGATTTTCTGCTATCAGTGCTCTCTGTACGAGTCAAAGACTCAATGCTCTTTTTTGTTGGAACAGCTCTGTAGGGATCAGGGTACCTGTACTCAGGGAATCTCTTTGGGCTGTGAAATACATATTCAAGAAATTAATGGTTACATTTTTCTGTAGAAAATACAAATGATGAAGGAAAAAAAATCAATGATGCAGTAGCGGCGTTGTACCTTGAGTGGCACCCTTCCTTCCCTGCAAAGATACTGAAAATAAGACCTCCAACAACAAGAAGGGTGGAGCCTCCCCAGCCGATAAAGACGCCAACGCCTATTTCAAACCTGGCAATAAATACAAGAATAGCATAAATGTACAATTCTACCTTCATAGAGTAATCACATTTGCCATGTCATTTAAATTGCACTTACTTCTGAGCTTTGTAGTTGGGGTCTTGAAATTCTGCTCTAATTTTATTTCCATAATAGGAGAAAGCAACCATAGAACACATCCCTAAAACAAAAGGCACACAATCATTTTAAGATGAATCATACTGTGTCTTGCAATGGGACTTCTTTCAAATAAGTCTGAGTAATGTTTTACCTCCAATAAGGTAGTTCATCCCTCCAGCAAAGGTTACTCTTGCATTTGCAATCTCCGATCCCCCAATTTTAGTACACTTCATTCCCACTAAGACCAGAATGGATCCAAAGAAAGCCAGGATGATAGAGATGATGATGAGAGCACGGCACATGTGAATGTCCCCTGTCCAAGGACAGCAAAACAGTGTTACGTATGAAGAAGCAGTAAGAAATACTATGGATTTTGTTTCTATTTATTGTCATGCCTCGTGCTGAAATACATCAAACTTACAATTCAGTGCAAGCATTGATGGAATTCCCTTGCAGTCAGATACTCCAGTGGAATCAGATATACAATCCTTCCAAAGATTGGAGAAGTAGTTTGAAGTGGTTAATACTATGCTGTCAACTTCGGACCACGTCCAGATCTCTGTGGGCATGGTAGAACACACCAGGATCCATCCAGACACACAGACCACAAAGCAGCCGATCTCCATGTACATCACCACAGTCCTGTAACTCATGCTTGCCTTCGAGTTGAGCCTCGAGACAGAGACAAGGCAAATCTAAGCGATGGCACAGCAGCTCCCGAACACAAACTGCAAGACACCTGTTTGTCCTGTGTTGCCAGAAACACACACTGACGCGCACACAGGAGGCGAAACTTGGTTTGTGTACATCATCACATGTTTTGCCTTGAATTGTGATGCCACCCTTTTGTGATGGTCACTTAGGTAATGTGTTTGTTGTTGGTATAGTGCATGTGATCCTGGGTTCAGGTTAACGTACAATTTAGGTCTTACTTAACATGTGGCAGTGGCACTCACATGAAACTAGGTCAATAGTCCCAGCTCTTACTGTCATGCTAAAACTCTCTTTTCTCTTATATTTTATACAGAGTATGACCTGTCTTGCTAAAACAAAACGTGACAACAACATTATCAGAACAACAAGGACAAAATTACAGTATTTACAGTATGCAATATGCTGATTGTCATTCTGAGATTTTTAATTGCTGAGAGCTTTGAGATTTTGAAGCTGCTGCAGGTCTTGTGTTCATATAAGATCGAAACTGCTTGAGGGGTTTGTAACATCTGGTGTGACAGGCTTTCCCCATGTGCATACCTCCTCTATAGGCATATACCACTTTACTGTAAGACTAAAACATATATAACGTATATTGTAATAATGTGGTATGAACTTAGCAACAGGAAAAAGAGTGAAACTAGATGAAATTGAATACCTGTCAGGGCAAATTACTCAGTAGACTGTCAGAGCATATAACACAGCCCCTAAAAGGATGGGAAAAAAACAGTAGTAAAAATATGTCACTTCCTAAATCCTCGAAGGTCAGTTAGTTCAAATTTAAATAACACGCTCACTGTAAATATTGTTGGTTGATATTCATAAATCATGGAGGCAAAACATTTCATTCATTCAAAGTTCATCTACTGGACTCGCTGCCAGCAATGTAAAAGAAGACGTTTGTCCTTGGTTTTATAAGCTCTACCAATATAAGTGCACTCCATCTGAACAAAGCAAAGTACTACACCAAAGAATACAAGTCATTCTCACACTCACTGGGTGGACACTGTGAGAGGCAGAAAGGAGTTCAGGGAAAACATTGTGCTTTCAGAACTGTGTTTAATGTCTCTCAGACAGAAAAGAAGCTTCAAAGTACACACATAGAACCTATATATATAATTTTACATTGGAAAACAAATAAAATACAAAAATCATATTTAAATTGGAATGAAAAAAAAAACTTAATAGCTAAAACAATACATGCAGTGACCTTTATAGAAACGTGTACAGGTCACCATCAATTAAAGATGCAACCAACAAAAGAAATGAAAATATTGCATACATAACTGATACTTACATCTAAAATAAATGATGCAGAAATCTGATCAGAAAGGCCCATTTGGACAGAATTAGATTTTGCTGTTCACACCTCTTACATATATGCTGCATCCTGGAGGAGTTGCTGTAGTCTGGAGGTGGTCTTTGGTTTACAGTCTTTGACTGCTTTCTAGGGAGGGGGGAGTTTGAGATCGTGAATGAGCACCTCTGTAGATGTATTTGTCCTGACTGTTGCTGCAAAGAGACAAAACACAGATTCATCCTCATAAATCACACGCCTATACAACTTCACAAAATAAATTCATACAGTTGGTTGTCCTATTTGCAACATGTATCTTATGTATAATGTAAACATAGTAAGTGTTACTCAAACGAACCATTTGGCAAAACAACCTGCGTTGGAGAAGCAGAGCATGCTGCCTCCGACAATACTGAGGAAAGAACCTGACCAGCCAATAAAGAGAGCAACTCCAAAGTCAAACCTACAGACAAAGACCAGAATTTAATGATAATTTTTCTGGATTGGTTGAGTCACATTAAAACACCAGTCACACAGTTCTTACTTAATTTCCACAAATGTTGGGTCGAAAAACTCTGTTGTTATCTTGTGTGCGTAGAGGGAGCATGCTGACATTGAGCAGAGTCCTGAGTAGAACGAGAAAAAATGTATTTAATCTATTAAAGACAAGTACACAGATAGTCCACTATACTTACCGCCAAACGTAAAAGTTACACCAGCAACACAGACAATCCTGGCTTTGGTTCTGTCACTTCCTCCGATTTTGGTGCATTTCATTCCAATAAGAGCAAAACTAGAACCAAAAAAGCCCAGACAGATGGCTGTGATCATCAGCGCCCTGCATACCTGGAGGTTACCTGCAAACATAAAACAGAGGTCAGCTTATATTGACTCAAAAGAGTGTTACTCTCTGTACTCACACACCACAAGGTCAGTGGGTTACACATAAATCAAGAAATACAATTTGTTATAAGTAATTGTTTTCACGGCAGGCACTTTGTGGTAGTGTAGTGTCTGTCTTGGTACTTCCTATTCAGATGGGATTTTGAGGCAAATATTGCCACCCCTGAAACTAGTCAGCCATGGGAGAAACAGCCTGAGGGTCCCAGTAAATCACCTTTATAGGTTTCAAGTTCCAGAAACAAAGGCTAAACATTGACATGCATGGAGCTAAATGGGTAGTTTCTTGAAGACTTGCATGATGTCCTAGGATAGTAGCAATCATCCATCCATTTTCATAACCGCTTATCTTCTTGAGGGTCACGGGGGAGCTGGAGCCTATCCCAGCTAACATTGGGCGATTGCCAGACAATCACAGGGCTGACACATAGAGACAGACAACCATTCACACCTACGGGCAATTTAGTCACCAATTAACCTATCCCCAACCTGCATGTATTTGGACTGTGGGAGGAAGCCGGAGTACCTGGAGAAAACCTATACTGACACAGGGAGAACATGCGAACTCTACACAGAAGGGCTTCCTCCTGAGATTGAAAATTAGATGGGGAAGGAGCTGAAGTGGAACACTTGTAAGGCACTTGGAAACGTCTGCTCTTGTAAAGGGGAACTTCACCCATTTTCAAAATTCATATATGTTATTCTTATGATCTGAAACAGCCCAAAAATATTGTAAAAAAAAAAATGAACAACTCTCTCCCAAATCCAATAACTAGAGTGCTAAAATTCAAACTTGTGATGTTGTCAAGTATAAAGTCTGGATCTGCTCCACAGACAGTGAGCTATAGATGACTGAGAGCATCCACGAGAATGTTCTGAGTATATGGGCACTTTTTTAGCATTGACAACACAACAATAGAATAAAACTCATTTGGAAATGACAAAGAAAACAAACATTCTGTGGGTCCACAAAATCAGGCTCCATCTAGAGCAGCTCAAAAAGTTTTACTTGATGACGTCATCAGTTTGAGACTTACTTCTTTGGTTTATGGCTTTGAGAGGGAGTAGCTCATGTTCCCAAATACTGATTGAACTTTCCCAGGCCATGGAAGTAACACACTGGAATTCTCAATTTAGGTGGTGTTCCCATTTAACCATAAACAATCACATAACAGAAAACATATTTGACACAGCTGACCACAGTCAACAAACAAAGATGCAATGAGAACAGAAAAAGAGCTGACCATCCAATGCTAGCATTGAGGGAAAGTCTTTGCAGTCAGAGGATCCAATAAAGTCAGTGACACAGATCTTCCACAGATTGGAAAACTGAACGTTTGTGCTGATGACCACTCCATCAAGTGTAGCCACCTTCCAATAGTCCGTTGGCAAAGTTGAAGACACTAGAATCCACCCCGACGTGGTAAAAATAAAGGCCAAGATCTCCATACACATTTGGATCATTCTGCTGAGAGGACTCCTTAAACTGCTGGACCAAAACCTGATGAATGATTCCTTGGCTAGAGAGTCTTGATGAGGATGTAGCTATAGGGAGGAGCTCAGGGCAGAACCCAACAATTGGCCATTGGTTATTGATATCATCTTCCACCCCCTCACCCTGCACACATCACCGTAACCCTCATTCATAGACGATGGGGACTAAGGAGGCTGAATGTTCTGAATATTTTAAAGTAGGTCAACTGCAAGTGTGTGTAATGAATGTGTATCTCTGTGCTTGTGTGCACATGCACTGTGAGAGTATGAAGTCTAATACTTAAGTTATTTCAATAATAAGTAAAAAATAATAATACCAAAATGTTAAAGTACTTGCTTAAGATTTCTTTTTCAAATTTTTACCAAAGTAAATGCACTTATGTATCAAACACATAACATTTATTCACAAATTGTTAATGTATTAACTTGCAGAAAGTTGTCAGTGTTTTTTTTTTTCATATATTAAACTAATAATATATCCTTTAGTATTTTATGTGTAGTATTAATGAATCCAAAAGGAGAACACCCGCACACTGTTTGCACTTGCAGAAAAAGGTTACATTTATTTATCATCTACCTGATGAAGGTCCATGACCGGGTTCATTGTTTGCCCCATTCAGTGTTGCCGCTATTTTGTCCACCCACGCCACAAACTATGACCTCAAACATTTGGAAAGTGTAATATATGATAGGGTGACTCAGCATCTTTTTTATAGCCTCAAGAAAAAATGCACATTTGCAAGAATTGTTTTGGCAGTCGTGTTATTTATAAAACAGCACACATTAACATGGACACACACACACACAAATTAGGCTGTATGTGTATTGTGTACACAGATTAGCCTATCAAAGCCTGTCACAGGGCTGACACATAGAGACAGACAACCATTCACACTCACATTCACACATACGGCCAATTAGAGTCACCAATTAACCTGCTTGTCTTTGGACTGTGGGAGGAAGCTGGAGCACCTGGAGAAAACCCACACTGACACAGGGAGAACATGAAAGCTCCGCACAGAAGGGCTCCCTCCTTGGATTGGACCAGGAACCCTCTTGCTGTGAGGCGACAGTGCTAACCACTAAACCACCGTGTCGCCCCAAAGAGAAACAGAGTCCCCAAAAATGGAGAAATGGCAGAAGTCCGCTTCAGGTCAAGTTGGATGTCCTTTACCAAGTTTTTTACCGATTAATGCAGGACACTTGTGATTGGTGCAGGGAGTCAAAAAGAGTGAGTGGGCTGAAAGGACGGATGCCTTGGTATAAACTGTAAACAGGTGTAGTTCACCCCTTATTGGTGCTTTGAAAAATATGCATTTTCTTTTTGTCTTATTAGTGCAGGTTAAGTGTCTGTAAAACCCATTTCTGAATTCACCCCATCTTCAATAAAGACAACAACTGGATTGACATCATTCTCATTATATAAAGTTCTTTTTATTATATATTAATTTACAGACATTCTCAACTGTAATATGTGCTTTGGTTGAATCACAACAAATGATGAGTAAACACAAGACAGTGTATTTTAGCAGTATGGCCCGTTTTAACAAAACAGAACATGACGAGACCAAGAAAAAGACAACATCAATAAAATATGAGAATTGGTGCAAGTGAGGGTTTTTGTCTTCTGATGTACAGTAAGCGATAAGCTGATTGTTGGATCTATGCATGAAAAAAGGGGCTCTGAGCTGTTACACAAATGCATCTCTGTCTGAGAATTTCGTCGGTGTTGTCTGCGAGAGTTTTGAGATCTTGGAGCTGTAGGATGGTCCTGAGCCCATATAAGATCCATACTGCCCGGGTCGGTAGTATCCGCTGTACAGGGTTCTTCCTCTAGTGCGAGGGACCATGTATGTGCCTCCTCCATAGGCGTATACCGCATGCCTGTAAAACCAAAACATCGGCAAAGTTAGTAATGCAGTGTGGACTCAGCAGTTACAGGTGGATGAATGTGAGTACCTTTCAGGGCAAATGACTGTGCAGACTGTCACAGCATAAAACATAGCTCCCAGAATGATTAAAAAACATCCCACCAGTCCTAGAAATATGGGAGGTCCTAGGTCATACCTGGAATTATTGAAATGTTGTAAAAACAAGTTAGGATACATTGTACACGTCAGATTTTGTGTGATATTTTACTGTGGAATTAAAGTTGGGAATGTCTACAATTTAAACTATGGTGATGTGGGTCAGTGTGACGAAAGGTACCGTAAGACTCCCAGTCCAACACTGGGAGCAAACGTTGTCCTGGCAATCCTGTTGATGTATAAGCAGTAGGCAGACACATCTGACACACCTGTATGTAGAGGTGTTGTTGATATTAAAAAAAAATGAGGGCAAAACATTTCTGTCATTTACTGCACAAACACAAATGCTTGTGTTTTATACTCACTGCCAGCTATATGAAACACTGCCCCAGAGAGAAGCAGTTTGTCCTTGGTTTTATCACCTCCACCGATGAAAGTGCACTCCATCCCAACAAAGCACAGCACCACAGCGAAGAATCCAAGAGTTAACCCGCACATCAGCAGTCCTCGTACTCCCTGAATGAAAGCTGTGAGCAACACAAAGAAAGAGTTCAGGCAAGAAACAACATGAGAATGTATTAAACAGAAAACATTCAGTTTCTCTCAATACAGAAAGTAAGTGAGGAGAATAAAATCTAATCTCTCTGAAGGACATCTAAAGCTATACTGTAGATGGTGAGTTGCATCTTACAATCTAATGCAATCCAGCAAAAATATAAAGTACAAAAATGACCATAGTTAATCTGATCAACACAAAATTATGACAAAGATTTAACAAACATTTTGTTATGTATCTTATGATCATTTACGATGCAGTAATTTTTACAGAAGCTCTATGGAGCAAGACAAGTTACATAAAGTTTTGGCATCTAAAATAAATTTTTTCATAGCAAAAGGAAACACTGGCACTGGAAAAAAAAATCTTTGAAAAATAAATCACAGGCATTATTATTATAATTTATATATATATATATTATTGTTTTTATTCAGAGTCTAGAGCAGTGGTAGGCAACTTTTTTAGGCCTTTTACTTTTATTACAGAAGAGCTGTAGAGTGACAGGAAAGGGAAAGTGAATGGGGATGCAAAGGGCCACAGGTCGGAATCAAACTCCGGCCACTGCTAAGGACTCAGCCTACATGGGGCGCACACTAGAGGTCACCTTGCTCCCCGTGGCTTCTTCTTTTTTTTTTTTTACATTTTAAATTTACATTTTAAATTTCTTTTCCTCTCATTTTAGACCTAAAGTAATTCTAACATTCTCCAATTGTAAAACTGTGTAATTTATACACCGAATAAAAAAAACATTTCAACATATCATCAACAAAAATGTGCGTCATACAGCCAACATTACAGCCTAACATCTTTTCTCTAAATTCTGGGAATTTTGGCCATAAACAGCTCTTTTGATAGCAAAGCTTGCCAACCCCTGGACTAGAGAGACAGAGATAGTATTAGAAACATCGTTGCTGAGGTAGGCCTACATACAATATGGCTGAAGCACTTACGGGTGACAGTCCAGAGTACAGGGAAGTCTCTACAGTTGGTGACAGCTGTGGAATCGGTAAAACAATCCTTCCACAGGTTGGACCAGTACCAGGCCACTCTGATGATAAAGGAGCCTCCTTGTCCTCCTAACTGGGTGATCCTCCAATAGTCCATGGCCATGGTGCACAGCACAAACAGCCATCCCAGTGATGTAATCAAGAAGCCGAGTACTTGGATCAGACGTTTCCTCATTTTAAAATCATTAAATTAAACCAGGTGGCGTCCACTCAGGTGGCCAGAGGCACAAAACTCACTAAATGTCTGACGAGCAGGGTGCTGAGTCGTTCCTGTTTCAAGTTGGGATGACATTGTGTTTGTGTCGTGTGCTTATGTTGATGGGGGCTCTGTACGTTTTGTGAGATGTTTACTGTAAACTTTCTGGAGTCTGCCACCCACTTGAGCTAATGTAATCTGACTCAAATTACTTTTTCAGGTTTATATCCTTTTTTCCACTCATGAGTGTGTAGCAAAAACACATTTAATATGTATTTACAGTAAGAAGTCGACTCTTATCGCCACGTTAAAATGTTTGATTATTTGTCTGTCACACAAACATATTAACAGGATATGACACAAAGTGCAAACTGCTGCCCTCTTCAGACCTGCTGCCATCACTGACATGCAGATATGACATCTGCTGGCAAAACAAGAAACTCACTGCCGAAACTCAGTTTTATCTGTTTTATTTCTACTCATACACTTCTCTAAAAAAACAGAGCCTTACATACAAGTTTGAGCATTCCAAAGTAGTTAATGGTTATGCAATGGAAAATGAGCATCTGTGTTGGACACAGTTTTAAGTACTGTCATTACAGATTAACAACATGCTCAGGTTACTTGTGTTAAAGAATACAACCAACAAAGAAAATGTCTTACACAATATCACACACTGCCACATAAAAAATAGAAAATGATGCAAGGATCCAGAAACCAAGTGTTTATGATTTTGCTGTTTAATTACGATACTAATCCTATCATTAAATGCACAGTTATACGTACAACAGCCAAATACAGAAGTTGTCTGCTGTATAGAAAATAGAAATTCCCCAGTATCAGAAAGTAAACTGCATTACACAACTTCAAATTTGGACACCTGAATGAAACGTTTAAATATTTTCGGTGAGTCACAAATTAATAACAGCAAATTCTGTCACTTTTAGACAGAAACGACCACATTTCATACGGCACGCTGTTTCTTTAACACTTAGTAGAGCTTTTAAGACTCACCAGTGGCTTTGACTAAAAGTGTTTTATATTCACATCCCTCACACATAAGCATTCTTATCAAAGTGCTGCATCCTGGAGGAGTTGCTGTAGTCTGGAGGCGGCCTCTGGTTGACAGACTGAGCCTGCCCTCTCGGGAAGGAGGAGATATGGGAATGTGAGGCAGCACCTTTGTAGATATACTTTGCCTGACTGTGGCTGGAAAGAGACAGGACACAGATTTGTCTTCATAAATCAAACACCTATGTGACTCAACTGAATTCATACGTGCATCTGTGTCTAAACATAGTATGTGTTACTCAAACGAACCTTTCGCTGGAGGAACCTGCGATGGAGAAGCAGAGTATGGTGCCTCCGAGGATACAGAGGATAGAACCTGCCCAGCCGATAAAGAGCGCAGCTCCTAGTTCATACCTGCAGACAGACACCAGTATTTAATGATATTTTTTCACATCAAAAAACTGGCTACACAGTCAGACGGTTCTTACTTCTGTGCCACATATGTTGGGTCGAAAAACTCTGCTGTTATCTGGTGTGCGTAGAGGGAGCATGCTGAAAGTGAGCAGATGCCTGAGAACAACAAGAAAAAGAACTTTAATTTGATAACACAAGATATGACGCAGACAAGCACACCATACTTACCACTAAGTAGGAACTCCACACCAGCAACACAAACAATCCTGGCTTTGGTTCTGTCACTTCCTCCGATTTTGGTGCATTTCATTCCAGTAAGAGCAGAAATCGAACCAAAAAAGCCCAGACAGATGGCTGTGATCATCAGCGCCCTGCATGCCTGGATGTAACCTGCAAACATACAACAGAGGTCAACTTAAATGGACTCACAAGAGTGTTGCTTCAAGTGGCTCCATTCTGTGGTTTTGCATTAGGTGTACTCACACATCTGCACGTCACAAGGTCAGTGGGTTGTTGACCTTGTGACCACTTTACACATAAAGCAAGAAATTTTCAATTTGTCACAAGTAACTCTAATGTGTTTTTAGGCACTTCGTCAGAGTTTGTTGACTTTGTTAGTATAAAAGGTCCCATCCATATGGGATTTTGAGGCAAATATTACCTTGGAAGTTAACCACTGAAACTAGTCAGCCATGGGTGAAACCGCCTGAGGGTCCCAGTAAATCACCTCTATAGGTCTCAAGCTCAGAAGACAAAGGCTAAACATTGACATATATGGAGGTAAATGAGTTGTTCCTTGACCAGTTCCTTGAATTAGGCCTGAGGATATCTATTAGCCCTGGGTAGTAATGAGCTTCAACTTGAATTTCCTAGCGAAGTGCAGACAGAGAAGGAGCTTCCTACAAGGAGACAATCCTTTCAGGCATTAACAAGCAGAAAACAGAAAACAAATTCAACATGATTGACCGAAAAAGGCGGAAAAAGCTAGAATCCAATAAGAAGGCAACAACCAGCTGACCCTTCAATGCCAGCATCGAGGGAAAGTCTTTGCAGTTGGAGACTCCGGTTGAATCTGTGACGCAGGTCTTCCACAGATTGGACCAGTAGGTCGCTGTGGTGATGACCGTCCCATCAAGCGAAGACACCTTCCAGTAGTCCGTCGGCAAGGTGGAAGACACCAGCACCCACCCCGAAGTGCTTAAAACGAAAGCCAGGATCTCCTGAAACATGCTGCTCAGCCTTGCAGAGAGGACACCTCCACGCAACTGTGTGACGGCCAATTACAGTATGTTGCTGGTGAGACCTGAGATCTATTAATGGTTCTCTGGCTAGTTAGGCTTGCTCAAAATGTAGCTGTGCTCTGCGCCGGTAAGTTCAATGGATAGGCTGTGATTGATAGTTAATGTGTTGTGGACTGTTATATTCTGTAGGGAGGAGTTTGGCCTTTAACATCAACGTCGTCCCCCCCCTCTCATCCTGTACACGTCACTGTGACTCAGAGTCATACATGATGGAGATGGAGGGGGCAGATAGTTTTGGATGTAGTAAGTATCATGACATAAGTGATTGCATTTTAAAATCAAAGCAACTGTATGCACAGGTAGGCATTCGTTGCTCTGTGTTTGTATGTGCATATTTTGAGTTAGCATATATATCCTGTGATGGGCAGGAAGTCCAACAATCACATTACAAAATTTTTGTTTAAATCTCATCTATGGATTTATTTGTGAGTCAAACAAACAAACAAAAAGAAATGTCTGGAGAAACCACAGATAGTGAGAAGACACTTGCGTTACAGTACAGTGAATGTGTCACCTTCTACCTTTCACCTTGCGCTGCTGCCTATGATTAATGCTCAACAGGAGTGCTGCAACTTCCCCACAGACCTAAAATAGCAGGATTTTGATAACTTATTAACAGCATGTCACTCACTCTGATGTCACAGCATGCAGACGAGACAAACTCTGTTACATTGCAGAGAAATCTGTTAATGAATTTAGAAAAGGATAATTAAAATTACATTTGGGGTGTCACAGATAAACAGCGAACAAGAGGAAAAGCCAAATATGGAATTCATTAAGCTTATTAAGCTTTTATAATGTGAATTAGAGCCCCATCTGGTGGATGTGTACTGTTTCTGTAAACACACTGCTGCCACCTTTAGATGTAGCAAAGCACTCAGCTATTGTTATGCTGTTTGATGATGATGATGATTGTAGAGATGGAAGAAGGTTGTTCCAACGAGACGTCCCTCAGTATTTTACTGAATATTGATTAAGAGAAGTCCAACGATATGGAAGAGGAAGGTCCATAGAGTGTCTTGTGGAATATGAATGCATGTCTGAGGAAGACTTAAAAAAGTTCTGAAAACGCTCTGCAAGTCATGAGTGAGATGTACATATTTATACATGAATATACAAGTCTTAGAGTTAATATTAAAAATTAATAATTGATCATCTCTAAAGAGAGAATGAGATGATTTGCATTTTTTAGGAAAGTTGGCCACTCTCAAAAAATTCTTTTGAATTAGAAAAATCTTAGGGGATAAGAGGGTACGTTAAGCTATAGTAAAGTTAGAATACAGTAATGATCGACCAGTAAATGAACTCTACTTAGGATACCAACTGACCTGAGTTCAATATGGTATTTCCAAGTTAGTTTTTCGTCTACTATGACCCCTAGAAATTCAACGAGCTTGAGTTATTTCAATGTTGTCTATGAAAATTTTGGCTTTATCTTTGTAATATTTTTTATTTTTGTTACAAAATCATCATTTTGAGAGTTTGTTCATCTGATACCATTTAAAAATTGATGGCAGCTCTTAATTTGCTTCTCGCATGTGTGTGCTGAAATTTTCATGTGAAGACACCAGACATGTATCATCAGCAAAGTAAAAAAGGCAGCACATTTTTGCAGACCCTAGGCAGGCCATTTATGTAGATCAAGAACAAAAGAGGTCCAAGAATGGAGCTCTGAGGTACTCCACGAAGTAACTTAGCTCTATTTGCTCTATTTTTAAAATGTCCCTGAATAAGGTGAATTCACACATAAATTAAGTGAACTGTATTTTATCTTCCTATTCAGTTTTAAACACTGAGGTGAGTTGAAATATGTTCTGCAAAGGGGGAAAAAAACTCAATTAACAGCGAGTCAGTTTTTTGCATTTTACATAAAACAACCAACCACATACTGTAACCATAGACCCAGGTGCCAACAATACTATCTTTGCCTTAATCTTAACCGCCTCTGACCTCAGCATGTCAACGTGACAAGTACAAGCCAATCACAGCACGCGGTGGGATCCATAATAATGTGTCATTGGAGTGGGTGTTAATAGCCGAATAGCTGCAGTGTAGCTATTCTCACCTGTGTGCAAACAGACACTCTGAATTGATATGATTAATAAATACAATACTGGAAAAATGTTATGCACATCAAACAATATGTAATTATGATAATAATAATCATAAAGCATTTTATTTAGAAGTGCCTGTCAAAGCACTCAAGGACACCCTACAAGACACAGTTAAAAAACAAGCAGCATTGTATCCATAGATCATACAATCAAACAATTCCATATTATACAATAAAAGTTAATAAAATGACTAGACAAAAATCATAATTATAAATATTAGGTATAAAATCATCATCAGTGCAAGTCTCAATAGACAATAGGAATGAATTTTCTTCAGTATTAAGTAAATAATGCAACTTGGTTTCATAAAATATGGGTCAGAAAGGGTTCTCAAAATATCATACTTTCGATTTGATTTAGTCTAACTAGTATTTTCTCCCTGACTGAACCATTACTGACTTCAACAGGTTTTTTGTTTACTTCCTCCACAGTGCACTCTGTGACTCACACACTCTCAGTTTGACATTTCCAGCAAAGGATTACACATTTGCCACAGCTAACGCATGATCCATAATCTGGGACACAAATTATTATTCACCGTTTTTTCAGCGTGAATTTGATTTTTGCTATAAAACTGAAACAGTATTTATCATTATATTCATTAGTATCAACAAATATGACCATAGTTAAATGGAATCAGGCTGAAAAGAGAACTTTGATTAAAAACATAAAGTGACACAATCTGAGGTTCAAGATAAAAATTTGGGGCCGTTTTGAAACAAAGATAACCTCAATTTTTCACTGACAGCTTGACAAAACGCTGTCAGGCAGTTTCCTCTGTGAAAGACACTTAATGACAAACCTTGCCTAAAGTTTGCTTTGCAAAATATATCGCTTAGAAATCTTTCTTAGACATCTTTCATAACATTTGACCTTAAACTGCAAAATGTAGTAACTTGAACTATAGGAAAGAATGATAGAGCATCTGCTGCACCTGAAAATGTATGCACTGAATTTTGATGTTTGAGTTTTGAAAGAATTTTGGCAGCGTTTTGGCGGCAGTTTAATACATCACAGATAAAAGCTTGTGAAACCAAGGTGATACATTTGTTTCTGTGGTGAAGAATATTTAGGTTTCAGTGTATAAGAACATCTCTTAAAGCACCTCCACAGTATACACACAATACCTTGCCATAAGTGAGCACATAGATTATGTTCACACACTTGATTTGTTTCCAACCACTATAAGACAAATGCGTCATGCAGCAGAGTGAGAACAGATTTGTTATGTGGTCACTGTGACGCCCCATTATCTTACCTGCCAGCTGAAAGATGGTATGATGTGGTCTGCAGTGCACAGCTCCAATAGCATTCCCAGCACAGTTCTTCCACAGACCCTGGAGCACCCAGGTCACTGTGATGACCGAGGATGCCCGACTGGTCTGCCTCCATTCGTTGGACACTGTGGCACCAATAGTGGCACCGAGCCCGCCCAGGCCGCAGAGAAAAGCCAGAATCTGCAGGACTGACATTTTGAAGTTCTAAGCTACGTACAGTCTTTTAGCAAATTCAAGAAAATGAGGAGAAAATAAAAACCGCCGCAGGAATGCAAATTACACTGTGGACATGTGTTTCATTGAGATGATTTACAGACAGGACATCTCGCCTGCCTCTCTAGCGGCAAGGGATGGACACAGCTGTCTGAAGGGGGGAAATAGTAGGAAGCATAAGCTGGCAGTTAGTCATTAAGTTTTGGCAATGCAAGTTTTGTTCAGCAAATAAGGTCAAGTGTCATATTAGCATAAAAAAATAAAGGAGTAATCAGTAAACCTCAAAAGGAGAAGCAATGTGACAAAGTCCAGTTACTGGTTCATCTATTCCTGCACACAGTATTAGCAAGTGAATGACTAATGACTGCGAGGTCATATGTGAACATGTATGTTGTTTTTCATGTTCACTGCTCTCCATGAGAGGGTGAAGTGTCCGTCTTTACACAAAACTATAAAAAATATAGAACAGATGGTGGTATCACGGCTTAACCAGCTGTAATGTGAATTTCTGTAGAGTTGTTGTCATTCCTGAACCTAAAACTGCATCTTAAAAAATCCAAATCTGGCAATTATTGATTTTTTTTTGTGTTATTTTGTGCATTACTTTCTGTTATAGAATAGGGAAAATAAGAACAAACAGGTAATAAAAATTATATCATGATATATACTATTTGTGTAACAAGAAAAAATGCATTAGGGAGTATGTGGAGTTGAGTTTTGAAACAAATAAACATCAAAAGTTTGCGGTTTTCTTATTAGTTAAAAAAAGATGAAAGTGGCATTTAGTACATTTTACATGAACTGGTGTTAAAAAGGTCAATTTTCATGATTGACAAATAAGAAAGATGAATCCTATGTTGGAGTTTTATATGGAGTTCCTTCATTTTGTCTCAGCTATACTTTATTTGAGATACAGTGAGTCATGAAAAAGAACTATGCTGGTGTTACTTTAGTCTGAAGAATAAAGAAATATGTATTACGTTATCCTCTGTGCCTTGATTCTGTTGAATATTAACATGCGTCTGTATGTGTTATTTAACTGAAGTCCTTTCAAAACAGGATTAAATGGGACAAATTCAAATGGGGGGTGGCACAGTTAGCACTCACAGAAAGATGGTTTGAACTTGCTGGTTGGCTTGTTTGCATGTGCTGTTAGCTTGGGTCTCCTCCCACAGTCCAAAGACATGCAGGTTAGGTTAATTGGTGACTTTGAATTGCCTGTTGGTGAGAATGTGAGCATGAGTGGTTGTGTGCCACTATGTGTCAGCCCTGTGATACTCTGGTGACCTGTTCAGGATGTACCACGCCTCTTGCCCAACCCTGAAGCCCCCTGTGACCCTAAAGGGGATATAAGGTTACAGAAAACGCATGGATGCGTGCATGGATGGATGGATGGAAATCCAAACGGGACAATCTTAATTATCCATAAATTGTTTGCAGAATAAAACACTGCCTGTACTGTCTAAGGGATTCAGAATAGGATTACTCTGGTCCACAAGAGAAGAGCAAGGCCAGCTTGAAAGTTTAGTTATTTCAAAAGAAAGGACAGAATTTTATTTTTAATAAACTTGATTAACCTTGTGAAGATTACATTTTCTATGTTTAAACAGATTTCCATTGGCTTATTCGTCTATAGATGAAATGTGATGATTTTTAAAAAAAAATAGATACAGGAATGAGATCAGAAAGGTTTGGTGTATTTTGATTTATGAATATAGGTCGGTTTTGTCAATCAGGTGACATATCGAGCAAGAATTAATATTTAATCAATTCAAACAATGCGTTTCCCCAAAGTGAATTGGAGGGCGACACCACAGACCAGGAGTTAGCAACTGTAACTATCAAAAGAGACTTTTTTGGACAAAAAAGCTTTCAGATAATCTGCCTTGAGCCGCAAAACATATTTGACTCTTATAATGCAGGTAGCAGTAAGTCTAAATTTTCCCATCAACATTACTAATAAGTCTGAAATTAATATATATAAACACTTGAAGATCCACTCATTTCTAAAAGTGTATGTCATATAAAAACTAAAGTCATGGTCAGAGTTGTCACAGTGAAATTTAAGGTGTGTTGATGGATTCATGTCGTCAACTCGTGCATTGAGTAACATTACACGTTAAAATTGCACCTTAAATGTCAATTAAGTTATTTTTTCCTCTGACTGCAAGAGGCAGCAAAACATCCTTTGATTTTATAGTTACAGTTCAAACTTACTTACTTTAAACTAATGAATGACTTCAAAAGTCCATCACATAAAGTAGTTGAAATCAGCTTGACCAGCTAACATTTAATTACTACTTACAGTTAAATCTGTATGTACAAACAATTCAATAACATATTATGATATGTATAACATTATAGTATAATCATGTTAAAAACTATAAGAGTATTCTGCATGGTTGCTTTTACTTTTGACACAGTTTGGATGATATTACCTTAGCTGTAGTAATTTTGTGCATGTCCATATTGTTTGGGAAGTAGAGAGCTCTGTCAGCCAATCATCAGGCGGTGGGCGGGGTCACGAAGCGCCCCGCTCACCTGACAGACAAGCAGGGCTGTGCGTGTCCTGACCTGTAGTAATCCTGTCCCGACTGTTTGTAGGTGTGATATTGCCAGACATTGGAGTGCACAGCAGCTGACCTCTCAGGGTTTTACCGCCTCTGAGTGTGTGTCGATCCCCACTGCTGCCACACAGCCTGCAGAGAGAGTCCCCGGGTTGCTCTGACTGTTGGGGGGCATGGAACCGCTGCGGAAGGAAGCGAAGGATAATCCGTCGGCTTCAGCTAATCTTCTCTCCAAGATTTTCTTCTGGTAAGAAAAGCAGCCCTCAGTGACAGCCGTGTTTGACATTGATTGAATGGAGAGCTCTCCTATGTGACAGCTTGTGGCCACTCAGAAGACAGACTGTCCCCTGGATGTGATAGGATGTGGTGAATTTGGAAATATATTGGCAGATTCGGATCAATAACTAAGTGAAACGTTGTTAAAACACAAAACATATTTTCTAGAGATGGAGATCCGTTCCTTTCAAAGAGCCATTCAAAAGACTGGCTCATTTTTACATTTATTTATTTTAAGAAGCCAGCCTGGGGGTATTTCAATTTTCAATTTCAAAATCTTTATTTTGAACATGAAGAAAGTATAAAAAACACTAACATAGGACAGCACAAGGATGTGCTAAGAAACAAATAAAAGACAATACTGTATTTTGTTTTCGACAACTCGTAACATGTTCGAAAGGGAGTTGGAGAAAGTACAATACTTAAATAGTCCTACCCCTTGGACTCTGTATTATATTAGTCTTAACAATATAATAAAGAATAATTAATATTACGTTTTTAAGATATCAGAAATATAGAAATCTATTCCTGACAGAGATATAAATGCTATATAGTATGAATTATAGTATAAACATGTATAAATAAATAGATACATAAAATGCTATTTACTGTGTGCACCTATACACCCACCAAAACATTTTCAATTGTCTTAATTGTAAGATAAAGTGTAGCAGTCCCAAATTCTCCTCAAACACCAGGAGATCCCTGGTAGTCAGTCAAAACCTAGTTTTTAAAACAATTTTACTTTGATTTATTTTAACAAGTGGCTGCCCCATTTGCTTTCAGCAAACCAGAACATTGGTTAAATTGACATACAGATTCAAACACACAATCCATCGTGTATTTACTAAGCTGCGTCTTCTGAGAAGGATGAAAGTTTGGTTTAGGAGGCCATCCCAGTGGTCAGGAGTTGAAAAGTGTGATTCACTCTGAACAGTTTACTCATGCCTTACAGTCTCAAATGAAAAATAATTTTAAGGAAATCATTTGTTTTTAATGACCAATGAGTAAAATATATGCAATCACTTTTGACAGGTGTCATCCAATTCTATTTGTGTGAGAATTACAAGTTACATTGGTATAAAGTACCACGTGATTTTGTTTTAACCGACGCAGCTATGACATTTTGTATTGTGTCTTTGCCATGAAAAGAAATATAGTCACACATACATAAAGACAATAGCCATCAAAACTAGTTCAAGTAACTCACATATTATATATATAAAATATACATGTACAGTATACACACACACACACACACACACACACACACACACACACACACACACACACACACACAGATTACCCCAGATTATCTACTGATTATTACTGAAAAAAAGAAAATACAGGCCTTTATTACTGTTAAGTTTGTTTGACATATCAGAATTTCTTCTGCCATGTCTCTTCTTAGATTTTGAAGAGATTTTTTTTGAAGCGTTAATGTGAAACCTCTTTGGGATGTTTGGAAACTGTGTCACCGTCATCTTGGCCATCTGTAGAGATAGCAAAACAACACACGTACTGTGTATGATCATTGTACATAGCAAAACTACATGCTGTTTTATCATAAAGAAAACATATTGCATAGAATCACCTGCATGACAAAGATCCCACAACTGGTGTCATCTTTCTGGAAGGTGTGGGTTATCTTGCCAGGCTGCCACTTGATTTTAACCCAGTCCTCCTTTCCAAGTCTGTTAAAAACAAGACTACTAAAGTGATAATATAATAATGATTACAGTTAAACTCACCTTTTTAACCCTTGCCTTGCCATCTGCTCTCTTGTGCCATGTACAATTGCCCCCACGGTGTAGTGATTCATGAGGTACAGTCGGCCAGCAGTACGCTTAGAATTGAGGATGGCACTAATTTAACATTCTATCACCGTTTGGAGACAATGAATCACACAAAAATATTGGTATGTTGGTAATGGTGATGTAGAGACTAAAGTTAGGTCATGTTCAATCACATTGTTGTCAACATGTTTGAGAATGAGTCATTGATGCAACACTTTAGCTAAAGACTGGTTTGTCTGAAGTCACACTCCAGACCTTCTTTCACGACAATCAACTTGTTCAATCATTTTATGCAGCACATTTTCACATCATTTATTAAAGGATTGATCCATCAACAAGTAGATTAATTTTTAGATAAAACCTGTGACATCAGTTCTAATGAGAAACTTGCCTCATGTATGATGAGTTCATCAGGCCTCAGACTCTGAAATTCTCTGTGCCACAGGGTGTAATTGTGCTTCTGCTCAGCATGTCGACCAACAACTTTGGATGGTTTGTATATTCAAAGGGCGTCAACCTACAAGGATATGAACTATGAAACTAATAATTTCATACAGCATTTGCAATACTTTCAACATTCAATTGTCTTGAGTCTGTGATCTTTTTTAAGTCCCTTCTTAAAACATACTTTTATCGGACAGCCATTCCATTTTTTGGTCTTTTGTTTTAAACCTGATGTTTTTATGACTTCTTTATCTTTGCGTTTATGAAGCACTTTATAATGTAGTTTTTGAGAAGTGCTCTATAAGTTAAGATTATTATCATTATAATTATTATTGTGTGAACTATCCCACATCATTCTGTATTCATAAATATTTTCTCACATTATTCAACATTCTGTAAGTACTTTATGGGAGACTGTGTCCGGGGTTTTCTATGAACACACCTTGTGATGTGAATACTAGGCTTGTTGCCAATTTCTGGTCGGGTTTAAGAGTTCCACCCGGTTTAATTCACGTCAACTGGATAAACCGGAAAAACAAACAAACAAAAAAGTTTAACACATCAGCAGCATGTCAAGGGACTATGTTCAACTTATCTTGCATTGTAACATGCATTATGACAACTTAATAAGGTTTATGTTTGTTTATGAGCCTACAAGTTTTGTTTAGTTTGTCTCAGAGGCTTCAGAGGGACTCCGCTCAGCTGTGTGCTGCTGCTGCTGCTGCTGCTGCTGCGAGAGATGAGATTTCATTGGGGGCGGGGAAAAGTGCGAGGGAGTCAGCAGTCATTCAGTTTGTTGCCCTAGTAACTTCTTGGTGTCCTTCTGCTTCTTCTTCTTCTCGTGTAACCTTGTGTGTGTTGACGGATTGGAAGCACATTCCACCTATAATGGGCTTTTATTGGGAAAAATAGCTCAAATGCGCCCCCAGTGGTAAAATTAGGTATATAATTTGATATATCAGTTAGATATTTGGCTTAGAAAATTTTCAAACCGGCACAAGCCTAGTGAATACAACTGCCTCACTGATGCTTAATGTTTCTAACCGCTTCCTTAACAATGCTAGTATAGCTCTGGAAAGTGCAAATAACACTGACTTGGTTTTGATCTGTTTTGAGCAGTCATTTCATTTTAGTGATCAGCAAAAAAGTACCTCTGTGGCAGACGTGGACTCTTTACTTGAGAAGACATTGCTGCTGTTCTTCCCATCCGCGCTCTTTTGAAGATCTTTGCCAGCGTTCAGAGTTGACAGAGTTGGCTTTGCCCAACCCTCCTGAGATTGAGTGAGGTCTTTTGGTAGCATGGGTTTAATGAGTAACTGCTCAGAGAAGTTATGAGACATGATGTGTTCCATCTGACTGATCAACAAACTTCAGACACTGCAGTTCGGAACCTCTCTCTGTCTGTGGATCAGGGACTTTCTGACGAACAGACCTCAGCATGTCAGGACGGGCATCTCCAC
This sequence comes from Epinephelus awoara, assembly GCA_035609425.1. Taxonomy (NCBI): domain Eukaryota; kingdom Metazoa; phylum Chordata; class Actinopteri; order Perciformes; family Serranidae; genus Epinephelus; species Epinephelus awoara. The sequence goes on from CM069307.1 coordinate 22,939,608, forward strand.
ATCCTCCACCATTGTCCTCAACACCGGTGTTCCTCAGGGTTGCGTCCTGAGTCCAGTCCTGTACACGCTGTACACCCATGATTGTACTGCCATGCACAGCTCCAACACCTTTATCAAATTTGCTGATGACACGAGCATTGTGGGACTGATCAGCAACACTGATGAGGCGCCATACAGAGAGGAGGTCCAGACGCTGGCGGCCTGGTGCAGTGACAACCACCTCAACCACAACACCAGGAAAACAAAAGAAATCATCATTGATTTCCGGAAGTCAAGGACCACACCACACTCAGGCCTGACCATCAATGGAGTGGAGTTGTTGATATCTGCCAACAAGTGTGTGGGCATTTCTTCTTTCTTCATCATCTTCCTCCTGAGCTAAGGGGCTGTCATCTAATTTTTCAGTTTCTTCCATGTCAGGAATGTTGCATTTTTGTTATTAAGTCCTGCATGACCTTCAGATTACTCAGTACAGTGTCGTTGTTGTATTTGCCAATTAGTACAGTGCAGAGTGAGCGGAAGATTTTGAGTGCTGCCATAATTGAGGTGGTGTTTTGTAATGTGGCAAAACCAAATGTCGCAAAATCCTTCAATACTTTGTCTGCTGTTTTTCTTGAAATTGACTGAGTGGCATCTTTGAGCATGTGCGCAGAGCATATGTGTAGCACTGTACACATTCTGATGTCCTTCCATGTCTTCAGTTTTGAGTGAGAGAGTAGTAAAGGACTTTTTTGGTCTGCCCGGGAACTTTGGATGCAACATTACCTGTAACATCTAGGTATAAGTTCAGCGGGATCTTCTCTCTCAGGTGTTGCACAACTATGCTTACTCCTGTTTCAGTATACATGTGTACACCACAGGGGTCAACTTGAAAGTGCTGTATGTAGACAGGCATCTTGTGAAATTTGGAGTCACATTCCTTCATGATATTTTGAGTGAGGTACATCATCATAAATTCTTTTCCGTTTACTAACCTCTGAACTAATCACTTTCAGAACATTTTTGTTCAGACTTCGGGTTATCTTTCCTGAAACCAGCTCGGCAACGGGTGTTTTTGTAAGTTTACTATAGTACAGTTGGCTCACTCCTTTGCGTATAGCTCTTGCTATTTTCCCTCTTCTCGTGTTTGCTACAGGCCTGATTTTTTTTTCACTTGTTTTGTGTGACATTTTTCCTCTTTGGAGCACAGATATCTTAACCAGGTTTTCTCCCACTGGCTCCCCTTTCCTTTTAAAGAAGTATTTTGTACTATAGGAAGGGAATGTACAAACTGCACTGATGTTTAAATATGGACTATTCATTTTCCGGCTGTGAGGAGTTTTGATATGCTGGCTCTTGAAGGCAAGAGTACAACAGGGATTTTTATGTCGGAAACTGTTGTAGAAGACGTTGGTCCATGGTTTCCTCAGTTTTGTTGAGCCGTGCAGTGGAACAATTGTTTGCCATTTCTTTCTGTTTACTGTAATTGTGAACCTCTTTGATACCACTGGCAACTTTCTCCATTCCATCCGTTCCATGTCTTTCCATGTTTAGGTCGGGCACCTGTCTGCAATGGCATCTCCTGTTGTTTGTCTTCTTCCTCATCTTTATGTGAGTCTTCATCTGTCACTTCCTGTAGTTGAACTCCTGTCTGTAATGGCATCTCCTGTTGCTCTTCCTCTGCCTCATTCTCTTCTTTGTCCTCATCTGATACTAGGTCTCTAGCATGGCTGTCTTCCTCTGTCTTTTTTGTCTTGTCCTGTTGTTTAATAGTCAGGTCCCTCACGCCTTTTCTGTTTCTGGTCCATATAACCCACAGCCAATGACGGTTTTTCTTCTGATCTTGACCAGAAAGGGTTATACCCTGTTTTTCTGTTTGTAATATTAACACTCTTCATTGATCTGACAGTAGCTTCCATTCCAACTGCCATTGCCCACAAGTCTTTCCTCTGAGCTCTGCTTCCTTTTTGAACTCTTCCCATTGTCTTTAAATTGCCCCTAACCTCGGGAAAGGGGGACAGGAAAAGCTAAGACCTTTTGTCAAAATAAAGTGAGTTTATGTAAGAAAGTCTTGATAGAGCTAAAATCTACAGTAAAGCCATGGTTGACACTTGACACAAGCAGTACATGAACATATCTAAACATAACTAAGAACTAAAAAAAAAAATAAAAAAATCACATTTACAGTTTTCCACATAAAAATGTCCTTAATTCGTAATTTCAGTATTATTTCACAATATGGTTAATATGGTTAGGGACATCATGTGTCTTCGTCTTTTTATGCTATTTATTCAGATTCAGAAAATATACATTAGTTTGGAGCTGATATCCAGTAAAATTTCAGTTTGTCAAATATTCACAAAATCTAGCAGAAATTTAAGAGTCTGAACAAGTAAGCAAGCATAGCGCAAATATGTTAATAACTACAATGAAAAGATTACTTACATATAACCATGGAGCAGGACTGGAGGCACATTTTCAAGGGAATCCATATGCATAGGCAGTTGACATATTCCTTTTTCCATGATAGAGGTTTTGCAGACTGAAATATCACTACACCTAGAGCTTTATTGAAAGTTGCTCCTGATTGGCTAGTGACTTAGTCACCCTATCCATCCTTCATTTGATTGGTTCATGGTAGTGGCAATTAGGCAACCACACCATACTAAAATGTAACAAAATTCAAATCCCCCAAATTATACTAAAGCTCTCTCTCCCGAACTAATTGTTTAGTACCCAACAGGAGTAGTTGAACTGAGGTTTATGATACTACACTGTAATAGTTATTCAATATAATTCCTAATAAAATTTCCCCCAAACTATGAAAAAAGACTTCTTTTTTCAAACCAAGTGTTGTAGTGTAATCTGTAGGAGATCAATTAAGTGTGGAGTGAGTTTGGTGACACTACACTTTATTATAATGAAGTTATTGAATATTTTTGTAATATCTTTTTTTGGTGTTGCACTTTGCAGATGGTCCCTGTGCGCTGCTCTCACAGCCGGCTGCGCGTAAACACTAATGTTGTTGGTATGGCTCTGAGGACGGCTCGTTTTGATGAAAATGAGGTTGTACCTCGTTGTCTATCTTACTACGGTTGAAAATATGCGTGTTTTGTGTTTGAACAACGTTTCACTTAAGAGTTATTGATCCCGGAAGTTCTAATCTGCCAGTATGTGATAGCAGGTCGCTGCTGAGCATCCGTCCCTGCGTAAAGCTCACAGTGCCCACATGCAGGAGGGAGCTGGGTCTAAGTTTATCCATGTAGTTTAAAACCACAACAGCCAGGCATGTGCAGAGTATTTCTAGAGTGGCATGGAGCACGGAAAAGTGAGCTACTACTGTTTCAATGGTGAAGTAACAGTAGCCGCTATAATAATCACTTCATTTGAGTTGCACTTTTTTAAACATAGGGGACAACAGTGTTGAAGTAAACAACACAAGAGACAGGGTTACACTCATTAATTGTAAGGTAGTCAAGTTTTGGGAGTGTGCTACAGTAGGATAAATTAACAGATTGTTCTGAAGGATTGATGCTTCACTTAAAGGTCCAGTGTGTAGGATTAAGTGGCATCTAACTGTCAGGTTGCAGAACTGAAACTTTTATGTGTGTAAAACTTGTAGGAGTATGTATAGCTGGTATTTGATTTGGTCATTTTTAGGAAGAGTTTGCCTCTTTATTAAGAAATGGGTGCACACAACATACTGACACTGTCACGTAAAAATTCATTAATAACTTTTTGGATAGGCCCAGCTGAATATTGCCATAATAATATGTGACTATCACAAAAATCCCACAGGACACTGTACTGTCACAGTAACCAGCTGTCCTAAGGTAACAAAAACATAACAATTCTCAAGTTGAGGTGATTATAAACTAATGAAATCATAGTTGTGAATATCATATTCAATTTCTGCCAATATACCCCCCTAAATTCAACAAACTGGACCTTTAACAAAACAAGCAGTATTGAAGTGTTGCAGCTCGTTAAGGTGGAAGTCATCCATATTGTACAGTAGCTATACATGTCTGTCTTCCGGTGAAAACATACTTTCTCATTTATTTTCATGTTTTCTTAATAAGATAAAAGTTAGTTTCTTTGAACAGTAAGTTCAGTCAGCTACTAAGCATGTTCTCACGTACTTTATCTCCAGTTGGCTGAACCCCTTGTTCAAAATCGGGTACAAAAGGAAGTTGGAGGAAGATGACATGTATAAAGTTCTCCCAGAGGATGCATCGGATAGACTCGGGGAGGAACTACAATGGTAAGACATTGAATAATGTCTTTTATTAGTCCAGTAATAATGTGTATTGTAATTTCCTATTATTATTGTGTTGGAACATACTTTTACTTTTCAACTGTGATTCTGCAGTTCAAAGTAGGGAGTACTACAAATATTCTAGGGATAACGGATGCCACAGTGATGTGTTACTGTTTGTCAGTGATACTCGACTTAGTGCTGGGTTGCCTGTTGACCATTTTCTAATTCACAATGGGAACTGTTTTTGTACTTTGAATGTAGACAAGGTGCCAGAGGGCATAAAAATTGCATCAAAAAAGAGCTTGTCTATCAAAAAGAAAAGTGCCAGGAGAGGATCCCCTGAACCCTCCGACAGGGGTCCCTGAAAGTCCTCAAATTCTAGGAACGTCCCTACAACTGGATTTGCCTTGTTTATTAATTTCATCTGATAAGTATTAATAATGATTGTTTCTAATTGGCCCCTGGCCTCTGTCATTTTGCAAAAGTTGCCTCTGGGCTAAGCAGGTTGAGCATCCCTGCTGTACTTTACAGACCCCTCATTGCCAGATTTGGGGGCATTGACCTCAATGATAGCAGTTTGAAAAGTATCCATCATCCATCTAATAGTTTCTGAGGTACAGGAATCCAATCATCATCATATAGTGATCACTTGACATGTTAGTTACTCATGTTAAGCGCCCAAAACATCTGTATGATCAGCAATCTGGTCAAATGCATCCACACAAGAACTGAGCAAAATCCAGGTTGCACAAAACAAAGCTGCGAGGCTAGCTCTGCATTGCTCATTTAGGACCAGTATTGATAAAATGCATAATGAACTGTCATGGATGAGAGTTGGTGAAAGACTAGCGTGTAGCTTGATTCTGTTTCTTAAAAATATCTATACATCACGTAGGCCTACTTATCTCTCTTCTCAGCTGTTGGCTGTAGGTGACAGTCACAACTATAGCACCAGGCAAGCACTGAGAGGTGACCTTACCCGACCCAAACCTGAAACTGAAGCTTTAAAAAGAATGGTACTGTACAGGGCCATCACTTATTGGAACAGACTGCCACAATACCTAGTATCTAATGCTAGTAGAGTTGGCTTTAAGACTACACTGAGAAGAGATGTACTGCAGAAAAAGATTATTTTTGATTGTGTATAATTTTGTCGGCCTATTGGGTTTGAGTTATGCTTTTTTACCGTTTGCCATATCTTTCATGAGTCATGTCTAATCTCTTTTTCTTTTGGATAAAATGTATTTTAGGGTGTCTTGCTTGTTGAATTTGAAATTTTGTATGTAATTATATTTGATCTTATCATTTCGTCAGGTGCCGGTAATGACCAGTCTGTGTTTTTAAATTACACGGCAGTGTCTTAAAAGAGGACATTGCATTGTTTTTTATTCTATTTGCAATGTAATGTGTAATGCTTTTAACATGTAATGTTATTATTGTATGATTGACCCCAGGAAGAATAGTCACTGCTGAGGCTGTGAATAATGGGGATCTTAAATAAATAAATAAAATCATGAACTCAAAACTACTCAAGTTTTGATCAGATTCTTATTCTTGACGTCTGGTACCTTGTACATGGAATTTCTTATGGATCGTCCATGACTACTACAGATGTCCACTGATAAACTACTCAAGTTTTGATCAGATTGTTATTCTTGACATTTGGGCATTCTCCAAGACCTGATCCACCACCTCAGCAAAGGCATACTACTCAAGACTACTATATGCTTTATTCTCATATGAAGCAGCAGTCATATTGAAATGATCCCCTCCAACACTGGGAGAAAATTCAAGTGTTTACGAGCCAACCAGAGACTCATGGATGCCCCCCCCCCCCCCCCCCCACTGCCTGGCACCTCTCAGCCCTGACATATTCTAAATAAGGGACAGACCACCCCCTCTGAGGGAGTTTGGCGTCAGAGTTCACTTGGTGCTTGGAGGGGAGCCCACCTATATATAGACAGTACTTCTTAAAATCACATGAGAGCATGCTCCTTGCCTCACACTAATACCTCCAGCAGTGGCTGCCACTTGTAGGAAGCTTTTGAGTGGAGAGCTTGGTTTTGTTGCTTGGCATTAAAGCATGTTTTGTCACTTGAGTACTAGACTATAACATAAATATACTTTAGCCCCACTCCTGGTAGTGATTGTCACGGACAGGTGTTAAGGCGCAGCGGGGGGTGCCCAGACATTATGGGTGTGTCTGCTCCTGGCAGATAATACTTTCTTCTGGCCTTACTGGATTATAATGATCATGTACTGGAGGAATTCACAGCTGAGTGTGACGTGGTCGAAATGTCAGCACCTCCCCCCATTGAAGGCGAGAAAGAGGTCGCCTGTACCAATTAGTGAAGGAGTGTTTAATGCCCACAGCTGAAGCTAATGATGAATGATCACACATACACTGATCCTGCAGCTGTGGTAATGTAAGGTTTGTATTAAAAGAGAGCTGAGTGTAACAACTGGTGAACCAGGTGAAAGTGGACTCAAATGCACGACCCTGGAGACAGTTTGGGTAAAATAACTCAACACGTGGTTCAGTACACAGAAGGTCTGTCAGTGGAGGCAGACAAATCAAATAGGGATGAGGCAGAGTCAACAGGCAAAAGCCAAAAAAACAAGAAAAGGACACAGGGAAAGAAAAGACTGGAACACTAGACACACAAGGAGCTAAGACGAACTGGCACTGAGAGAAGACAAGACACACACTAAATACTCTGCTGAGGGGAAGGACAACGAGACACAGGTGAGGCTAATCAGGGCGGAGCTGACAATCAGACACAGGTGAAGTCATCAGAAAGGAGGGAAAACACACGGGCAGGAAGTGAAGTGATCTGAAACAGGAGGAGACATGAGTTTGAAAGTAAAACAGGAAACAACATGAATGAATGAAATGAAATAAAAAGCATAACCTAAGAAACTTGAGCTGTGACATTGCAGATGACTAACTGAGAGTAACCGTTGCTTTTCTTTCACTTGTCAAAGGTATTGGGACAGAGAGGTTCAACAGGCGGCCAAAGATCTGCACCCACCCAGACTTGCCAAAGCTCTTGTTCTTTGCTACTGGAAATCATATGCACTCATTGGAATATACATCTTTTTAGGGGTACAGTGCAACCTCACATTGAAACTAACGTCTAAAGAGAACACTGCTGCATTAAGAATTAAGCTTTGTTTTGACGCAGCAAACACATCTGCCTTACATCTCATTTTCTATCAGGAAATTGTCAGAGTCGTTCAGCCGTTGCTACTTGGGAAGATAATTGAGTACTTTGAGAGTTATGACCCCACCAACACAGCTGCAGTGTACGAGGCCTACGGTTACGCTGCTGGCATCTCCCTGTCAACCATCAGCATGACCACCCTTCATCATCTCTACTTCTACCACGTCCAGCGAGTAGGCATGAAGATTCGTGTGGCCATGTGTCACGTGATCTATCGGAAGGTCGGTCCTTATGAGACATGTTTGCATCCGTGTCATCTTCTGTCGTATTCCCGTGGTTTGTATTGATTTAACACCTTTGTTCTGCAAAGGCTCTTTGTCTCGACAGCAAAGCATTTGCCAAAACTACCACAGGACAAATCGTGAACCTTTTATCCAATGACGTCAACAGATTTGATGAGGTGATTATCTAAAAGCATTTTATGTGTTTATCTTTAAATCTACACACAACTTACACATCAGAAATACAATAATTCTTTCCTCTTCCTTGTTTTATCACAGGTAACCTTATATTTGCACTTTTTGTGGATTGGTCCTCTACAAGCAGCAACGGTGATGTTATTGTTGATGTACGCGATTGGCCCATCATGCCTTGCGGGAATGGCTGTATTCTTCATCCTGATGCCAATACAGACTTTGTTCGGACGCTTGTTCTCTACTCTCAGGTTTGTAGGTTTATCAAATATAGAATTAACAGTTTTCTCTACTTTAACATCCAGTGTGCAGGATTTAGGGGAATAAACTGGCAAAATGGAATATGATATAATAAGTATGTTTTCTTTAGTGTACAAACATTTGAAAATAAGAATCACGTTTTCGCATTGGCCACTATATTCAGCAGTCCGTCTGTGATGAGCAGCATTGAAAAACACTGATAATGTGAAACTGCTTTATTCAGTGTTTTTATTTATATTTTTGGGTTGTCTGTCCCATTCTCATGAACATGATATCTCAAGAATACCTAGAGAAAATTTCCTCAAATTTAGCGTAAATGTCCACTTGGACTCAGTGTAGTACTGATTGGATTTTGGTAGTCATAGATCAAAGGTCAACATCACAGTGAACATGCATCTGTCTCATTCTTGGCAACAAAATATCTCAAGAACATCTTGAGGGAATTTCCTCAAATTTGACACAAATGTCCACTTAGACTTAACAATGAGCTGGTTTAATTTTGGTGGTCAAAGGTCAAGGTTACTGTGACCTTGCTTCCATCTCATTCTTGTGAACAAATATCTCAAGAAGGCCTTGAGGGAGTTTTCTTAAACTTGGCACAAACATCCACTTAAACTCAAGAGTGAACTGATAAGAATTTGGTAGTAGATGAAAGGTCAAGGCCACTATGACCTTGCATCCCTCTCATTCTCATGAACAAATATTTCAAGAAGGCCTTGAGGGATTTTTGTCAAATTTGGCACAAATTTTACTTGGACCCAATAATGATTGATTTCAATTTAGTGGTAGATCAAAGGTCAAGGTCACTGTGACCTTACTTCACTCTCAGGAACAAATATCCCAAGAAGGCCTTGACGGAGTTGTCTCAAATTTGGCACAAATGTCCACTGATTAGAATTTAGTTTTAGGTCCTAATTCAGGAATTCATACCAATTATTAATTTCACACAAATGTCTAATAGTATAAAATTATGACAAGATGACATTTTGTATCCAGAAGGATAAAGGAACACCGAAGGAATCCTTACTGGGAGTTCATCCACATGGGAGAGGTTTCAGCCGGTTGCAAACTGCAATCCTTACTGCTGGATGCCACCATATCCTACACACTGTTCCTTTTTGTTTACATTGTGTTTTGTTTTTGTTGTTTTAGGGCTGAAACAGCAGTCTTAACAGATGACAGAATACGCACAATGAATGAAGTCATCTCTGGGATCCGAGTTATAAAGATGTATGGGTGGGAGAAGCCTTTCTCTGCGTTGGTGGATGAGGTCAGAAGGTAAAGCAAAAACTGACCTGCCTTCCATTTAAAAAATTTCATTGAAATCTGTTAACACATTTTTGTAATATGTACATTAGTCAGCATATACTGAGAACATGTCTTGTTATTATACAGAATGGAAATCTCCAAGATCATGAAAAGCTCCTACCTGCGTGGCCTCAACATGGCATCTTTCTTTGTGGCAAGCAAGATCATCGTCTTCATCACCGTCTGCGTCTACGTGCTGACAGGAAACCAGTTGTCAGCTAGCAGAATCTTTATGGCAGTTACTCTCTACGGGGCGGTCAGGCTCACCATCTCGCTCTTCTTCCCCTACGCCATAGAGAAGGTCTCTGAGTCTCTCATCAGCATCAGACGGATTCAAGTAATTACCCCACAGACAGACGCCATATTTATACCAAGTGTGTGTTGATTACTTCCTGTGGAAACTGACGCTCTGAATCTGACTCTTCTAAGAATTTTCTTCTGCTGGATGAAGTTGCTCCTCAGCATCTGGGGCTTCCTGTGGCAGAGAAGAAGGACTGTATGGTGAAGATTCAGGATTTAATATGCTACTGGGATATGGTGAGAATTATTGCGGGCAACGTGTTTCTCCTTTCTATCTGTACAACACTCACATGCAACAATCCTAACACCCCTCGAGGGTCTAAGTAAGGATAGAGAGTGTTGCTACACAGATTGTGAAGCCTCTGGGACAGACTTGTGATTTTGAGCTACATCAGTAAACCCAACGTTAACACACTTCCTGAATAGTGACTACATGACAGTGTTTCTGTTCATTCATTTTTTCTTACAGATGCTAGACGCTCCAACTTTACAGAACGTGTCTTTCACAGTGAGACCAGAGCAACTCGTGGCAGTAATTGGACCTGTTGGGGCTGGAAAGGTCAGGTCTGTTTTGAACTCTCAGGTTTAAAGTCACGTGCACACATGGTGATAAATCTGAGACATTTTAAGTTACTCAAAACCATTAATAATATGTTATCAATTCTGGCATTACAGCATTCAGCCAGTTAACATGGTTTTTTTTAACCAGCAGTTGAATCCCATATGTTTAATTTTGAGCATACATGTATCTTAATTTAAACCAATATTGTAAGGGATTGGCGACGGCTATCTTTGGAGTTCATATAACAAAAAATAAAGGGAGATAAACGTCTTAAATTCACTTTGAACCACTGTGGAGACATCAATGCCTAAATTCAAGAAAACTGTCTTGCTTGCAAATTTGAGGGCAAAGGTTTCAAAGAGTCTTACATCAGCAGGCTGTAAGCTGTAGGTGGGTGATTTCATCATCAGGAGCACTTTGGGGTCAGGATACTACAAAATGCAGGCTGGAGGAGCCGGGGATCGAACCGCTGATAATAGTAACAAAGGCACAGCTTAGAGAAGGTGGATGAGAGGAGAGACATGGAGCAATATGTCCTCGTATTTAGAGATAATTCCATCCAAAGTCTGACTTAAACTGAAACTTGAACAGCAGTCTTTATGCTAGGCTAAGCTAATTGACTGTAGTTCCATTTCAGTTGCAGTGGCGTCGATCTCCTCATCTCACTCTCAGCAAGAAAGTTATTTTGACCGTATTTCTCAAATGTCAAAGATGCTTTTTAAACATTTGATTTTGTTCTGTGTTTACGCATGTCAGTCCTCGCTCCTCAGTGCCATCCTGGGAGAACTGAGTTGGGAAAGTGGTGTGGTCAACGTCAAAGGGGAGCTGACGTACACGTCCCAGCAGCCCTGGATTTTACCTGGTACGATTCGAAGCAACATCCTTTTTGGCAAAGAGCTCAACCCCCAGAAGTATGATAGCGTTCTGAGAGCCTGCGCCCTCAAGAGAGTGAGAATCACTGTTGATTACGACACGCCCCGCTGCATTTTCATACTCTGTAGTGTAGCTATTAGAAGAGGTGAGATTGTAGTGAGGCCAGTGTAAATGTCAATGACTGGTAAGGGTTGCATTTGGACTCTGTTCAGGACTTGGACCTGTTGCCTGGTGGTGACTTGGCGACGGTCGGGGACAGAGGGGCCAACCTCAGCGGAGGACAGAAGGCGAGGGTCAGCTTAGCAAGGTGTGCTGAATAACCATGCGGCATTGTACATTTTTATGCGGTGTCAGTGACAGAGATAACCTCTATACAGTATGTCATGTTTTCAGAGCAGTGTATCAGGATGCAGATATCTACCTGCTGGACGACCCGCTCAGTGCTGTGGATGCTGAGGTGGGAAGGCACCTCTTTGAAGAGTGAGTCTATCAACGTCTCCTTCTTGTTTTCCATTGAGAAACCCAGTCAGATATACATATCCGTTAATCAGGTGTTAAAATCATGACAGCATATCTGCAGTTTTTCTGTTTCGACACGAAACTATTTGTTTGCTTCAGGTGTATTTGTGGACTTTTGCGGAAGAAGCCTCGTATCCTGGTGACCCATCAACTCCAGTATCTGAAGGCTGCGGATCAAATTGTTGTCTTAAAGCAGGTGTGTGTTTATGTTTGTTTATAATAGTTTATATATGAAGAAATAATGCTCAGGTCTGCGTAAAATCTGCATCAACAATGGGAATGGAATGGAGACACTTGGGAGGTGGACACAGGGATGGTACATTTGGTTAGGGGTAGGGTTAGGGGGTAGGGTTAGCCCACATGATGGTCAGTTCAAGATATCTGAGTCTGGCACAGTTTGACAATCTGCTGTCAATTGTCAGGCCTGATTATGGTTAGTAAATGTCAGAAAGCAGTACTCACATACCGCATGTCTTGCAGTTTGCCGAGGGTGACGATGAAAGCGAGCTAACATTAGCCTCACACTAAACGCTACTACTTGTCATCGCTCAGTGACAGCAGCTTCTCAACGATACAATATATGTAGGGGTTAAAAAAAAAAGGCACAGAGCTTTTCTATTTTAAGGTAGACTACACAGGATTTTCCTAAAAGCAATGTATAGACTTATACAGAATTAGTCCCTCTCAATCATCACTTATGACCCACCTACACCCCATTCTATTTTCCTTGCTCAGGATCTTTATAAGCGTGCACCTCCACAGCGCTCAGGTGAGGTCAGGGCTTTAAAAAAAGAAGCCACCAGGTGCCAGACTGTAAGCAGGTGTCTGAGAGACATAGTGCGGAAAAAAATGAAAATATTGTGAGGCGAAACATCAAACCTTGAGTGTATCTGGGCTCAGCTTTTACTTTCTTTTACTTACGAGCGTCTTTACAAACTAATACAATCCTGCACAGTGTACCTTGAAAAAAAGAATTTTCATAGAAATATTTCATTATGAGCGGTCCCTTCCAAACTGCACATAGTCATTGTAATCTGTGGGGATCTGAAATAGAATAGCAGTATTGATTATCTGCTTTTACCACAGCTTTGATCACCAAAAAAGAATAAAACAAACCTTCCATCACTTAGTTTAGTTTATTTGCACATACACGTGTAGAAAACACAGGAAAAAGAAATTAAAAGCTGCAAAACATTTTGCAGAAGAGGTTAGAAGCCAAAAATGGCCTATAAAGATACCTCCCCCTATAAAATAACAACAATTATACATAGATAAAAACAAAGATTGCACAATTGAACAAGAGCTCCAGACTTAAACGTATTACAAAATTGGTACAGATATACAATTTACAAAAAAAACCCTACAAATTACAAATAAATCAATAAAGGCAATTTAAAGTCCTTTCAGATGTTTTTTGAATAACGATAATGTAGATGATGATTGTAGAGATGGAGGAAGGTTGTTACAGGACCAAGAATGCAATTTAATTAATAATTAAATTTAATTGCATTAATTTAATGCAAGATTAAACTTTGATATTGTTGCCACAATAATTCTGAAAGCCTCAATATAGTTATTATGCTGTTGCTTAAGAGAACAAATTTGAAGAATTTGTGTGTCAAGGAGAATTTGCCCGTCTGCAAGAGTTTAAAATTTATATGTGCAAACAAAAAAACAACCTGTCATAATTCAAAAAAACTGGAGAAACACTGTGCACAGCTGTGCCTCTCTCTTGGGTGGCAGCTGGTGCATGATAATCCACATGATCTGTGTGCCTTCAAGAAAAATAAAAGTTCCAGTGCACCCCAGGATACTCAGATTGTCACTTATTTTATTATCAGCTTACATTTAAAAGCAGAAGGAGGAGCGAACTATGCATTTCGCACATCGCTTCATCAGGTTTGCTCTTTGTATAATCACTATCAGGTGTTTCTTAAGAATAATCACACGCCGACTGGCAGAGGATGAAACAGGTGCAAGGTGCTCATCCTCTTCTGTTCAGATATCACGTTTATAGTTTATAGTTGTAGGCAAGAAACACCAAAGACAAACAGCAATAACAGTGTCCATTTAAGAGCAGAAAATGTGAGTATGCATCATGTCACTCACAGATGCTGAAATTTCTATCAACTTTTGCTCTTGACTGCATCCCTTTTCTGTTGATGTCAGGGTCAGATGGTGGCAAAGGGGACCTACACTGAGTTGCAGGGCTCTGGACTCGACTTCACCTCCCTGCTTCAGGAGGAGGAGGTCCAGGAGGAGGAGAGGCAAGTCACGACCCCCATGCCTGCGACTGTCTCCCGCCTCTCCCACACGCTCTCTGACAACTCAATGTCCTCCCTCTCCTCCTCTCAGTACTCTCTGATTGAGGGAGCAGAGCCACTTGCAGCGGTAGGTATATCTGAAACATTAAGTTGGAAACTTGGCTGTAATTGGTAAAAAGCTTTTTCCATCAAGCTCTAAGAACACTGTGTAGCAGTATCATTGTGGGTAAAAGGGTTGTTGTGCATACTGGCTGCCACTAGAGGGCAGAAGGTGCTCACCTTTTCCTCTGTGCTCATGACAGCCTGATCTGAAGTGTTGCTGGATGACTGGCACTGACACTAGTGTCTAACTGTAGGTAGTGCAATCAACGGAGGAGGAGACGCGCTCGGAAGGGAACATCGGCCTGTGTATGTATGTGAAGTATTTCAGGGCAGGTGCCAACTTCCTGGTCCTCTTGGTCCTCGTTTTACTCAATGCCTTAGCACATGTGAGTCAATTTCTTTCATTAATTTAGTGTGTTTTTAATTTTGGAAAAATACAACACATAATTTTCGTCAAGTGATTTTTATACAGAATTGATTGAAATAATAAATTGTTTATTTGTGATGTTTAATTTTGTGTGTGTGTTTGCTTAGATTACATTTGTTCTCCAGGACTGGTGGCTCGCTTGCTGGTGAGATTTTGTTTCTTTTACACAACACCAATGCTCGCAATAGAAAAAAAAAAAAAATTGAGAGTAGTAGGTTTTGCGAGGCTGGAAATGGTTGATGATTTAATAGAAGACGACTGAACCAAACTGTTTTTCTTGGCATTATCTGTCTCCTGTTGAAACTGACCTTGTGCTTCAAGATAGGAGGAATGAGTTCTGTATAGTGCCTTCGTGCTGCAGCGTTCTTTCTTCATTGTGTTTATTTGTCCTTGTGGGTTTTTGGTTCTTTTGTGGCTGACTCGCAGGGCCTCTGAACGGAAGCACATCAATGTGACAGAGCACCTCAATGGCAGCTTCCCTCGGCAGCTGGACCTTGACCTGTACCTAGGTGTTTACGCAGGTGAAGCTCACTGAGCGCACATTGCTTTTTGTGTACTGTTGAGGCTCTGAATACGCCAGCCATTCAATGAACAGATCCACAGTTCTTTGGCTGTGGCCCAAGGCCTTCAAGGCCCAGTGTATGTGTACATGGGCCTCAGCTGTACAGGGAGATAGCAGTGCCTCTCTTGTGTTCTGCTGTTGGATTGCTCTGATTGTCTCCCTGTGACTCCCAGCCTCTTCACTCTGTCAGGCTTTGTATTCACAGTGATAGATCAGCATTCGAGACAAAAATAAACATAATTGAAGGGAAAAAACTTAAGTGGAATATATCTGAGTTTTTTTGCCGTTCAGCATGCTTAATTATGGCACCTTGAATGCATAGCTGACCTTGGAACAGGTACAAGGCTAGCATTGTAGTATGCTGATGGATTTTTTTTCTTGTTCCTGTGCTTTTGTCAGGTTTAACAGCCACTTCAGTAGTGTTTGGCTTCCTTCGCAGCTTGGTCTTCTTTAATGTCCTGGTGAGCTCAGCCCAGACCTTACACAACAGCATGTTTAACGCCATCCTCCGGACACCGGTGCACTTCTTCGATATCAATCCAATTGGTAAGTGGCTCACCTCCGCGTCAAGTTCTCATTTAGGTGACCGATGACTTATTTATGACGCGGTCAAGGCTGCACGGGAGGGATGAGATGATCAGGAGATGTTAACATCCAGTGGGACCTGCTGCTGGAGTTATTGTTCTAACATCTCGCCACTAGAGAGCAGACTGTTACTGACTTTGCCGCCACTTTGCAAACATCCATATGCGTGCCCTTAAACTCCATAGTTTGTCATTGCCATCAAGTTCTTTAAAATATGATAACTTGTTGTATGAAAATGTCTTTTATTCCATTCAAAGGTTTCACATTATCACTATATTACTGAAATATTTTTGAACTTTCTCTCTCAGTAGAATTAATAACTGATAGATATTAATCAGAGGATCTAATTTGGGATATAAAATAAAAGCTGCACATTAATTTGTGTAAGTGTAAAGATGTTTTTCTGTTTGTGGTTTAATATGAGCTAGCATCACAGGAAGTAAAGTAACCAGGAAGCCAATTCAGTCCAAACCCCCCCTGATAGGACTTGATATATAGCTATAATGCATTTAAAAACGTGTAAAGAGAGTACTATCTTTTTTTATTGTGAGCTCGAACCCAAAGCAAACAGTCTTATTGAATAAATGCTGTTTGCACTAGATCTTGGACAGTGTTGTGTTTGGACTACAGAGCTGTGCAAATACAGACGTATTTGTCTTGCGCGCTGTATCAGAAATCTTCGATTATTTCATTAGCTTTGTAGGCTGTAGCTGCTGGGTCAATGGAGTGGGCAGATGGACACGATTTTAAAAGTGTGCAAACACTCCAAATTCGTCTGACTTTACTCAGGGAGGGCTGCTGCTAGGTGTTATTTTTTTCCTTCTTCTCTTTTTTTGCACCACCTTTTTTTTTTTTAAAATACAGAGAGTATTTCAAGATTTGTTCAAATCACTCGTGAGATGTTTTTCTTGCTCGCCTTGTTATTTTATCTGCACGATTTTGTGGTATTAATCAAAGACCTCCTTTTAATTAAATGAAGTAATGTCAAAACAATGTGCCATTCATCTCCAAAGTCAACTGTCAAGTGGCCCACTTTGATAACTTTAATTTTTCTGGAGCATTGTTCACCTGTCAGCAGGTAATTACTCAGCCTAATCTCCTCATGGTGACATGCATGTACAACACAATCAGCTCGGGTGGGAATTCTCAACAAGAAGGGAACTTGTATCTGTATAATGAGTCATAATAAGCTGGTAACACAAGTCTAAATATGATTTGAGGGTGTTCAGGAGCTTGCGGTTTCTTCTGGCATTAGGAGTGGGTGCAGCGACAAAGCTTTCCTTTGCAGAGCTGTGTTTGGAGCAAACACCACAGGTCTTAATCTTTGGCTTTTGTTTCTGCTGCTGCCGTTGTGTTACGTATTGGACTACCTGACGGCTTATCTGGGTGTGCCGTCCTTGGTAATCTACGCACGGGAGGAGGACAAACACTTTGAATAATGTAATAATCTGTTTAATAGCGCAGCAAAGGAGAGGCTTAACAGACACTGCTATCTGATTGCTGTTGTGCTGCTATCAGTAACCATTGTATGACCAGTCCAGTCATTACAGCTTGTCCTCCAGGCTGGCAAACAACACTGTGTGTGTCTGACTGGATTTATAGACAACTGTCCCAGAGAGAGAGTTCCTTTTGTCCTCTGTCCAGTCAACACTAGACTAAGCATGACATTTTTTAACAATATAAATAAGTTTCACTCTTTACCTTTCTTTTCTTTTTTTTTCTTCTCCTGCTTTGTGTTTCTGATTCACTCACTTGAGTGAAACCAAACAGAAAAGACCAGGACAAAGACGGCTGATGTCAGCTCTGCCGCTTTCCCCCTCACTCTTATTTCTTTCTTAATGTTTTGCTCCCGTCTAAAAAGATAGTCACCCCCCCCCCCCTTCACACAATAACTGCCACTTCCATCACAGCTGCTTCCACATCCACTGCTCTCATGCAATAAGTGCGAGCGATTTGTAACAACGTTCTTAAGGATTTGACAACTGTTTACATGTGTAAGTGATAGGTGCGCTGCTGCTGAACAGGCCCCGCTGTTTGATAGCTGTCCGCGGAGTTAAAGGTTACCATTTCAAGCGTCGCTGCACAAAGGTTCTTATTTGTTATTCTGTGAATGTGGTTTGTAACAATAGGGTACAGCGGTGGTGAATTATGATTGATGGGGAGGTATTGTTGCTCTTCTGTATCAACCACTGCATGCCATTTGAAATATGTGTTATCTTTTGTGCTGTGTGGGAATAGTTGATTTCCAAGTTGGGGCTTTTCATGATTAAATCCTTTTATATTTTGCAACAGTTCTGTTTGATAAGAAGATGTCTCGATGATGTTATTAACGCCGCAGACACTATTTTTCCCTCCACTATATGGATTTGTAAAACTTCATATATTCATGTTGCTCAATTTTAGCAATATGTACAGTCTTATTACAGCTGTTCATCCAAATGTGATCCAGTTAGAGCAGCACAGACAGCGGTGGATGTGTTGAGCTGATGTTGATCCCTGTAATTTAGTGTCATTGAGTGGGCTAATCCCCTCAGAGACTGCAGGCCAGGGCTTCAGCTCATCAGCACAGTCAAGGAGTGGAGTTTCAGTCAACACACACACACGCACGCACACACTTCTACCGTCCCCCTTTCACATCGGCATAGTGGGCCATCTCAGTGCTAGGTGTCACTCAGTTGCTGTTGACGCAGGGAACATTAGATCTTCTGTAGCCAGTGATGTGAGATTCTAATTGTGTCTACAGAGGCAATGTTTTTAATGTCTGTATTTCAGGTCTGGGATGCAAGAGTGTTAAGAGCGAAGTGGAGGAAGTACTGCAGAGAGGATGATGATATCGAGGTGTGTAAATTGAATGTGGAGATGGAGCCGTGTGTGTGTGTGCAGTGTGGCTGATAGGGCTCCCCCTCGCTCGGCACTTCCACTATTTAATTGCATGAAAGGGAAGCAGAGGAGATTGCAGGAGCCTGGCGGTGTGAGCGAAGAGAATGGATTTAGAATGTATTAGTATTGGCAGCAAGGCGCCGGCGGTGGGAGGCTGCCCCAGGCCCCGAGGCCCTTCATGGAAGTGCAGGTGAGCTGTGCCACCTCCAGCCTTGGCAGCCCCCCTCCCCAGTATTCCTTCATTATCGCACTTGCCTGGCTGAAAGGCCCCTCCAACTGCACTGGGGCCCACACATGGAGCGGCTCGGAGTCGTCGCCTTATCTTGATGTTTACAGGGAACAGCGATTTGCCACACGCCCTGCTCTAGCCGGACCCCACTGTTCCACTTCTTTAAGTGTGATTGGGGGCCCTGCTCACCTAATATCTCCACCTAAGGGGCCACCTTAGTTGGGAGGGCTTGATATTTCCTGAGCCTGAAAAAGTGGTGCAAATCACCCCTGGAGTCTTAAACCATGAGAAATTGTTTGATACTAATGCTGCTGATATCCTGAAACGTCTATACCCCTCTCTACACAATAGGTGATATTGTTGACAACCACCCATAGTGATTGAAGCCATTGTCCCATGCCGATCTTACCTCATAGGCATTTCCATGCAGTGAATGTCTTTGTGTAACTGCATCACTGTAATGTATCCCCTCTATAGTCTGCGCAGGATGGAGAAGGGTCTTTACTTCATCCCCTCTGAAACTCTCTGTTAACTGAGCCGCTTGTCAAACAGCTGATAGCTGACTGATGTTCTCTGCTCTAACACCCTCTAACCATGGTATGATGTAACCCAGAGAAACCTATCCTTTTCTTATTGGCATTGTTTGTCAGATATGCATGAATTTAGGTCATCTATGGCTTAGACAGTGAAATTACATAAAATATTATTGGATCTTCCGCAAACACACTTTGACAAGTACTCCCCCCATTCCCAGACTAAAGCAGCGATATTCTACACTAGTATAGTCGCAGCTCTACCCCCTTGCATGAACCCTCCCCTCGGGATGTCTGTATGCTAAAGGGGCACTCACACTGTGAATAAGATTAGTCTGCCTCCAAGTGTACAACATGCTTACGCCACTTGACTTTGAATCAGTACTGATTTGGAGCATTGCTGGGTTGTTGCGGGGAATAATGCTCTGGCTGGGTTTATGCAATGGCTGTTATGGGGAGCCCGGCCTCGTCTGCATGCATGTTTTTAGGCGGGAGCGGCATTTTGGATAAAGCTGTAAGCTGCTTACGGCCGTGGAGAGAGGTGATTACAGGGCCCACCTCCGTAGGACTGACTGGGAGGCTGGGAGGCAACTTTTAGGTCAGTGGTGCCATGGCTCCGCCACGCCTCCGGAGTGCCATACCGTCACATTCTGCCAATGTGCCGCTCAGCCGTTCCCTCTTTCGATCCCGTACCAAGTCCCACCCTGGTTCATGGCCCGTTCTGTGAGCCTAGATAAACTCATCTGCATGCCTGCATGGTTAGTTTCATTTTATCACAGGGTTGTACCCTAAATATGTGAGTGCTGCTTTATTTACATGATAGATATTGTTGTTTGCTCAGTGATGTGTCACTCTGAGAGACAATGGGTTGCTTAAGTGCAGTATTAAACATTATGACACCATTTTGGTGGAGCATTGACAAGGACTACACACACACACAACACATCCACAGTCTGTTCGTGCCTTTAACTCGAGCCCGGCTCCTGTAGTGGCAACGCTGGCACTGCTCTGGCACTTTTTGTCTGCCTCTGTGAGTCTGAGGGCTTCCTTCAGGGACAGAGATAGAGGAAGCCTTTTCTGTCTTGCCTGCCTTTAGGTAGTGTAGTGTGGGGATTTGCTATCACTGACCCTGCAGTAAACAGTGTGTGAAAGCAGCTGGAGTGTAATCTTATGTGCTGTGGGATCAGAATAGGGGAGCAAAGTTACTAAAAGAGTCACAATGAAGGGCTGCCACAGCACCTGCAGAGCACCAGCCAAAATAATGAACACCTGAGCAGATTGGAGGCAACTCAATTAACGTCACTGACACTGCCAGTCAGAACATAAAGGCAGGTACGCAGCTTCTGTTGCCCTTTTGTTTCCAAACAAAAGGTTCCCTCATGTATTCAGCCAAGAGTAGGGCAGTCTTTATGAAATGCTAGACAAATAATGATTCATTGTTTAATCTAGATAGGCCTGTGTTTTTCATCTGATATCGCACTCAGTGTATAAGCTCTTTTCTATTAAATTGGCGGGGACTTTGATAACAGTTGCACAACAGTCTAGGGAGACTGAAGGAAATTGAAACAAACTAAATATTGTTTTTTTATGGGTGCAGAGCAGCTAATGGATAAAGATTTGTTCTTACATATGTCATATAGGACTATTTCCTGCAAAGTCATGGTGTATATTTCAGGATTTCACCCCTGACACCAGCAATAAAAACATTAAAGATTGTATTTATTTACACCATGAATTAAAGCAGAATATGCACAAATTGGTGCATAAAAACTCACCAGAATGCAGGAAATGAAGTGTTTGATGCTCAGAACTTTCTGGTGAAGGACATTAGATTAGTTTCATATTATGACCCCCCTGAAATTTGGAAACAAAACACTCTTGAGATTACATGACATATCCTTGTGTCCTCTCACGCTACACAATCACACGTTTTTCCCACTTAATGTCACTATGTCATTGTACAAATATACACTTGACGTATTTCTAACTATTAAAACAACATTCTTCAACCAACTGTGCGATTCCCTCGTACACGTATCTACTCTAATGTCATCCAATCTGTGCCTTTTGTGTTGTGTTGTTTCCCAGGAAGAATCCTCAACAGGTTTTCGAAGGACATCGGTTACCTGGACTCTCTGCTCCCATGGACGTTTGTGGACTTTATCCAGGTGAGTCTCACCTCGGCAGGTTTGGTCGCTGGCGCTGCAGCATGGGAAGGCCATTTCATGCCTGGCTAAACCTGCTTTGTGGTCCGGGTCCCCTAATCTGGAAACAATTACTGTAGGATTACCCGCCAGCGCGGCCCAGCGCCTGCACAGATTTAATAAAAGTGTGCACATAGGCTGAGGGCGTGGCTCCCTCAGTGTGACACAACAGAAGCGGCATCTTCAGAGAATGCGTTTGGAGACTAAGCAAGTGATTGGGAGAGAGAAAGGTAGCATTGTGGCATTTATTTCCTCTGTGCTACCTTTCTCTCTCCCAATCACTTGCTTGATGATGGGTCCGATGTAGGGGGGAAAACAGTGGGGAGGTGACGGGGATGATGTGTTGAGTGGCAAAGAGAAGAAGCGTGGGCAGCAGGCGTACGATGTGCTTGCAGGAGTGGAGCTGGAAGCGTGGTAGAGGGGAAAGGGGACAGGTCAGTTGGAACAGATCCAGAGCGGGACTTGCCCCTTCTCAGCGCAATCCACCTAATGCTCCACAATCTTACAGGCCCGGTAGCCAAGGGCCACCCTGGTGCATAACCAGGTTAGGTTACCAAAATGCCACCCTGCCGCCGTGACAGCCATCTCCCACGAAAGCCTGCGGAGATGAGCCAGCTCATGCACCTAGCACCACAAAGAAGGGAATGTTCGCTGCACAATTCGAGGTAGAGGAGCAGGCGTGGCTCTTTGGTTAGGGCCAAAGAATAGAACAAA
This sequence comes from Epinephelus awoara, assembly GCA_035609425.1. Taxonomy (NCBI): domain Eukaryota; kingdom Metazoa; phylum Chordata; class Actinopteri; order Perciformes; family Serranidae; genus Epinephelus; species Epinephelus awoara. The sequence continues at coordinate 22,961,808 of CM069307.1, forward strand.
GGCGCGCTGAAAACGAATCCCCCCTCCACAATGCCTGAGTGATGTTTGTGGCAGATACCCATCTCACAGTAGACAAAAGCCATCTTAAATGCTGAAAGCACAAAAGATCATACGCACAAAAGCTTTTTGTCTGCTATAGTTTCCCTCATTTTGATAATAAGGTGAATAATGGCTGGAGTAAAATAATAAGTTTGTAGAAGGCGCAAAGGTCCAACTGAAAACAGTGAAAGTAGACTAGGTCAAGACTAAAAACAGACTTCACTATACTTAAGTATGACTTATCTATTCCAGCATTTTAGTTGTTACAAGACAAGACACAATACTATTTTAACTATGTGTCTGTATTGGTAACTAAATAAAGAGTAATCTGTCAAAATAAGACTGGATATATCTTGTGCACATTGTTTTGCTGCAGCAGAAAGTGGGAAGTGATCGTGCTGGTGGACAAAGGTGGCATCCTTTGGACCCAACACTTTTGTTTGTGCTGCTTTCTGCTCTTGTTTGCAGGTGTCTTTCATTGAGCAGCCTGTAATGCTTTCAGGAAGGAAGATTTTCGCTCTTTTTATCAAAGTATTAGCCGCGCAGAAAAGCTGCTGATCCCGACTATTGTTGCTCATTCGTGGAGGGACATTTCCCCATAGTCATTGTTTAAATGGTTGTCAGGGGGGAATAAAGTGAAACTTCATAAACAATGCCCTAACTGGTTTATCTCTCTCTATGGGGAGAGGCCGCTTCTGTGCGGGGATTTGCACCAGAGCCTCCCCCCTTTATGGTGGAGTAAGCACTTCACAGCCCCTCAGCACTGCCCCCATACCCACCTAACAAGGGGATTCCCCCAAGCTGGGGGAACCTGGTTACACCCCAGAGCCCTATTTTTTTCCACAGGTCTCATTTAGTAGTAATTTAGTGTATTGGGGAAAAAGGCTCTTTCTCTTCTCTCTTTATGGTCAGGGGACAAAGACAGAAATGTCAATTAAAAACACCTCAGGCTTTGGGGACTGTCTGCTTTTGTGTAGACTTGACCTTTAAATCCTGGGTTGCCTCTATTTTCACAGAGGGGGCAGAGGAGGAGGGCAAGACAATAAGGGGTGAGTACAGGGGTCTTTCAGTGGAGGATTTTGTGTGAAGGCTCTTGACCAAGTCACACCACGAACTGTGGGGTCCATAGCTACATTCATAGGTATTCTTAAAGAAGTATTTCACTGCTGGAAAGATGTTCCCTTCGTAAAAATATGCTGTGTATGCAGCAGAGAGATGCAAATTCCTTTGAAATAGGTGCTACATGACCAGAGGAAACCAAGAAAAAAGGGCTGTAGCATTTCCTTTTGCTCAAAAGGTGAAAAACCTACAACTACCAGAATGCACTGCGCAGCATCGGATCAATAAATGCTCCCACTGGTGGGTGACGTAATCCAAGCTTGGCTGTTTTGACACAGGAAACAATATGGCAGCCAGCTGGTAACAAACAATCTTAAATTACAGTTAAACGGTGCACTAAAATATGTTTCTGAAAACGTTTAAGGCGAGATACAGGCAACACATAATAACAGAATCTTGGTTTATATTTTAACAGCACTTTTTTATTGTTTGATTTCAGTTTAGCCTCTCTTTTTACAATACAGGAAACAGTATAGTGCCCACTTCCTGTCCACAAATTCTCATATTACAGCCAAACAGTGCACTAAAAAATATTTTGGAAAACATTTTAGGCAAAAAATAGGCAATACAATCACAGAATCTTGGTTTATATTTGATCAGCACTGCCTAGTTTTACAGTTTGACTAGACTTTGGTGTGAGTTATAGAGAAAGAGGGAGGGGGGCAGCTCTGTCTCTCTCTTGATCCGCTTCCATACTCTTTGTGTCTGTGGTGGTGTGCATACAAAAATGCAGTACAGTCGTAGTTCCAGCAGGAACCCTAGAGCCAGTGTAAATCAGCCTGAAACACCTCATCAGGTGAATTTGGGTTGAGAAATTAGCAGGGAGATCTAGGCAATGGTAAAATGGAGGAAAGTTTACCATAGTTCATTTGCACTTACTACCTACATTGTTATGATACAGAGCTGGTTGAAAATCCCTTTAGCCTCCAACCACCAGCTGACAGTTACTTTCATTTAGGTGGGACTTAACCTAGTCTCACCAATGTTAACGGCATATAAACATGTATAAACACTGGCTCATTAGTCATAAATTACAGCAGTAAACCAAACAGTCATCTGGACAGAGAGAAAATAGTTTAGGGTGTGTGTGAGTCAAAAGCGGGAGTGCATGTGTGAGGTATGCAGACACAAACCCAGCACCGAAGACACACACACACAAACACGCAGCAAAGATGGCCCATTGTGTAAAAACACTGGCGGGTGGATCGTTGTGTGAGTCTGTATATTGTGGCACATTGTGTGTCAGGCCCTTTCAGTGGCTTTGTGGGATATGAGAACTGCTGACGTAACCGTGAGTGCTGTAGGATGGGATTTCACTGGCTTTCTCTGCTTCTTTGCCACGCACGGTGACAGAAGGAGTGAAGAATGCACTGGCTCCAGGCGTTAACACAGGTTATCCTGAGAAACACAGGAGATGGTCCTGTGTGGAAATATATAGGCTGTGCCATAAATCCCCTCAGAGCATTGTTTTATGACAGCGCCATTGTCTTCCTGCACAAGGGGGGAAACACAAGTGACACAGAAACGTGAAAAGTCCAAAGGTGAACTTTGCTACTTGTTTTATTCACTCATTTGTAAAAATGAGTGTAAAAATAAACAACATTATGTGTGTGTGTATGGTGTGTATGTGTGTGTGCTTATGGGTGTGCCTAACTGGCCACTCAGCAGTACCACATATGGTCATTTGATGGCGAGCACCGGCCAGCAAAAGCTTCCACTGTGTGTATGTGTGGTCTCCCATGATGCTGCGGTCCAGCACCTCAGCTGCCTCTGACTCAGACATACAGGCCAGGCTCAGGGTCCTTTGAGCCTGGGAACTTACATAACAAAGTCCCAATCTAATCTAGAATCTCATCTCACGTCAGTACGGCGAAGACAATGCACCCTGCGCTTTCTGTGAGTGACTTTTGTGTTGGCGAGTTGCTGTTTTCTTGCACGTTTAAAAATGTTTTTGTGTTGTTTTCAAGCGAAAAAGAAAGGAGCAATGACTGAATGAATTTGCTGGACACAAGTGATTTATAGTAGAGAGAGGGAGAGAGTGAGTGAGACAGAGAGACCGCATTTCAAAGCCTTTCTCTTATTTCCAAAATGGGGTTGGAAATCAGCAGCTTGACTGAGCCCAAATAAGTGACTTCTTTTACCTTTTCACAGCACACAAAGGCCTAATCCTAGGACTACTTGAGCCACCAATGTAGACAGCGACTGAGACCACCACAGTATGTGTCAGACCCTCCTCACCACACACAAAACACATTGACTGCAGCTTTATGAAGTGAAAATGGCCCAGAAAGGGAAAATGTGAAGGAGGTGTCCACAGTCATTTCTCCCAAAGAAAGGCCATAGCATCTGGGCATTTAATGCTAAAATAAAGCCCAAAGACGGAGCAGAATGGATTGGGTCACTTGTATTGTTCCAGAGCCCGAGTGGAACAGCCCTGTTTTGTTTCAGTACCACTGACCCTTGCAACTTATTGTGCCGCTCTGTCACGGAAAAGTGTGGAGTGAGAAAAAAATTCCAGCGATGACAGAGGACTTCTTTTGAGGAATTTTCTTTGCCATGCTTTCCCCTCATTTCCTGTTTTGTTTGCACTTCTTTTTTTTCTCTCCCTCTCTCCCAGTGGCAAATATTGCACACTGTCAGTAAATAAAGGGAGGATGAAAAAGGGGTTGTAAGAAGCGTACTGATTCCTTGTGTCCGGAGGGATGTTTAATTAAAGGCAAGTGTTTATTTTCCGCTGCGGAACAACAGTCGCTATCATTGCCGAGCACAAATATAGCAATTAACTTCAATTTTCTGCATTTATTTGGACATCAAAGAGCCGATAGAATCATTGAGAAAATAAAGCAATTAGGGTCAGCAGAGATCTCAATGGTCCTTGGACACAGCAGCGCGCCCAGTTTGCTTGAATGACTGAATCACATGCGTGCAGTAGCTTTCTTTTCTTGCTAAAGAGCAATTAGCGGTAATTCTTTATTTAAACTGTTTGTATACAAAACCTTTCATCCTTTTATCCACTTTTATGTGCAGCGGGATGTGGCTTTGGGAGTTTTCAGTTCCTGTGTGGTTTCATAGGAGATATGGATGTGGTCCGAGGGGGTGAGGTGTATGCTTGTAGGATCACTTATCGGAGTCATCTGTGTGTAGTGTGGGTGGGGGGCCACGGTGTTCCCGATGCTGACATGATAAGCGCCAGACCACGCAAATGGATCACATCAAACAGGGCCTTGGCGACAGCGGGCCCTGGGGAGCAGGAGGAGGCAAGACTCCTATCTAATGGTTCCTGTTTCTCCTCTGTCCCCTCAGATGACCCCACTGTCAGATAAGCCTGTCTCGGACCTTCGCGGCCCCCCGACTGAAATGGGCCCAATTAGAATTTAAATGAACCAATAGGCAAACATGAATGAGCAGTGTCGCTGTGTCACCAATCAGCAGCGGGAGAGTAAAAGAAAATTTTGATAAGACATTTGTTCAGTTAATATTTGATCCCCCTCTAGGGAAGGCTGGATAACGTGCAGTAATGGCTCGTGTGCCACCATCTCACTTTGCAGTCTGGTAGCCTTCCATCAAGGCTAAGATTGAAACTTATGTACTGTGAAATTCTTGGGATCAGTTGTGCTCAGTAGCTTCCACTCACTGTTTGATTGTGTGGGCTCCACTACAGCAATGGTTAGACTAGTAATACCCTCTTATCTGAACTGCAAATGGAATTGAGTGGCTTTTCATCATGAAACTACACTGAAAGTGATCATGCTTAAATGTGTGCTTAAGTGGCAGATAACATCCGTAATTAAGGTGCTAAATTAAATTTTCATCTCTCTGGGCCAGTCTGAGACCACTGAAGGTAACAGTACGATCCTAATCTCCACGTCTTAGGACTCGTCTCTTAGGATGTGTCTAATTTCAGGGTGTGAGGTTTCAATTTTATCATCTATCAATCGAATATGAAATATGTAACACAGTATATCTTTCAGTTAGGAAGAAATGGTCTCTCACATGTTCAGTGGTGGAGGAAGTATCCACATCATTTGCCTAAGTAAAAGTATCATATCACAGTAAACATACTCCATTAAAAGTGCTGTGACTAAAATCCTATCCAAGTAAAAATACAGAAACATTATCAGATATTATAGCAGCGTAATATATATTTTGCCTTTTTTAACATAAGGCATCGCAATCCAATAGGTCCCAATAGGGATGTCAGTGGTTAAACATTAGCCTGATCAGTTGACTGCAGAGAATATTTTTGACCGGTTATGCATATCAATCTATGTGGCTACTTTTAAGTTTACTGCACTGCTCACCAGCACCTGAGTGGAGAAACACTGTGCCCATTCCTCAGTCTCCCTTCAGCAAGGAGGAGGCTCGGTTTTGAGGCACAAACTCCCTGTGTTGTTGCCATCCTACCACCGAGATGCAGCCACCAGTAGTAATCTCCAAACAAACAGTACCGCTAGCTAGCTTCCACCCAACCTGGGTGGTAGAGGGTGGGAAGTGCGCGTTGTGTTTCCACATGTTAATGCAGCTAGCTGGCTGACAACAGAAAATAAAATAAAAGCCAAGACATTTACATAAAGCAATAAAATTCACAAACCTTAAATGGACAAAAACATCCCTTGTTTCCAGCCAAGGAGATGGGCCTCCTCAGGCGGCTGCAAAATAATTTTTAGGGGTCATGAGATGATAACAGGTGTAGGAAAGATGAACTAAAAAAAAACAGGCAGCGCCTGTGGCTGAAAAGTGAAGCCAATGTGGAAGTGCCAAAAACTGCAGTTCCTTGAATGGCCACTTGAGGCTGGCTCCAAAAGCAAGTAAATTCCCGTAGATCCCCGTGTTCATCCAATTCATCCAATTATGGTCACTTTAGGTCACATTTGGCTCCATAAATACAAGATGGCGATGGGCAAAGTGCCAACTCAAGTATGAAAACCAGTGTATGACATCACGGTGGCTATAGCTATTGTTTTTATACAGTCTGTGGAAAAAAAACTAAGCTCTGCTTCATACATGTTTATTCATTTTTGGGGACTTTTTGTAAACCTCAAACAGTTATTTAAATGTAACCACTCAAAATGTGTAGACGGGACATGTCTCTCCTCTTATAAACCACTAACAAATCACAGACATCTGAAACATGACAACTGCTTGTTTGTCAGGAGCTACAGACCAAAAATGTTGATGCTTTAATCTTTAAAAATGTATTTTTGTAAACTTGTCCATATGTTTTTTAAAGAAAATCATTTGACTGAAAAGAAACAACACTGTCAAATAATGCTGTGGATTAAGACGTAGAATATTTCCCTCTAAATTGTAGTCGAGTACGAGCAAACGTAGTAAAATGGAAAGTACACATATCTCCAAACAGTACTTTAAATAGCTCTCATGTATCAAGAATTGTACTCAATAATTTTCGTCACTCAACTGTAGTTAAATAACAGTATAAAAGGGTAAAGGTGCAACATTTTCCTCTGAAATGTAATGATGTAGAAGTATAAAATTACATATAATGGAAATACTTGAGTAAAGGACACGTACCACAAAAATGCTCTTACAGTAAAATACTAGTAGCTGATAATTGCCACCACAGATGGGCTGTGGTAAAAGCTTTTTATTTAATCTGATACTTTATCAGATTCTTACTTCAGTTTCTAAACACAGTGCAGGTGTGGGTTCTTTGTTGTCGTCAGACTCATTGCCTCCAATCCTGTTTAGGCAGCTCTGGTATCCTGGTCTAGATGTGTCACGGAGCCATTAACACGGGTGATGAGTCACTGTGTTGTTGAGGGCTGTGTGGTTTGAGTGTGATGTATCAGACACCCACAGTGTGGTTCCCAGAGCCCTCTGCCAGTCACTGTGGCCATGCCTGTTGGCTGGCTGCTCTGCCAGGGAGGCTTACAGGCCAGAAGTGTTGAAGGGAAAGCCCAAGGGAGCCAGGGATATGAGCTGCAGTGGCCAAGTGGTAAATTCTCACCTGCTACTAAGTGAGAATTAGCGCTGTGGTCGTTTTCCTTTCACACTGTGAGTCACATAACCTCAGTCCCACAACCTGCTGTTACCTTACTGTATGTCTGTGATGGTCTCACACAAATACAAGTGAAAGAGTTTCTCTTGAAAGAAATAGGCCTCGCTGCCCCGGTGGTAGCCCGCACAGCAGCAGTGGAGCCTTTGACTCTGTTTGGTTAATATTGTGCTCCTTTCTATTTCGCTTTCTGTCGCAGGTATTTCTCCAAGTCATCGGAGTGATTGCAGTAGCTGCCGCCATCATCCCCTGGATCCTTCTTCCCGTTCTTCCCCTTCTTGCTGTGTTCCTGTTTCTGCGAAGCTACTTCCTGCGGACCTCCAGAGATATCAAGCGCCTCGAGTCTACCAGTAATTTTTTCCTTTTTTTGTGTGTGTGGTGGGGTAGGCATGTCCATTTGTGGTACGAGACAAAAGCAGACCACAGGAATGCTAATAGACCATTGAAGAAAGCCATGGTCATTAGCATAAAGGCTAAAGGTGGCGGTGGCCTATGGCTCGGCCACACGCAGTTTCCTCAAGAGACGGGAGTTCATGACATCACATACAATGGGAAAAATGCCAAGTGGGCATGACTAGGCCATTGCAGGCTTTAGTTCATCTATTTTATTCTGGGCTGAGAGCCCAAACGCACACCGGCCAACAGGTTCCATCATCTTAAAGAACAAAAGTTCTATTTAAAAGCCCAGAGGAAACATTTAGGTTTTGTCTTTGGTTTTGTGAGCCTAACAAATAGAAACAAAAGACCACTCAATTGCAACCTTTTCTTAAATCAAAACTTTTTGGCATCAGGGGCGCATTGAATGTGTGTGACGCACTACATACTTAGTGATTACCATATCACATCTTTTTTATGTACACCATCTGAAAGTCAATCTGTTGAGAAGAAAACCTCAAAAAATGAAGATTGACTGACTAGATCACTTAAACATACAGAATACTGCAACATGCAAGCAGTCGGTTAGCCTATAAAGGTATGACACATGAAAGCAAATATGTTCTGGAACCATGTTCACATTTAGAAACTCTTCAAAACCGTTCTTAGCATAGAACAGTGTTGCTCAAATTGCAGTCCTTGGTCCAATTGCAGCCCTCGAAAATGATATGAAATGCATGCAGTTAGAGCCCGAGGGGTCCTTACTGGCTTTGTGCTGAAAATGTGTGCTGATTGGCCGGGCTGGGTAGGGCTTGAGCTGTTAATTAAAAAAATCTTTTTTTTTTCTGTTAAATAAATTAATATTAAATATTAAAAAAGTGAGCATCTCCGAGCAGCCAGGCTCCGTACTGGGCTCTCTATCCTTCCTCCCTGCCAGAGAAGCTCCCTGCTCCGGCCGGGAGGAAGGATAGAGAGCCCAGTACGGAGCCTGGAAATACACTGTGGAGAGTTGGCGATTGACAGTGTGTCCCGTGGGGGTTAGAAGCTGACTAGTGCTTTTTTGGGGCAGGTTGGGCTTGGTCAGGCTCAGGCTCAGTATTTTATGTGATGATTTCGAACGGGCCGGGTTCAGGCTTTAACTCTCACAAGTCGGTTTCAGTTTGGGTTGTGATTTTTTTCATCCAGTTGACAACTCATGCATTATATTTTAATGATATGCAGTCCATTTCAGTACTTTCACTTTTAATATCTTACATTTAATACACTATAAATAGACTGCATCAAACTGTGACCCCCTTAACAAGCGTCTGTCAGGTTAGGGATGACAACTTGTATAAAGCTACTGGTTGCATGGTAACTAGTGGCACCTCAGGAGTGTTGTGGGCAGTTTCGGTGGATCTCACAGCTGTACTTTTCCTGTGTGGCAAATTGACCCTCAGTTATCAAAACTTTGAGCACCCCTGGTTTAGAATAAGGAATGCATTTGGGTTTAAAAACGTCACTGAAGTGTTCAGTGCATGGATAGCTGATTTATGATGTTTATTTGAATGCTAACAGATGGTGTTGTTTATATTTTTCTTGTAGCTCGGAGTCCTGTATTTTCCCACCTTTCTTCCTCTCTCCAAGGCCTGAGCACCATCCGTGCCTTCAAGGTTCAGCAGAGGTTTCAGAAGATGTTTGATGAATACCAAGATCTTCACTCAGGTGAGAATAAAAGAGCGTGTTTTATTTAAGGATACACACATTTATCTATCACACATTCAAAGTTATTCATACTAATGCAGTTTTTTTAATACTGGTAATATTTAGGCAATAGAGATTACACGTGTTATCTTATGTGTTTGTTAACAGAGGCCTGGTACTTATTCCTGACCACTTCCCGCTGGTTCGCTGTGCGTCTTGATGGAATTTGCTCAGTGTTTGTCGCCATCACTGCATTTGGCTGTCTGCTCCTCAGGGATGGTACTGTATGGGCTTTGGATCAGACATTATTAGTGAAACCATGATGATTAACACAAGACTGTGTGACTGTATGGTTACTACCTTTTTTTTTTTTTGGGTATTACAGGACTGGAACCAGGTGCAGTGGGTCTGGCTTTATCTTATGCAGTTACACTCACAGGCATGTTCCAGTGGGGCGTCAGACAAAGTGCTGAGATCGAGAACATGGTGAGAGTATTTATGTTTGAACACTTAACTGTGGGTTATGTTTTGAGCAGACATCATTAAACCTATTTATGGAAAAGGGCTTTATTTCCCCAAAAATGAAGCAAACAGTTTACTTAACACACTTTACTTAACTGAACTTAACTCAGGATATAATAACTTAACATAAAAATAATTAAACTCAGCAGTTTAAACTGACCTAACCAACGGTACACAAAGAAACACATACATAATGGCTGATTGTACCATTCTTGTTACAAAGGGGAGACACAAAGACAAACACGTAAACTACAAATAAAACAAAAAAGGAAGATTTGTCTCAAGCAGTTTATATAAACAAGAAATTATCTGAAACAAAGGCACCCATACCGACAAACTATTATACTCTAATAAACAAATAAAATCTCTTAACTGCAAATACCCCTGTGATGTGGTGGGCACTTGGTACATTCCAAATGGCCACTTCCTGTATTCAAGGAAATGAGATGTGCATCTTTTGCTCAGGGTTCCATCCCAGAAAGCAGGTTTAACAAACACTGAGTTGACGAATCCTGAGATTTTGCTGATTAGAGTCAGTTCAGCCAACTATGAGAATGTTCACACTGATTGAAACTCATGCATCATGAATGAAGCTCTGATACTCTTCGAATCACCATGGAAACAGGTAAAAAACGGACATTTGATTCAGAGCTGAGGCTGACTTTATGCTGCGTGGTATTGAGTATGTTGTGTTCAGAGAAATGATTGACAATATATTAAAGCGGTAACTTTAGATCACCTGAGTAACAAACTATTATCCAACCAGGATTCTGATTCCAACACACAGTAAACCTCTACTAATTAACGCGCTTTGATATTACCTTACTCAGAGTTTTACTGCCTCATGTGTGACGTCCAGCAGCACCGCCCTCAACACTGGCAAAGAAATAAAATGAAGAATGACTGAAGGCAAACTTATCTAAGACAAACTAAAGTGTGACTGTACTGCACTATTAATAGAAACTAAGATACTGCCAACAGTGCTAAATAAACAACGAGTATCTTGAAACAAAAGCTATGTGTCATCATGTATGTGTTTGCTAATGGTTGTGCGTGACGTCAACAAACTCAATGAGAACAAAATGACCTATTAACTTTAGAAAACTAAGGCGTGGGCAGGAGAGTTAATGACATTTAAATAAGCTGTGTGGCAGCAAGGGCAGTTATCTAAGATGGTCTAATGAAAACACTGTTGAGTTGCATCATGGGCAACGACTTCAGTTTTTCCTACTTGTACATGTTCTGTGAAAAACATTTAATAGATCTAAAGAGGTCAAACTCCAGCAACACTTGAAGTGTATAGAGCGTTATTTTAAGACCAGTATGCTTCATAATAACATTTGAATAGGGTAGGTGTGAAGCAGAAGAAAATATAAAAGGCAACCAATCATATGGTTGGGTCTACTCCATTTCTATTTATGTAAATGCTGCTCTCGCCAATTAAATTTAGAGGCGGATATGGTGGCCACAATAACTGACTCCGCCTCAGTGTGGTAATAATTTGGACCCAGTCATTGCTCCGGACTGGCAGAGAGGGACAGGCGTGGTGTGGCATCCTTTTAAAACACTTCAATTTCAAAATTGTGATAAAATGCTGTATGTAGAGAGGATAGGATTAACAACCAGATACTTCATAAAAATAAACAAGAAATACTTAATAGACCAATCCATAAAAAAACATGTCACCCACGACAACAACAAGCATGGCTGAAAGCGAAATTATAACAGACTCCGCAGTGATTCCAAAAAGAGGAGCCGCTTCAATAGTGTGGAACAAACTGTGGCGTCCTGAATGTTTTATGAACAGCCACAAACTTCTCAGACTCTTTTAACGAGTTATGAGGGAACTCATTCAGCAGCTCCTCCGGCAGCAGCACATCATCTCTCCCTCTCCTCTCTCGCTGTGCGCATGTGGGAGTCAGTGTCATTTTGTCATAAACCTTTGGTAATGTAAACCTACGTGACGCTTGACAACACACTACATATATGTGGATGTGTGATAGTTCTAGTAGCGTAACAGCCTGTCACAGATTACAGCGTGATGATAAAAAGAGAAATGGCAGAGCGTAAAGGTTGTATTTGAGAGCTGTTTAAATGTGCAATTTGTTGTACTATTAATATTGTATACAGAATCTGAATCTCACTCCGAGTTTCTGTTGTTTTTACAAACTAAAGAAATTAGAGATACTTTTTTTATTTTTACTGAACATTTGAAGACAAACTTAATTATAATTATTTAAAATTAATAATCAAATAGATTTTTTCACTAATTTGTTATGTCGTCAAGAATATTGTTATCACAAAAATACCCTGAAATATCGTGATATTATTTTATGGCCATATGGCCCACTCCTAGTCTCGCACATATGTATTTTACCACATGGGAACTGAATCATGATGTTTATTGTCTTTCCATTGGTATAGGGGTTAGAAGATTTAAGGTTCCTGGAATATTGACTATTTATTTATGCTCCGCATTTAAATTTGCCTTGAAGAGGTTTAGTTGTGAAGATGCTGGTCTCATATATTTCTCTATTTCTCTTTTAAACGTGTATGTTTATTATCTCTCTCAGATGACATCAGTGGAGAGAGTGGTTGAGTATGCGGAGCTGGAGAGTGAAGCACCCTGGGAGACGGACAAAAAGCCCCCGCATGATTGGCCCACGGCAGGCTCCATCACCTTTGACAGAGTCAACTTTTCTTACAGTGCCAGCGAGCGTCTGGTCCTGAAGAACCTGAATGTCGTCTTCACATCCAGAGAAAAGGTTCTTGTCTTTATTCCCACCTGTGCATGCTCACTGGTGTGCACAGGCCGTGACGTAGCTTGATATGCAGCCAGTGTAGGAGGCGCGATGTGATTCTTTTTTATGTGGCATTATTTTCAAATCAATTATTAAAGGGACACCATATTGTGCTGCTGAATCTTCAGGACTATACCATTTGTGATTCATGGAATACATATCATGTAATTAAGACTGTTCAAGTGGATCCATTTGTTCCCAATTTGCATTTTGAGCTACCTGACGGTGACAACTGTTTATTCACTATAAGAGAGAGGAGAGGCCGAGGGAGAGGGGCGAGGGGTGAGGGAGGAGAAAGAGAGGGAAGCAGAGGGAGATGGTTGAGGATGATTGAAATTGTGTTTAATGCAGGGGGTGTATTTTGCATGGCTATGGTTGGCCAGGGCGGCTGATTTCACAATGGATGGGTTGATAAGTGTAGAGGCCCTGGCTCTGACAGCCCATGGGAGGGATCTCTGCCACATGCCATGGGGGTGAAAGGCTTTGTGCATCCTGACAGTTCCCCTGACACCCTTTCACAAGGAAACCTACCACCTACAGTACAGGATCCATTCACTCTGGCCCTCACATACTGTACATAATCATGTAAAAACACACAACCCACTGCAACGCCACAGTTGACCTCCCATTGCTCTGCAAGAAATAGCTCAGTAAGGGCATATTACTCATCACTGAGACTTAAAAAAACAAGGTCAAGGATGCTCAGTCCCTGTTTTTACACTTATGCTGCAGATGAACTGTAATGCACAATATGGTTTCTAAAATGAACTGTAATATTCTTAAGTGGTTGAAATAAATGAAAAGGTAGCTTGTGATAGCAGATATCATAGTTTGAATAATGAAAGTAAAGGAAAGTGTGACTAATCCATGCTGAACACAAGAAAACCTATTATTGATAATTTGTTTAAATAACTAAAATGGCCTCTTTTTTTACATTCACTGCAGTCAGGAAGTAGCGTGCTATTCTTATGGTATAGCTTGAGATGGATGGACAGGTAAACAAAGCCTTTAGGATCACATTTTGTCTCCTTGATGGGTCATTTTTTAAATTCCCATATGTATCGTTTTTGAAAGCGCCTACAAAGCACCATTAAGACTTGTTGTGTAGTCTCTGTTTGTGCTTTAAAAACAGTGGGATTGTGAACTCGTAGATTTTTCTTTCACCGCTGACATTTTGACTCGTAAAAGCAGGAAAAGCACAGGTGGAATTAATAACATTAATGATGGCTGCGTCCCATTTAGGTGAGCCAGCTCCAGGGCTTTGATATTGTGCATGCTCACTCACTGGCGTGGCTTACAGGGACACCTAATGGAATGGAGCCATCGTTAGTGTTTTTAATTACATGCCTCTTTGGCTCTGACAAGTCAACATTGTGGAAAAGGGTCATAACGTGAAAATCTTTGTTCAGTGGTTACCATATTTTTTTGGGAGTTTTTGGATGTGAAGACATTGTGCAGAATTTATGAAAGGATGCTGAACAAATGTGCTGAAAATACACAAATATAACAAGTTGCATATCAGGGCAGAGAGGATAAGCAGGAGCACCTTTTTGGGCCATAGTCCAGAAAAATGTTGTGGTGGAGTGTGGTGATCATTCAGACGTCAGAGTGACAAAGGTTTTCTGTGTAACATTTAGAACATTTATATAAATACAAACTACTATTTGCTTGTTAAAGATTTAGTGGAGTAATGGCGTCCTGAGCAGAGAATGAAGTCATGCTACCGCTGTTTGTGTTGTAATCTGAGCTTCTTTGTGGTTTGTTGTGGTACAGGCAAGCTCATCACTGGTGCTTTGCTGATCAGGATGGCATTGTTGTGGAAAGTTTCACCTTGGTTAGAACCATTAGCTCTGTCAGCACTGTTGCCATTGTTTAGCGCTGTTTATGGAGTTAGCACGGTTAGCTGCTAACTGCCAGCCACCTCCATGTTGAGAACCATGTCCAGGCAACTCATATGCTCTGAATTGCATTGAGGCTCTTTAGGATTTGACCTCATCCTCAGATGTTACATAATGCTTTACACAGGCTTTACCATTTATTTAGAGTTCTGTAATGTCTGTCAGATTAGCCACCTATCCTTGTGTATCTCCATGCTAAAAATATGGCATCAAAGACTTTAGGGGTTTGCCTGACAAAAGGACAGAATCTACATCTTTTGAGCAGCAGTGACAGCATCATTGCTCATATGACTTGTGTGGACAGGTCATGCACAGATTACGACTCGAATATATCGTGTTCCGGCATGTTTTCACTCCTGACAATAGACAATATGATGCATTAATTGCCTTCTGGACATCAATTTCCGCACTTCTTCTCCTAAACATACAGAATGACAGCATTCTACACCAGAAATTTGATGTTAAAAAAATTGCAGCACTATGTTGATCACGTGGGACAAGGCAGCTTGATGTATAACAGATGGCGATAAAATGTTAATTGGACAAAAGTCCCTAATATTAGTGGTCAAAACAACACAAAACAGCCAGCTATCGTAACAATAAAAACGGTAAACAGTATGCACCAAAGATTACAACATAAACTGCTCAATTTACAGAGTAAAGCGCAGCAGCATTTTTCAGTGCAACATACCCCCAGAGATGCCAAACGGCACTGTGAGGGGCAGACAGAAGGAGCTACTGAAACCCAGGAGGTACAAAAGAGGCAGTGTGCAGCAAATAAATTTCCACAGGAAATATTAAAAATAACACGAAATAAAATAACTCGTGGAGATAAAATTCACAAACACTCAAAAAAGATTTGAAATGATAAATAATAAATAGTTCAACAATAAAAAAAAATTTAAGTGCACTTTCAACTCTGGTAAACTCAGAGTACCTTGGCTATGAATGAAAATTCTGCTCTTGCTTCAAGCTTTTTCGCCATTGTTGCCATTGTCATTTCTCCTCAAAACTCTGTAGCTGTCTCCTCAGCAATCTCAGCATCCTTTTGTTGAGATCGGGCCATGTTCCACTGTCGTTGTAAGCTGGTATGTGGCTTTGGGGACCATCATACTCCTACTGCCTGCACTCTCTAGGTTAGCATCTAGTTACTTACTTGTTTCTCTCAAACATGAGCAGCCTCGACCAGTTCTCAGTTTTTCCTGAGTAGTGGCCATGGCTGGGGCAGGTGGCTCTGCCTGTGGTCCATCCCTGTGACATGTCAGGGTCCAATGCAAGCGCAGTTGAATTTTATGGTTAAATTTTACAAGGGCCCTTTCTACTTCAGCCTTGGGCATCAGGTTATGGAGAGCAGAGTGGTTACTTGCAGCTGAGAATACCTTTCAAAACAAGATACAAAGAGCTTTATAGTCAGAAAAGAAACCATAACAGACCAAATACACGTGGCGGTGAACCTGCTTGTTGTCTAGCATAGAATGAGGTGACTTCTGCCATGAATGGATGACCCAGTGTATGTGTAGCTCCCATTCAGCAGCTCCCATCTGCGACTCAGTGGCTGTAACTACATTTTCTCCTGCATCTTTTTTGAAAACATCCAAAGTATAAAAACCTTTGTTAATAGAAAAATAAAAAACATCTGAACTTTCTCACCCCTGCTACCAACTGAGTGAAACACCTACGTCAGGATCTGTGAGAGATTTGTGTGTCTAGGACATGTTGGCGCCGTGGTGAAGCCTTTACTATGCATGCATCCATAGCATTCAATTTCTGTTATACATGGACGGTGCTTATTCTGTCAGCGGTTCAGTCAGGTCTATGCACTCTTTGCTGCAGCTTCGGCAGAGAAGAGGTCTGTCATATTCTGCTGTCACAGTGAATGTGTCAGTGACATCCTCTTGACATGAGGTCACACAAGGGGTTTGAGGAAAGATTTTATTCCTCTCCTGAAATGTTTCTGACAAGGACCAGTTAAAGGCATCCAGTGGTGCGTTCCTGCGTCCCTCGTTGTGATAATCGCTTGTGTTTCTTGAGGCCGTTTTAGTGGGACCGTCTCAGCCCGCTGCACAGCTCTCTCTCAGTTTGTTGTCAATTTAGATAGCTTTACTGTTTGCCTTTACTTTGGCTCAGAGAAAAAGTTATTGTGCCCTTTCAGTATACTTAGGTGTTGTGCTTAGAGAGGGAGGTCGTGCCATGTTGTTCATCTAACTGTGTTTAAGGTTCGTTTCGATCCTGGATTATTGAAATTGATCCTTACTACCCCTCACCTAAATAAAGGGGTAAGTAATGATTTGCCTCGTGATGCCATTGTGTCACCAATTAAATTTGGGGTTTGGTTGCATTTGGGTCTTTATTGTGGGGTATGTAGACTGGTCATGCTCTGTGTGGGTCCTCTTGAGGTCTGTGGTTTATCGTGGTGCATATGCATGGCATGATTTGGGTGTGCAAGGGTTCTACAGGGGAGGTAATGGCCAGACCTGCAGGTGTTCCCACCAAAGTAATGTAGGGCTATCAAAAGTATTCATTTATCCATTTGAAAATTTGAATCGGTTTCAGTACTCATCTTCCGAAGCATTGATCCATTGATACCAACTGCGCTTTCTTACTCTCTTATCGTTGATAACATTCTGCTGTTCCCTGCTACTAACCAAGGAAAGAAAAAGTTGTTCTCACGATGAAGCCTTATTAGTTTGATCCTTTAATAAAAAAAAAAAAAAAAAGATTTTATGCACTTTGTAAATCTTTCCTGGTGGTAGCAAAGATTCTATCGAAGCTAGAAATTCCTGTATCCTATGTCAGCTGCCCTCCTTCCCTGCCTTTTCCACTTGACATGGAGAATGAAGTTAATTTTTCATCCAGCACCATCAGCAAGTCAAGTTTTTACTTTGTCCAACACTTGTATTTATGACCAAATACCTACAAAACGATTGACAGTCATCAACCTCACCAACCTCAGTACCAAATTAGCAACTATTAGCATGCTAACATGCTAAAATAAGACACTGTAAGCGTTAAATGTCAGCCTGTTAATGCCATTGTGAAGATGCTAGAATGCTAACATTAGCTATTAGCTCAAAGCACCACTGTACCTTTATACAGCCTCACAGAGCCACTGGCATGGCTGTAGACTCTTAGCAGGTTTTAGACCGAAATCCACCTTGCTTCAAAACAGTGCAAATGGCTGCGTTGATGTGCGCTGGTGCTGTGTTATTACTTCAGGTATTGGTGAGATTTGAGATACAATCCAGGAAGTAACAGATTTGAAATTGAGTGACATATCTTTGAATGAAAGGGCTTCTCAGATGCAAAAAAAAACAACCTTGCACAGTGGTTTACAATACTCACATACAGGATTCTGGAAAGTCATCACAGTGGCAAGAATTTTGTAGCTTGGCAACGCCGAACAAATTCACAAATGCGAATTCATCTGTAACCTGTTGGTGCATTTTCCATTCCCGCAGGACATTATCAATAGCTGTAGGTCAGAATGCCTCTTGGGTAACAGCAAAGAACAGTGTAACAAAGCACTTTTTATGCATCCTTGATGTAAACAGACTGCAGCGAGCAGAGGTGACCTCTGATGGTGAAGCATCAATAGGGTTAGGTTTATTTCTTCGCACAATAAGAAGAAAATACAAAGATATAATGCCAGTGCTGGGGAGGAAGGAAACCTAAATGTCTTATTCAGTGTCCTCCTCGTTTTAAAGAGTAGCATATGAAACTGACGTCACTTATCGAAACAAAACAAAATAAGCAACAAACAAACAAACATGGACCATATAGCACAAAAATATTTTAAAAAAAGACACAAGAAAACAAACAATAATGAAAAAATAAAAGAAAACAACAGAAAAACACACCTAAAGTAAGAGGATATAACTAGATTAAATAAAAGGTTCTCGATGAAATTAGACATTTCTTTAAGTGTGACCTAAAAGCTGACAATATGCCTGTGAACGAGTGTTTCTGCCATCAGAATTTAAAAATAGTATTTAGAAAGATGGTTCCACATCAGCTGCAGCCATCTTGGTTGTTTTTGAAAAATGCCTTCAACAGCGCTTCCTGTACTAAGCTAGGTTTATGTTTACTATAGTGTTCCCCGCAAGAGGGTGCAGACCCAAATTTCACATCATCACGTATTTTGCATAAAGCATGCAGGATCCACAAGTTTTCACTCATTGTGTCAAGACCATCCTATAGTAGATAAATGGTTGTTGTTGTTAGCCTGTCGCAGGCCAGGTTGACTGTAAATCTGTTTGAATGAAAGGGGGACCAGAGGTATCTGCCAGAGCATATAAAACATGAGCTTTATGTGTTTTGTCTCAACGATTTCAAGGTCGACTGTAGAAATATGACGTTCATGGTACAAAGTGATCCACAAGTAATGTACATTTGCAGGTTTGTGTTTGGGCCAATGCAGCATCTTGCTAAATGACGTTACGCTGCTGCAATAGTTTGAGCCTCATTCAAAAACTGAGAAACCTGCATTTTTGTCAGTCAGTCTGAACACAACCTTTGTACATCCTGATTGAGTTGCTTGCACAGGACATGAAAGACACAGATACAAAAAGAAGGGGTGGTTAAGCCTTTAAAGCTTATAGAGCCTTGTTTTATGGCTTCACCTGTTTTCATAGAACTGGAGTTATAATAAGTAACTACACATATCCTACCTACAGCCATTGGCATATGCAATGCGTGTAAATGCTGGACTGTATAATGAGCACATTTATAGCATATAGCACAGTTTAAAATAGCTGCCGTGAATCATACACAAGCAAAAGGTCCAACAGAAAATGATATAGTAGATGGCATCAGGATGGGTTCACCTGATGCCATACAACATGTTTGGTTTTCAGAAACAGAAAAACATTAAAACATTCTTTAAAAATCAGGCAATTTTTCCTCTATCTGCTGGGAAAAAATATATTTGTGATACCTGCTTGTTGTAGAATATTATGTTTTCCATCAGTCTCTTTATTTGCACACGATACAAGTGGCTCCATTGTACTTCGCCATTTGACATGTTCCCTCAGTAACATGACACAAAAGGCAGAAAGTAGTTTTATTTACAGATAGAAAAATAGATCTCATGTCTTCACTCTAGGTCGGCATCGTTGGACGCACCGGCGCTGGGAAAAGCTCCCTGATCTCCGCCTTGTTCCGGCTGGCAGAACCTGAGGGGCGAATAATGATCGACGGTTTTCTGACTTCGGAGATCGGGCTGCACACGCTGCGTCAGAAAATGTCCATCATCCCACAGGTGCCATTTTTGAATTGCCCTCAGTCCTGGCTGGTGTCTTGTCTTGTGCATACAGTAACGAATATGGCAAAAGATTTTTTAGATATCCTCAAAATTACAACAGCAGTCCTTTCAACGTTATATTATTTTGTGCTTTAATGTCTTGCTTTGACCTCCTCAGTACTTCTTTTGATTTTGACTCCTCATGATTGAGAAATATCATAAATGTCAGATGAACACTGGTAAGACAGCTTCATGCTTTGCCCCCCCCCCCTTTTTTTTTTTAATACGCCTGGCTTTTAAAAACCTAAAACAAGTGAGGAAATTTACAGTCGTCTCTCAGGGGATTTCTGAAAGTGAGACAAACGGATGCCTTGAGACAGTTTAACTTTATTTCCGCTTGTTGAAACTGATACGGCATTAAGAAAATGCCAGCCTGCGGGTGAGTGTCAGCAGAGTGGAGGGAGGGGAGAAGACTCCCACGGCCTGTACTGTGAAGAGAGCAGTTCCCCATCCCTGACAGAGGATTAGCCCTCTACCCCCCAAACATGGGAAAGCTGCTTAGAAGAAGTCTCCCCCATCCTCACAGTCAGAGTCCCCTTGTACACCGTCACTTAGCCCAAACATTTCCAGGGTGCAGCCAAGATGCCCAAAAACAGTTTCATTAATGCTTTTCTGTGGATTTGATAGGTTCCTGGCATTGCTACTACTTCAGATAAAGTTTTACTTCCCAGTCCAAACTAGTTTGAGATGGATGTGATGTGTGTTTGATGTGATTTTGTTTACTCGCTCTGCCTCTCCTAGAGGGAGAGACTTGCACAAAGTGGCAGGTTACGAGTCAGAACTTTAACCGCACGCCCATCTGTATCACATGCTGGATGGCATTTTCATGATACGAAGTCTCACCGGTGGAGTTTCTCAGTATCATGCTCTTAGTTTTACAAACTTATATAGAGAGAAGTCTCTTGGATTTACACAAATCCATCTGAAAGCCTTTTTTATTCTCCCGCTAGACGTCAGAGATAAAGTGATATTCAGTCAGCCTTTCACATGGAAAGAAATCTTGATATAAATTGCTAGCCTTACCTTTTCATGTGGAATTTCGAGTGTGATATGTATACTATACATTGCCGGTGAGGAGTTTCATTATTTGCCACCCACAGATTTGATTATGATAAGCTTTTATTAGCATATGGCATTAAAAAAGGATCCATTTCAGTTTCTATTGAATTCTCAGGAATGACTTAGTAAAAAATGAATTCTGTGGCAAACAGAGGGCTTAGAATTGGTGGAGCACATAATCGGTCTATGGAAAGCTGTGCTTGAAAAGCAGTTTTTCCGACCTAACATTGAATCCTCAATTAAAGTGTGTCACAAAACTAGTTTGAATTGGGACTTCAGCTGGCTAAATGACAAGGCGGTATTTTGGTGACAGAAGGAAAAGCTCATTGGAAGTAAAGAGGTGGAACATTTTCTAAGGCACAGGTAGCAGGGATGAAGTCCTGAAAGCTTTATTTTTTTCTGGATGAAAATTGAGCAGTTAGTCCCGAGTCTTCTGACCTACATGGAGGTTTGTCGAGACATGATTTTGTATTTGAGGGGTGTGTGCGGCGTGCGTTCACTGCATAAATCTGTGTGCTTACATGGAGTGCATGCTGAAGTCTGATTTTGTGTCACAGCTCTGGCTGTGAAGCTGACCTGTAAGAGAGCAGAGATGAAGGCGTGGATAGTGAGTCACACTCAGAGTAGCCGTGTAACCTTAACGCAGGACACTCAGCCTTTAAGAGCCATTGTGTACTTTATTCTTGCTCCTGGTCTAATCTCACAGTTGCCAGGTGAACAGTTCCCATCATGATTTGAGGTTAGATTCATATCTCGAGTAAACCAGAGTTATCGCTTTGCTTTGACTTCAAAAAGGATACTGTGGAAGTCTATCGGTTTGTGTTACTGGCACTTGCTTACTGCTCTGCGTCAACTCCGTCGCTGTGACACATCTCATCAAAGCTTTTTTCAGATGGTCATTATGACATTTAAGTGTCATTAATTCAGTGTTATGTTTCAAAGTAAAGTGCAGCTGTATTTGTTCCCTGATAAAGAAAATAAAAGCCATATGAAAAGCTTATCTACAGCAGCTTTGTACCATAAGACGCTCTCCGTGTGACGACCCGGGAGAGTCCGTAAATCACTTCAACACTGGAGCAGGATTTATGAATAAATATCTGACCTGACACAAGGAGATGCCGGCTTGCTCCTGTTTATCAGGTTTACCACAAACAAGAGTGGCATGTTGGAACAGTGCTTGTTCCTCTGCTCTGTAATAAAGAGCTTTATTTACTCTCTTGAAGACGGCTGCGTGGCTGAACCTCGATACAGGTGTGTGGCTCACCATAAATACATATCTCGGACATCCGGGCTGTCTGAGATCTGAGGCTGGCCTTTCATGAGGGTAGTCGACTGATGCGATAACCCCTCGTGACAGGTGCTTGTGCGTTTGACAGAGTAAAGCTGTTACTTTCGAGCAGACGCGTTGAGATTATCATATCTAATACAGCTATGAAAGTCTTTGTATGGTAACATTGACGAGATGGCACTTTTCCTGCCATATTATATATTCCGACGAGGTCATGCAGTTATTCTCCACCATCACCGGTGCACAAGCTCTGGTTTTCCAAGTAAAAAGATCAATTTATTGAAGCATAGTTGGCTAGAGCATTGAATAGAGCTCCTGAGTGGAGCAAGCCCTTTGTGAGCATCTTCCCCTCAAACATTGCCTAGCGGTGCTCTATAAAGCTTGTCTTAACCCTTTCATACATCTTCCCCCTTGTCATTATCTTAACTGGCCACGGCCTTCTCTTTCTATATCCATCTATCCACAGGACCCAGTTCTCTTCACGGGCACCATGAGGAAGAATCTGGACCCTTTCAGGCAGCACACAGATGAGGACCTGTGGAATGCACTCCAAGAGGTACTCCAGCGTGGCTCTGAATGATTCCCCCTCTCCGGCCCAGGGGGGGATCCCTCTGTCCCCCTGTACAATGCTGCCATTCAGCCTCCCTGCTCGCCACAAGTCATGGGGGGAAATCCCATTAGGGCCATGGGGCCCAGCTCAATGTGCGGCTTGTAACTGGGAACCATTGAAAGTGCTGGGGGAGATGTGTTTGGGCAGTCAGGCCAACCAGGATGAAGGCTCCCCCCACAGTGAAGGGCTTCAGCTCCTGGTCCTGCCTCTGAATGGGTTTGGTGGCCTGGATTAAAGCTAGAGGCTGGCCACAAGAGAGCACTGGCCAAGGTCATCAGTGGACCTGGCCCTGCATTGTGCCAGGCGGTTAATGGGTGTGTTTGGATAGCTCTTTAAAGACATCCCCACAGGAAGCCTTTATGAAGGGGTAATGAAGGGTTGGGGCTCTGCTCTCCCTCTCTGCAGGTGCAGATGAAGGCCGTGGTGAAGGACCTGCCCAGTAAGCTGGAGACAGTGCTGACCGAGTCCGGCTCTAACTTCAGCGTGGGCCAGAGGCAGCTGGTGTGCCTGGCCAGGGCCATCCTCCGGAAAAACCGCATCCTCATCATTGATGAGGCCACGGCCAATGTGGACCCAAGGTCAGCGGACACTTGAGTTTACAAGTGACACATTTTACATCAGTATTTGAACAGTCCTTTCCACAAGTTGCTCATCAACTGTAAACTGCAGCAACTCTATTGTGATACCAACTTATTCCTAAAGCAAGACACATACTCAGGTATAACACTTATCAACTATAATGGACACTGCTTGGTGATAAATGGAGTATGTAAAGGGATTATATTCCTTAAACGATGTGATTGGAGACCGATTGCAGTTAGCTTATCATTAGCACAGTGGTGGATCAATGAGAGCATCCCTGCAGTAAACAGCCAGTAATAATCAAAAACATTTTATTATTTATTATTTTAGGTATACCATGCAGGATTGTTGGTTACTGTCTTTCTCCAGCAAAAGTGAAAGTAAAAGCCAACCCCAGATTCACTCTCAGTTGATCTTTGACTTCAGTATAATTATGTTTTTTTTTTCGGTGCTGTGCCTCTTGGATGCCCACTGCTTACAGTCTGGCACCTGGTTGCTACCCTTTTATAAAGCCCTGACCTCACCTGAGCGCTGTGGGGGTACACGGCCACAAACATCCCAAACACAGAAAATAAGAAAATCCAGAGGGCAGAGTCGCTGCAGATAAACACCGCCACACACTGAGGGTGGGTCATAAGTGACGATTATGAGGGATTACTTATAGTCTTTTTTTTTAGGAAAATCCTGCATAGTATATCTTTAGCAATTATATCATTAATGTGACTTTATTATAAGACTGTATTAGAAGACATATAATACCTAATGAAACACCATAAACGTCAAAATAAACCGAACCTCTCTTTGTTCACGCAGGAAGCTCTGCTGTCCTTTAGTTTTTCCGCCTTTTTACTGCACATTCCTCGCTGTTGATGAGCCATTGTTCAGTGTTAAGTAAAAATCCCTGCCCAAGGGTCTATAGGAAGAGAGGTTTTTTTTTTTTTGTTTTTTTTTTTGTGCTGAGGTGTTGTGTTCCCTGCTCCCTTTTAGAACCGACAGCCTCATCCAGCAGACTATCCGGGACAAGTTTCAAGACTGTACAGTCCTCACCATTGCTCACAGGCTCAACACTATCATTGACTGTGACAGAATACTGGTAAGTAGGAGCGCAGTAAATTTCCATTGTTAGGCACTTTAGTCAGGCGTTTTAAAGGGACAGTTCACCCCAAAATCAGAAATGAATATGTTTCCTCTTACCCATAGTGCTGTTTATTAATCTACATTGTTTTGGTGTGAGCTGTTGAGTGTTGGAGATATCAGCCGTAGAGATGTCTGCCTTCTTTCCGATATAATGGAACTCGATGGCACTCGACTTGTGGTGCTCAAAGTGCCAAAAAAATACATTTGAAACACTCAGCAGCAATGTGTCTTTCCAGAAATCATGACCTGGTTACTCAAGATAATTCACAGACCTTGTTGTGAGCAGTTTCATGTAGGAACTATTTTCTTTCTACCGAAATACACCCACCAACTGTATCACGGTGCAGAAGGAAGTGTGCATCTACTGCTAGTTCGCTTCACTGCACTGACAAAGCTAACATCCAGCCACAATCGCCAGCCGACCATTAATGTTTACTTTTCATGCTTTTCATGATTTCTGGAAAGACACATTGCTGCTGAGTTTTTCAAATGTAGTTTTTTGGCGCTTTGAGCACCACAAGGCCGAGTGCCATCCAGTTCCATTATATTGGAGAGAAGGCAGATATCTATACTGCCGATATCTCCAACACTCAACAACTTACACCAAAGCAATCTAGACTGATAAATAGCACTACAGGTAAGAGGAAAAATATGTATTCTTGATTTTGTGGTGAACTGTCCCTTTAAATGAGACCATTACCCTTAATCAGTTATTAGTTAACAGACTGAAAAAAATGGGGTTAAACTGTACGGTTTCTTTTGTGATATCCCCTCACAGTCTTGTTCTTTGTGATCAGCTATAAAAAACTGAGCTCCTGCTGTTTTCAGAATGTGACATAACATGAGGCAGCCCATTGAAATGTGCACCTCATGTATTTACTCCTCTTGCCATACATTAAACACACCTGAGATCCGGAGCTAAACAAAAACCTCGTCCCGTCTTTCCAAGGAGCCTGCTGCACAACCTTTACAGAGTTTTAATTCACTCTGCCTATTTCGCAACAGCTGGGCTGATTGCTCCCTCACAGCATTCCCTCTCATTGAGCCATGCGCTCGGGCCACTTGATCTTTGGCCCTTTCCTGCCACTGCCTGCAGAGGTGCCAATTAGTGCCATTTGTGGCAGCATTTGTTAAACGTCTACGGAGGACAGGGCACGACCTGGTGGCTGCTCGGTTGCTGAGAGGGCAGCTAAGAAAAAGCCAGATATCACACAGCGTGGACTGTTTCACACCTACACTCGTGTTAAATGCCCCCAGATTGTTGCGCACTCCAGGAGAGCTAAATTTGGGGCCACCTGAGTCGCCTTGTCCAGATTTTAAGCAGTGCCATATTTAGACGCAGAATGTTTTCCAATATGCTTTTTTTTTTTTTTATTTATCCTTTCTTTCACCAGAAAGGTCCCATTGAGTATTGGTGTCTCTTCTGCCAACAAGTCCTGGTCATGGTGGGCCAGCAAGATTAAAAAGTTTCAAATACAAGCACAAAAAGAAACCGAGAACATCACAAAAGCATATCCAAACACAACAAAAGATACAAAACATACAGGAGTTAAAGTCGAAATAGAAAAGCAGTAACATTGTTCTGTAAAAACTTACTTGAAAATACTTTTAAACATGTCAAGAGAGGTTAAAATTTCCAAGTTTAGTTTTCCTTGGATCTCATTTCAAGCTTGTTGGACGTCAAAAAGCCAGATTTAACCAGCTCTGTCTGAGTGTTTGGGAGCATGTGGAGGATTTTTTTTCTGATGACCTAGTGTTATAGCTACTGTAAAGCTCTTGTAATAAAAATTAACATGGGTTTTTGTCCGTAAACACAGTGAAGTCCATTGAACCGAACGCACTCCAAACACACCCCATCTCCGAGTATCCTGTCGATTATGACTGCAGCTGCTGAAGTCTCCCTTTCATACTAAACACCCCCTGAAACTGGGCTTTAGTGATAACAAACTGCTCATTACCGCTGTAAGGGGATCGAGCTTGTTAAAATTTGTCTGTGATATAATTGTAGTCCTTTCCAAACTGCTTGGATTGGCAGTATACTTTGTGTGGTTTACATGGCATGTGATGACACAGAAATGATGGTGATTTTCAAGAGTGTCTTAAAGGTGTGATTGTTGGATTTGACTGAGGACCACCCCTGAGCCGCTGAAATGCCGGGATAAATACATGGATAAATCACTGATCTTCAGTCTGTCAGAGTCAGCGTGCTCGACTTTCACACTGCTAACGGGCTACGCTCACATTGTCCGCGGCCCCCGCTGAGCACAAACAGGCACCCGTGTTTGCTGTTGCATGAGTCACGTAAAATGGATGGTTCCTAATGTGCAGAGAGCTGCTGTTTCCCCATTCATCTTGCACCGTCTGCATGCATCACTCAGCAGTGGAAAAAGCTGAAATGTCAGTTTTCCCCAAAGTAAAGTATACAGCCGGTGATACACGCTCACACCCAGCATTGTATGTGTGATTGCAGGTTCTCGACGCCGGCAAGATCCAGGAGTATGACGAGCCATATGTGCTGCTCCAGAACCAGGAAGGGCTCTTTTACCAGATGGTCCAACAGACAGGCAGAGCCGAGGCCGCCTCACTGCTGCACGCAGCCAAACAGGTAACCACACCCACCTTTGTCCCAGGACGGGGCTGTCACTAAATAGAGTCCAGCCTCGGCACACTAATCCCAGACTCTCCCTTTAACTCCAGACTTCATTGCTCACCTCCAAAATGATACAGCTAAGCGAGAGAAGATGTGCATTACCCTGACAATGCAAAGACACTTGATTACCATTTTAATTTAAAGTGCCTACTTGGAGCATTGCAACACCATAACATTAATTTCAAGAGAGAAATTGTCCCCTTTGTAGATTTACATCCTCTGATTTTTATCGCAGAAACTCTCCATATAATCTTTTTTTCCCCTCCATAATGTAATTTTGAGATCATTTTAGAGATGATTCTAGAAAAGCAGCTTTCTTTGCACTATATCTATTTGGAAATATTGGGTTTAACTTCATCGCGATTTGGGATAAACTTTCTATGGGGATTACTGTAATAGAGAATGTCCATATTTTTTCCCTGTGAAATTCATTTGTGATGTATTTCCCCTTCAGACACTGAGCAGATAAGAGCCGGCTATTCATTGTTCAATTCCATTTTATGTGCATCTGTCTGGGACTACAGATACCATATTGCAACTTCAAACAGGTCTTTGTGAAATAAGAAAAAGTAGGCATCATTTCATTTTCTCTCTGTCCCTCGCACAAATTTATCAGCGGAACTGTATCTCCTCAGCCAGAGGAGTGAAATGAGTAAAATACTGATTTCAAAGACTCAGCACACTGTGGTATTATTTGGTATCGTCTTACCCTGCACACTGGCGGATTGGTAGTGACATTGTTCAAGCCCTTACGTTTTCCTTTCTTTATTGTGGGGTGCTCTGCTTAGATCAGATTACTGCTGCATCCATAACTGTCTAGCACCACTTATTAAATACTGAGATGGTCCACATGTTGTGTGTCAAGTTTCTATAGTTGTCTGTCAAGGTTTAAATACATTCAATAATCTGATATCAACCTCTGGCTCCTTTGTCCGCGCTGAAAGAGAACCCCAGACAGTGTATCTCATGCCGAGGCCGACCCGTTTCCACCTGTTTTGCCTCTTCTTCCTCAAACTTTCTGTAATTGAAATCGTCGGCCTGTCAGAGCCTCATTGTGCAAAGAAATTTTGAGACACTTTAGGCAAACGCGCGGGTAAAACTGAGCTCAAATGAAACAAATAATTTCGGTGATTATCTCCCGATATTTTCCCCGTGAATTTCACCGGGGCTAAATAAGCCACTTTTGCATGCTTCAGCGGGTGACAAATCCCTTCACCCAGCTCCGACTGCATCTGTCATGAATCACACCTTAGCAGATCGTAGCGTAGATTGGACTGTGTGCTCTGTGTGTTCTGTGACACTGCTTCCCCCTGATGCACTTCCAGGTTTACACGAACAAAAAGCGAGTGACAGACGTGCGCTGTGCCAAGGACATCCGTGTCATCTTTGAGACGTCTCTTTGACAGTTTGGAGAGTCGCTGTGGCCCTCGCGCTCGCCATTGCTGACCAAAATCGTTTGCCAGATAGATTCCTTCCTGTGTATTAAAATGTCCTCAGACTTGGTAAGTGTAGTATGTGCTGCATTTGATTGGCGTAGTCCTTTGGTGTGGAACAGAAAAGAGGCAAGTATCTGCTGCAGGGTGGGCCTCTATTGACAGCATATTATTGCATGGTTGTTTATTGATTACACCCTGTTATGTTTATGTATGTGTGTTCTGGCCTCCTGGGTAGCTTCAATCCTGCACTGGTGCTCAAAAGAGTGCAGGCACTGGATGTGTTTATCCTGTTGCAATATATTATTGGTTGCTTGAATTATTCTTTTAAAGCAAACATTGTTTGGTTGCACTGCAATCTTTTTTATTGGTGTTTGGAAAGTGTTTGAAAAGACAAGGACAACCTGAGAGGAGACACAAATGTTTTCAGTAATTATTGTGCCTTAATCAGACGATTGATTTTTTTTTTAATTGCACTGTTTTAATTAAGTACTCTTCCAGCACTTTGACGATAGCGGTTTTATGTCTACCTCAGCTCTTGTCAGCGCAGAACAGTAAAGTTTAAATGTGACCTGTCATGTACTGGCAATGATAATGAATAACAGAGAGAAACACAAAACAGAAGTTTGTTGCCTCTGAAATTTTTTGAATCAGCGTAATATCAACGTTCTCTGTTTACTCTTTTGATAAATGGGCTGTTGTTGCTTTAACGACCTAGAACTTTTTACTTTGGCAATAACATGGCATTAAAGTCCGGGCAAAGCAAAAATAAACATGCGTTATGAGTTTGTCACACCGCAGAAAAATGTGTTACTAACCCATTTGGTTTCAGAATTGTGAAAACATTAGCAATATTCCATGCTCTGAAATGCAGGGGGCGAGCCCGCTCAAGGTGCTGAAACAAAAAATGTACCACTGTGTTTGTTAGCGGCTACCCAGTAGCACAAAGCGCACACTTTCCTTGAGTCGAAGAATGAGCCACCACGCAGCAACCATGGCAGTAACAGCGTCCTGTTCAGCAGCTAATGTTAGCACAAAGCACACACCCACAGCAGGGAGCATCAACTGCTGGGCCGGGTAACCAATTCAGGCTGAAAGACTGCAAGGTACGGTAGCAACTGGCTATTTTGCTTGTGTTTACGTAATTTGTGGCATTTAAAGGAACAGTGTGTAAGACTTAGGGGGATTTAGTGGCATCTAGTGGTGAGGACAGCAGATTGCAACCAGCTGAAACTTCTCCCAGTTAGAATTCCTTCAGTGTTCATTGTTCAGGAGATTTGTATCTAGAGCCAAATTATTCACAGAGGCCTTCTCTCCAAAACAAACAGACTTGGTGATTTAAACCAGTAAAAACGCTGAATAAATCAGTTTCATGTTACAAATCAGTGTTTTTCTGACGCTGTTTTTTCATATTACTTTATCAAAAAATGTTTGGACACCCTTTCCTTGAATCTTCCACACTCTACCTTTAACAAAGGTGCTTATTAGTCTGAAGGAGCTCAGAGAACTTGTGGAACATTGCGAAGCAGCGTGTCATCGAGCCATGATTTCAGACCCGCCCAAAAAATCCTGAACACAAACACGGTAAAACACACTTCGGTCTAACTCTACAATGCAGTACTGTATAGTTTTTCAACGTGTATAAAATGTTGAGGCAGAAATCTCTGGTTTTACTTTACCCGGACTTTAATTATATTTATAGCTATGTATTTATTTACATTGTTCTTTTTGTTTGTATCTTTGCGTATGGTTTTGTTAATATTTCAGGGAGTTTGCACTTTGTAGTTTTTCAGTCATAAATAAGTGATACACATCATCACTTATAATTTACAACAAATAAAATTCAAAAGCCAATAAAACAGTGTTGCTTGAATTTTTCACTACTGTCTTCATTTTGTGTTTAAAACATCTTGTCTCATGTTCCACTGACTCACTTCCTCCTGCCGTTGCTCATCCTACACTCACATGTCTGAATGGTGTGTTTGCTCCAGGTCAGTGGTTACAACTGGTCTTGACCGAGATGCTACAAATTGGTGAGTGGTAAAGGGAGAACAACCCTGTGATTATCTCGTTGAGTCAAGTGATTTTTAAATTCCGTTTCACAGTGGTGAAGTGGTGTCGCTGTTTGCTCTATTATTTTAGTGTGCTGGTAGCGCAGTATGACGATTAAGTCCCCAATTAAATTGTAATTTTGTCATCACCATTTCAATTAGGATAGAGCTGTTTAATTCGCCTTCATACAGAAAAGAGCAAAGCCTGTGATTACACATTCAGTGATGGCTGTCAATAAACACTTAGCTTGCTATAAAAGGCTGTATTTAACCAGGCCCAGATTTGGGTCGTGAACTGCGGGACATCAGTTCCTTTAAAAGCTGAGTGATTTACACAATTCATTAAAGCCAGTGAATCTT
Source organism: Epinephelus awoara (assembly GCA_035609425.1). Taxonomy (NCBI): domain Eukaryota; kingdom Metazoa; phylum Chordata; class Actinopteri; order Perciformes; family Serranidae; genus Epinephelus; species Epinephelus awoara. The sequence continues at coordinate 22,992,730 of CM069307.1, forward strand.
CAGCCAGCGTCATATTAAATGGTTACTTACTCTCAAATAGCCCCTTGGGAGTTGAATTGTTGGCTTGCGAATAGATTAAAGTTTACATTGAAAAGAGAAATTGAATTCAGAGGTAATCAATAGCATAATGGGCCAGTGAGAGGAGCCTGCTGCCTGAAATGAAATTACCATATTTTTAATCTTAATTTTCCACTCTGTTTATCTGACAGTGTGGATGTGCAATCCAAACAGATAATGAGAGAGTGGGATATTGACAGAGAGGTCCTCTGGAGTGCTTGTTTCAGTGATTAAACGCTGTGATCTGTGATTACTTTGTGTCGGGTGTCAGGCTGGCGGCCAGGGCCCGGGGAGACGCCGGCACATAGCAGCTGGAGCATCATGGGTCTCCGAGGTGCTAATGCACCTGACACAGCATTGACAGCATTCGAAACCCTATCAGGGACTGCACCACACAGCAGCTGCCACAATAGGAATACTCATGGCGCTATCTACATCAGAGTCAGCATATATCCTCTCTGCTCTCCCCTCGATAACAGCCAGCACAAGAATGGCGACAACAAAGTTTGCACAATAAGTATTATTAAGCGGATACCTTCCTACGTCGGCCAATAATAGCGCCATTTTAAGACATATCTGAATAGGTGTGCAAATAGCAATGCCATCAACATAGTGCTGATATAGCTTTAATAAATAAATGTCTGAGAAACCTGGCTGTCCACACAATGAAGTTTAATCCCAAAGAAATAAAACACAAAATAAGAGTCAGCACAATGTGGAGGCAGCAAATGAAATGATGCATTCACACCGTAGCATTTAGCCCATGCACACTTTAAGAGAGGAGTGATACGTCTGTGCCGATTTGAGGATGTGATACATGTCCTATTCAGTTAAAGACGTTTTATTGTCAGTTGAGAGAAGAATAATGTAACAAGTATCCACAACAACGGAAAGTGATGTAAATTGTTAAAGGCTGTTTTGTTGCGGGCCAATAAATAAGTAGTCTCAAGGCCGTTTTAGGTTGAGGAGACAATGTTTTTCACAAACTTTGTGTTGTGCCAGCATTTTCTTTTGTGATGGATACTGCTTGTTTGACAAATGGAAACAAATTGCATGGTGCAGGCGCCTGAATGGCAGGGAGTTGGGGAGTGTCAAACTCGGCGCTGAAAGACGATGAAGCGAGAGCCTCAGGTTTTTGTGGGCGACTCAGACCTGACTGATCCCAGCATAAAGTACTTGTTGAAGAGAAGGAGAAAAGGAGAACAGGATTTCGACAGGCTGCAGTGAAATTAGGAGAATTGACTATGGCGGCTTTGTTCCTGGCTGGTGACATGGGGTGGGGGAGATGGGGAGACTGGAGCGATTCCCCAGAGACTCTGCGCTCAGCCTTTCTAAAGTGACTACAAACTGAATATCTGACAAGTTCCCAAGGCCTGACATGACTCTGTGTGGAGCGAAGAAAAACAAACAACAAATGGCACGTTTTTAAGATACATGTGGTGACACTGGATGCAGTGTGTTAGAAAATGGCTTTTTATCTTGTTAAAAATAGGTCCTCAATTTGGAATATGTTGATGCTATATTTTCTAGATTGTCGCAGAAACCTAGTGAGACCTACTTTTTTCCCTGTGACAGACTTTGTGAAAGTAGAAACTACACAATGTTGTTTTGCAACTTATTAGAGAGCTTATAACTAACTTCTCTTTGATCTTACATCACAAAAAACCCCAGAAACATACCTGCAAGTAGTTCCTGCAAACATGCACACATGAGGTTTGATAAGCCACACTGTATCACGGTGCCTCAGCAGTTTAGTGACCACTCCGGTCTGGCCTTAGGGACTGGCCGACTAATACTGCAACAAACAGTAATTATAGGTCACTGTGTAATGGATGATTGTGCTCCGTAAACTCTACAGGCTGTGGTTTGTTTCAGACTCTGTGGAGGGTGAGTATATTTAACATCCAGGGGATACATTCACTGAAAAGTTTTTATGCTCATTTGCACAAACAAGAAGAGTCTGTTTATATTTTGAAATTATAAAGTCAGGGTTCCCACAGATCCTCAAGAGGCTTTAAAGGTGTTGAATTATTTAATCTACAAATAAGTCCTTAACCTCTTAAATCAACCTCTCAAAAGTCTTAAAAATGCTGAGATAAGGAAAGTAGCCCTAAAATAAAAACATCTGTTTTTCTTTATTTAAAAAAATGGTTTTACTGAATGCATCTTGCATTAATGTCACGCAGATCAGGATGGGATTCCAACAACACTCATATTTTGTTTCCACTTGGGATGCCTAGAGCAAAGGATCCACTGTCTGCTAGCTAGCAAGGCCCCTAGTGCACCGTGTTTTGAAGGAGCCTGGTCTCACTCGGAAGTTGTCGAAGTCCGGCGCCTGGGCAGTGACTTGTGGTGTCAGAAACCAACGAAAAATGGCATCCTTTAACGTCGTTAGAGTTTAACGGCACCTGGCCACGTCAGGGGGGGAACGAGGCAGGACAAGGACGAAAGTTAAGCAGACGAAAGTCCAACTGAGGCAGGTGGGAGGGGTGGTGGATAGGACTTTCACCCGAGAGAGCAGTGCTCGCATCCAAAATTCTAAAGCCAAACCCTGTTCCTTTTTCCTAAACCTAACTACGTGCTCTTGTTGCCAAAACCCAACCATGTGCGTTTGTTGTTTAAATAATAAAAAGTCAATTTGCGGTGTTGTACCGACGTAGTGCGTTTATTTTGAAAGAGGCTGTATGTAAACATTAAATTTCCTGTGAAAACAGAAGTGTATTTTGAAAGAAGACAATGCATGTAAAAGGCAGAAGTTGACACAGCATCCCTTGTGGCCAGAGGGTGGAATAACAACTCCTGAGTCCATCACGTGATGCCGTTGGGCCCAAAAAGACATTTTCCCATAGACTTGCATTGTAAAAGAGACATCTGTAAATCAGTGGGGTGCATTTTTTTTGAGCGTCACAACCCCCGTAAAATGACTTTTTTTCACTATCAGAATTTGATCCATTTGGTATGGTAACATTCATAAAATCTAGAAGAGCCACAATTGAATCATTTTATCCCCATTCAAGTTAGCTAAGCGCTAAACCGTAAGTAGCCGACTCTGCTGGCGGAAGTCTCTAATGCAGTGGTTTCAAACGGCTGGGTCGCGGTCCAAAAGTGGGTTGTGGGTTCATCCTGATTGGACAGCAAGTGACCCACAAACATGTCTATTTTGTAAAAAACCCCTCCTATTTTCAAGTACAGTGGTTTCCGACAGAGAGCTTTTATTTTGAAATGCCGTTTCAAGTTGTAGAGTGAGGAGTAACAGACAGCTTCTTGACAACATGGCCAAACGCTGAATGTATTAAACTGTGTGGACCTTGACCTAATGACTTAGGAGAAATCTGGACCAGTTGGGAACCACTGCTCTGGTGCATCACACCTAAAAAGTCATGTTTTTATGATACATTTAGGCAAAATTGTCTGTAACCCTAAGTAACGGATCATGTGTTTTTTCCTTCAATTTTGTTGATTGTAAAACTGGTCTTAAACTTAATTCAAGAGGCATTACAAAAATCTTTAAAGGTGTTAAATCTAGCTTGCCTGAAGCCGCCGGAAACCTGAAAGAGTGTCTGTTATTTATTGAAAATAAAACTGAAATAAAACAGAACAAGAGGTCTCAAAGAATCCTGGATTTTTATAATTTCACCTGCCCCTGCTGCTTTGAACTAAACTGGCTAATGTGGCCTTTTGAAAGGCCACCAAATAGGAAACCTCTTTGCATGCTTTAGCCTTAAATCCTGGGCATGCTCTGTCACCTTCCAAAAGTGCTGTTTGATTCTTCATCTGCGAGAGAAAGAAGCAAAGTGGAGGGCGAGACAATAGCACAGGGCTTATCTCATCAGTAAATAAGGCTTATTGCTTAAAGCTATAAAAGGCAGTGCTTATTGGTGATGTCATCCCTTTGTGGAAGATTGATGAAGCTTGAGGCAGGGGGCACAATGTGAGTGTGAATGTGTATGAGCGTGGAGGAGGAGGAGGCCTAGTGCACCACACTCAAGAGTTTCTAACTTTCCCCTGCAGAGTTTGATATAATTTAAAATGTATGACATATATTTTAACTGCTGCTGCACTAAAATTGCAGTCTTTGGAGGTAAACTAACCCAAATGTACTTCAAAGTTCCATCTGGCCAGGGGGCTTTTATCCTTGCCCATGAGAGCGGTTGATGTTCTGTGCATGTAAACGTGCAGCTTTGGGTAAAGGTGGGGACAGCTTGTGTCCCCCATTATTGTCTGGTTGCATTTACGTGGGTCCAAGGGCCCACTGTGTCTTTTCGGGTTACTTTCTCATCATTTCTCCTAATGTAGAGACCCACAGGGTTGGTGGCAAGCGCACAATGCAGCTGTTGTATGGTTACTGTCAGCTCTCTCAAATAAGGCTTCCTGTTCATTAGACTTCTTTTCACCTCCGCACAATGCGCCGGCTTTGCAGCAATAGTGAGTCGACGCCCATCTCTTCAATGCCATGTGAATAGTTCTAAATAGTGTTTATGCAAGCCATTGTTGTCTATTGTGTGCCCGGTCTTAATGCACAGTGATTTGCCTGCTTTTGTAGCCTGGGATACATTATCTTGCCTATGTGGCTTCAGATGCATGCCTGGCCTTTGAGCCAGTAAACAGTCTAAAAGTTAACTCCCAATGGACAATGCTGGAGATGCCTGATAAAGTGGGACAGAGTATACTAAATGTCCCTCTGTAATTACTCAAACGGCTTCTTCCTCTGCCGAGCGCGTATCCGTTTGAAACTTTGTAGTGCCATCACGTAAAAAAGTCACACCTCTGTAATTTAATTTTTGGAACATAGACGCATTTTTCCTGTGTTTTTTCCCCCATTTGGGGAAATTTGATTTGATTTCAGTTTATGGTCAGAAAAATATTCTGAAATTTGTCTCCCAGGACGACAACTGTTTCACATAAATACACATAAGTAAAAAAAAAAAAATAAAAAAATTAACCAAACAACAAAACCATACTGCAAATATAACATTAGACATTATAAAAAGTGGATGCAGTATAAAAAAATGAACATTCCTATTACACTTAGTGTTTGACACAGATACTGAGGCTACTTAGAAGTCATACTGTGATTTAATAGGGCAACACATTCTCACTCAGACGTCGTCACATGTCACCGCCTGGTCGTTGACTTTCCATGTCGTCATATAATGCGCAAGGCAGCCTGGGTGTGTATGTTGTTGGCTGCCCAAGCACAGGTATTGGACGATGAATAGGTTTATGGACTGAGGAAAGAATGAGCCAGCCTAACTTTCACATGAACAGAGAGACAACTGTGCCATGAAACAATTTCATGCTACGTAACGCTCTGTATTATAGATTTAAAAACCATATCGGGATCTGTTTGTGCTCCAAATTACCTCAGTCTCCCAAAATATTAATAGCACCTTGCTACAAATAGGATCTACATGTGCACTCCAGGTTAAAGCAGTGTCAGAATATTTAAAAGAGAGAAAACAATTAAAAGAAAGTTTGGAAAAAAAAGTCAAACTTAACCTCAAAGCTGATTTTAAATCATAATCTGCAAGGATTATTCTCTTTTTTTAAATAAATACATAGTAAAGTTGATGCTGTTGCTTTGCGAGATTAGACTGACACTATCTGTTGCACATCTGGTGAAGAAAGTCCATTCAGTGGGGAGATGCATTTAAACCCTGTGTCTTTATTCTCCAGACTGTCAGTGTGAAAATGAAAGGGTAATACAGACAGACAGCCGGGTGGATAATCTGACACACGTCACAGTCAAAAGAATAAAAACTTTTAAATCTTGAAGATAATGTCAAAATGATATGTCTTGTAATGGAAATTTTATGTCTCGTGACTCCCGTCGGGAGTTACTTTAACGTGGGTTTCTGTGTGTTTGTACCACAACTTTATCGATTAAGCTGATAAACAGCAGAGAAATTGAGCATTTTGATTCAGTTTAGGTGCATTTTGCTTTGTGCTAATATGGCTATATATTCTCTTTGTTCTCTGTTCTCTGGTTTCAATTGCTACTCTACATTTGAACTGTGTAGTTATCTTGAGGATGCTGCCAGAGCACTTGGAAAATCAGTTAAGTTTGATTAAAGGCGTCTATCTCCTCAAGGAAGAAAAAAAAAAAGTCGGCGGCACCTGAAATGTTTTTCCAAAAGAAAACAAAATCACCCTGAAAATTGAGAGAGCAGGAATGGCCAGCATATTATAGCCTTCATCTGTTTGTGGCATTGTTCTAGAGAGCGTATACATCACCTCCAGAGAGTAACCGATAGGCCCGACCATTCACTTCTTGGATAGATGCACAAAAGCAGAAGATATCTGCGGCACAGATTACATTATACTCATTTCAAAAGCATTCACAGTCAAGTATGCAGAACAGGAAAAAAAAAGAGATGCTTTTAATGCCGGCCAATGATTACAGGCGAGTGATGTAACTGATAGTTGGCCCGTTATTGTTCGGAGATTTGGTGTGTTTGACCCCCTGAAGCATTCTGCTGCCAAGGGAATTTAAAACAACCTTTGGACTCGGAGGAAAGGAATGTTATGATTGCTCTCGGTGACACTGATACAACGCTGTCACATGGCTGACTCCAGACTACAGGAGAGGCTTCGCCGTGACTGAGACGAGTCTCGCTGCACGAACACTTAGCAGCAGGCGTTTCATTAACCTGTCAGAGAGAGGCTAGATGTTGCTTTGTCTTTGATTGCCACATCCCCTTACTCTCATGCTGCTGCTTATACGTTTGACCTCCATTAGCCCACCAGGTGTGTTTCACATTTTATTTAATGAACTGTAGTCACTGCCGCCAACAATACTCCTCGAAGCAAGTTTTTTTTTTCCTCACACCAAAAGTAGTGATGTTGACTCGCGTTGCTCCTGGGCTGATATTTTCATTAAAGGCCCTCTTATCAAATAATGAAATGAAGAATCTGTTTCTTGCCCAATGCTATTACCTCCCACAAATCAAAAGGTTTCCAGTGTAATGTCTTGCCTCCCATGCCAGTTAATTAGGTAGCGCTGTGCTACATACTAATGCTGCTTTCATGAGAATAATCTGAGACAATAAACCTGTCTCTTTTGTGTCCTTCCGCAAGCCCTCTTAATTAATACCAGCAAATACAAACCGAAGTTAATTGAAATTTGAACATCCCATCTTTATAGTTTACAATAACACAATCGCTAGTGTTTTGTTGCCGTTGTTGAATTACTATAATAGCCGGTATCATATCTCTATTTAGTATTTCATTGATCGCTCTGAGGGATGCAGCAGAAATATAAAAGAAAGAAATGTCTTAACCATGAGTAAACACAGGAGGCAATATATGCAACCCCGACATTGATTCCGACCTAGACATTAATATTCACACTCCTCCAGATAATCAAAGCAAGGTGTGCATGATTTGTTTTCATTGATTAAGTGACATTCCTCCGGCTTCTCACACCATGGTTATTAATATAGTTTGCATTGATATTATTTCTGCATTAACAACAATTTCAGCAAGTGAGCGAGATAACGGGACGGATGCAAAAGAGTAGCGTCTCGCTGGCAGGGAGCTTTAATCAGAGCCCCCCCTTTTGATGCAAAATCTTTACAACTTTAATCAATCTTTATGGACGAGCTTTTCAAACTGTATGCAAGTTTGAATAGCATAGTTTTAAAGAGGCTGTGCCCTCCTGTCAGATATCGGATGTGTTTTGCAAATTACAAATCCTTCTAGGAATATGAATTAGGTTGTGCAACTCCGAGTGTCCCCCCCCCCCCCATTCATGCCGCACACAGTTCAGATTTCACTTTACATGAATTCTTAGTACTAATGTAATCAGGCCAACAATTCCCAACTAGCGTGGGATTGTAGTACACAGAGCCCACAACAAAGCATAATCTGGCACGCTTCTATTCCAGTAGGATTTTTTTTTGTCCTCACACTTCTTTTGTCACATTGGCCCATGAACAGAAATAGCTAAACAAAATAAATAAATAGATAAACAGTGGGTTGTCTTTATAGCCTTTATGCAGTGATATTTCTGAGCCAAGAACATTTCTGAAGTTAACAGTATTTATGTTCCGGTAGTGTTGGTCACAGTCTGTCACACATTATTTGCATCTGCATGTCCGATTAACAAATATGACATATTCCTAAGATCAGGCTCCTAGCACTCTAACCACCCACCATGGCAATTAACTGTCTACTAAGCTAACAAGCGTAACACACATGCCTGATGCAAGCCAGTAGAATATCAAGCTCCTAGATGTATCCCCGTTTACCCTGTGGTGCCGCTGTGAACACGCAGTACACATGTGCAGGGGTAATTTCAAATTAAGTTGCGTCTCTGGACTGAGGATCTTCAGCCTCATCAGTTTCGCTCCTGGTTTGACGTCGGAGTGCGAGCCGCATTTAAAATTCACAGGAGATAGAGAGAGCTGTCGCCCATGTCAGGGACTAGAGAGACCTTGTCAGGGTGAAAAGAGTCTGTCGAACAAATTCAGTGCTTCTGTGTGTCTTGAGGACTGTTAGTAGTGAACTGAAACTACAAGACTCAAGGAAAATTGTCTCGGATACAAAGGCTGCCACGTAAAAATACATACGTAGAGCAGAAATACACGTAAAGTCCCTTTAGACACATGCAACACTGTCCCTGCTGACCTTCACACTGCTCAGGGTTGTCATCACTGCTTCGGCAAGAAAAGAAAAAAAAGCTCGATAATGCCCGAGTACCTACAAAGACAGACTCGTAGATAAGAGCAAAGAAAGGCCACACACACAACATCCATTCATTCTTATGGTGAGTCAGGTCATAGAGGGCAACTGGATTTACAAGAGGTAAAAAAAAAAAAGAGAGACCACTTATGACATGTCTGTCATCACGAATACAATAACTCAAATACAACCCTGTGTGTTTGTTCCAACATGGGGTCTTAAGTGCTGTTGCTGGAAATGTAGATCCATGGATGTCATTTCACCGTTGGGTTCAAGGATTATATCCAACACAGCATCTGAAGGTGGAGCGGTTTTGTAGTAAATCCAGACAGTTTTTTTTTTTACAGCACGATTGCCACCAAACTAAACTATCTGTTCTACTTGTTTCAAAAAAAGCATTGACCGTCGGGGCATAGCCAATATGGAGGTTAATCCATTCTAGTGTCTATACTATGGGATGCTTATGGAAGCATATTTGCTTAGGGCAGCCATGCAAATTATTACTTACTGCCCTGTAAGCTGATAACACAAATTAGATACCCATTAAAGTTGAACAATGTATATAGAATGAGAAAAGATTGCAAGTGATACCTGAAGGGATGCTTAAGTCGTATGGCACTAAAATATGCCTCATGCTTGCAAACTTCAAAAGTGGAGAGATGTTTATCCTTGGGATTGGAAGATGCATAATAGTAATCTCATATGCACAGAGGCAGCTGCCAGGTGGAGGATAGCACACTGCATGTTTATGAATAGAAATCATTACAGGGACTGGGGAGCATACCGGCATGGACCAGTGACACAGAACTTTTTTATCATCTACCCGCGTTCACTACAGCACTTAAAAGTTCATGTGCTGAAATGTTTAGTATGGCATTAGTTGAGCTGTGGTCATTTTGTGCTGCATTGGATTTTTGTTGAATACAAGCAAGTGTAAAAGTCCCTCTAACTTGAAGTCCTGACCTGAATGTGGGTTTGGAGTCGAGAACAACGAGGCTGTTAATTCGATCCCGCCACCTGAGGGGCCTGTGAAATCAGAAACATGCCAGCTTTAACAGCAGCGCCACAACTCCACTGGGCTTCTACTTTCACTAGCCTCTGCTCTTATCAGATGAGCCACTCTAATTCATGTGCCAAACACCTCTCTCTGAGGGCGAACACAAATGCACAGCAGCTTTTTAAGAGGTGGAAACGCTGTTAGTGGTGCGTCAGACGAGAGAGGAAGTGCTCCAGGCCTGTTTTGGGACCCTGGCTAATTCTACCTTTTGACTTGCCCGTTGTTGTCTTTGAGCCCCTTTCCCTTTCTGCTCCTCTGGCCGGCTGATAGTTAGGGATTCATCTTAAAACCCTCCCCTTTGTCTGACAGACCGTGGAGTCAGCAGTTATTCTTCAACTGACGAGTTTCAATGCTCGGTGGTGAAAGAGATGAAGCTGAAACACAAAGGCAAATTAAGGGTACAAAAACACTCGCCATTGTCCCATTGTTGAGGGTCACAAATCGTCAAGTAAAAGCAACACAGCGTGGTTGAAATGTATTCGCCTCCATCCCTTCGCCCCCCCTCCCACCCTCCCTCCCTTCTCCTCTCTTTATATTCATTAGATTCATTATAGGCCACAAAGGATTGCCAACAAAACAGCTTGTGATTTTAGTTGAATTCATCCCCCTCTGAGGCCTGCAGGGAAATTAAAGTAGGTGACTATCACTGGAGGGGGAGCAGGCTTGACACATCTGAAGCTTTCAGTGATGCTAATAGCCAAGCGTATCCAAAATACACAGGAGCTGACCTCAAACAGATTGTGGGGGTTTAAAATCATTAGTTTGCAAATGAAGCAAAAGTACATTGGTTCTATGGTAGAATCAGCCCACTCTGAACCTTTGATTAGTGTTTGTCAACTCCCCTTTCTCTTCATACTCCCCCGCCCACTTGCAATCCAGAAATTAATAAAGGAGACATAGCGACACTTTGGAGGGAAACGCTTGCATCTCCAGCACCTGTTAAACAAATGCACTTAAGGCAGGAATCAAATTGCAGGCAGGTTTAAATTGGTGTAAAATCTTCATTTAGATGATGTCCCCGGGGCCTGCTTATTACTTGAGATTTATATAGCATTAGTTCTGCCTCGCAAATGTGGTGCACCATTCCACCTCAGTGAAATATGAAGAGGTTTGATAAAAAGCTACAACAGATTCTCTCATTAAAAAAACCTAAACCTTTTAAAGATTCATTAATTTAACTTGTGGCATGCAGCTCTGACATGCACAGAGTTCTGTGCTTGTGCCCTTGAGCGCTGTATGTTATACGGCGTAAGATGTTGCTGTGGCTCGTTGTCGGCACAGGTCTCTGAGAAGAAGTGCGCTGACAAATTAAAGTACCTCCAACGCTGAATGCATCTCATTGCATCGCAGATGTTCATTTTGACGCGTGTACTGATACTAGAATAAGCTACCTATAAGGGATTCTGTGGCGTTCTTTGCACCTGTTTTTGAGTCAGAATCTGAAGTTGGTCACACTTGCTATCACATGTCATGTCGCCGTGAATGGCACACATCACGGTGAAGGCTGGAAGGAAACAACCACAAAGGCATTTCATTTGTAGCAGTGCCCCTATTGAGTATGTCTGTTTCAGTCACCAATCTGTTTTGTTCTCCGTCCCTTTCAATTTGTTTACATTTGGCCCCTACTGGAGAGGGACAGTCTATTGATTTATTGTCCCTGCTTCCTGAGAGTGCCGTTAGGAGTGCACAAGGCACCCCCCTCCCTCCTTGCCCCCCCCCCCCCTCTGTCTTCAGGCCCTGCTCTTACATTGTGTCGCCTGGTTGCTAGCCTCTGTTACAGACAGGCCAGGGAAAGGCCTTGCCCGAGCATCACAAGGACCCCACAGGGAAAAAAATCCTCAGCCGCACGAAGGCCTGAGAGACAGCACGGCAGCACAATGAATAGCAGATGTCGTGGAACATTTGCCTCCCACAGAGGGCTTTTTGTTAAGATCCTTACATGTCCGTTTTGTCCTGATATCACATCGATGTGTGTACAGATAATATACAGGAAAATTAAAATGTGTGCACTATGCATATGAGCATGTATATTCATGTAAATGTATATATATAATATATGTATACACTTGTATATATGTATGTATATACGTGTATGTGTTTTTGCCTCATGTGTGCACACAGTCATTTTTTCTTCTATCAGGGTGGTTTGTATTCATGTTTTGTGACATCTCCTTTTGCAGATGGATATTTTTTATGAAAAGCATCTGACTGAAATTCTACAGAACAATTTATATGAGTCAAAAGAACCGTTTCAGATGAAAGTTGAAATGCTATTGTAAAATGGCCTTTCACTCCTCCCGCTTGAAGATAAACAATTTCCCATGAATATATGGCCGGGCCCCCTATCTATCACCGAAATCAGAATGTGTCCCATACTGAGCCTATTGTAGTCTATTAAAAGAAATCCTTCCCTGTGGCAACCATTTTGCAGGTTTCAAGTAGATAAATGCCTTCCAAGAGGGATAAGAATGCATTTCTACAAAACTGCATTAAAGAGTAATGTTTGTCAACTACTCCGATAAAAACTTCACAGTCACAATTCTTTTTAGAGGCGGCAAATGCATTGGCAATGTGTAAAGCTGATTGGTCTGGGGAGGCTGCCTACAGGTTAGCAGGCCTCATTTCCAATCTCTGACAGCAATATGTGTCGCCGTGCGCTTCATCCCGATTGCTCATGTTCAACACAAACCATGGTCACTCTATATATGGAAATCTCTGTCTTCAGGGCGAAAAAAAATTAAAAAGGTGAGATTGGCACTTTAACCTCCATGCCCCCCTGAAAATATGTTTTAGTCTGATACATTATACTACTGCGAATTATTTATCAAGAAGATACAAGCTTGATATTTCAAAAAAATAATGAGATGTTGAGGTGGCAGCTGGAATGTTCTGGTCCAGCGAGCAGCATCTATGAATCGGGGGAAATGAAGTAAATATGGCTGGCTGGGACACGCCATGTGCAGAATGTAGAAGAGTGGAGTGCAGCGTTTAGGTGGCGCTGACCAAAAACTTAAAATCTGTCCTTTGTCGCTGTCTTTTAGCCTTTTTGTGGAAAAGTGTCACTGGATGTAGTCATGAAATACCTTTAACAATTGCATATGTGTGAATTCAGGTTTTTTAAAAGAAGTTTGCCTAAATGGTTAAAGTGTTTGAATGCAGATAAAGATCAGACTTGTTCGAAAATAGAAAGTGAATTACTTTAAAAAAAAAAAAATAGAAAAAAGAAAAGTCTCCTTTGTGGCTATCAAACATCTCAAAAGACGAGAGTTTTTTAACGTGGAGCCTGGAATCTATCAGGCAAAAACAAAACGAGTGTTGTGCTAAGTTGAGTTGAAAGAGCCCACCTGTCGACACGCTGCATTCAGAGAACAAGTCATCCAGTTGTTGTCGTTCATACAAAGCGAGTGAAGAGAAGAAATCTATTCACACACTCTGAATACAGTTGAAGTGTGTCTCTCCTCAGATGACTGTTATTTAAAAGAACAAAACGGAGTAAGGCTGTGTATTAATTCACTTCAGACCCTGTCAGTCAGTGCTTTCACTCCACTGTTAGTCCCTCACGCTTTGATGAACACACAGTAATCAAGGTGAACCACGACTTGTTTGAGTTTTTTTTTTGTTTTTTAAAGCAGCGAGTAACATGTTTTTCTTCACAAACCATTTATATCCGCATAATGCCATTTAAACCCAAGACGTGATTTTTAGAGAGATGATTGTACTCTGAAATAATTATGAAATTGTTCTCTTTATTGTGCCCTTTGTAAATTTAAATATTGCTCTGTCAATATATGTAAAGTAAGTATTTATTTAATGTGCGATGGAGACGTCAGGCTTGTGTGATGTATTTCAACTTGTTGACTGAATTAAGTAAATCAAATGACAAGGAAAAAAAAATCGGTTTATTTCAGCGCTTTCACCCTCCCCACCCCAAACTCTTGTCTTTGTTTTGATTTATTTCATCCTCTCAGAACATCCCGTTGCTTTTCAGGGCCCCCTTTGTTCTTGGTGAAGGGGTCTTTTATTTGGGAGAAATCTCCCATCTCAGACCAGCGCTTTGCCTTGATGCAGATCTTCATTAATCTCCGGGGCCGCTGTGGGCTCTACAGCAGCCTGCCGTTTTGATGGGAATTGAATTTGATACCGTATTGTGGCTTGTATGGGAGCTAACAATGGCCTGTGTTCCTTCCTGTGTCTGTGCACAATCAGAGAGACCCAATTAAATAATTTGGTACAATAAAGGGGAACAAAAGGATACCCAGGCATAAAGTGAGGGCTTCAACATTTGCATTCTACCTATTTCTGTATCATGTTAATTAATTCGCTTTGAAAACACAGGGGGAGGCACAATGGAAAAACAGTGCAGCTCATTTCAAAGTATGTCTGAGGATGCTTTATATTCAGGTGACATGCCAAATCAACATTTTACAATAGGAAAATCGCATTTTTCTCCGGAGCGCCAGAAACAATCAAAAAGTGACTTTTTTTGAAATTTGAATACAGTTTTCACATAAGCAAACTTTATACTTTAAAAGCCATTATTCCAAAATCCCATTGTGTGTTTTTTTTCCTGTTTTGTGGCAAATTATAAAAGGCTCTTCTGTAGCTCTGATAAATAATCCCACCTCTGTTTGAATAGAATAATTTTGCATCTAAAGTGACTGTGACGATAACCTGCTCTTAATTAACAATGTGTGAATTGTGTGATATATAACTGCTTTTGTTGACGGCAATATGTCATATTCAATGAAGGGTAAATGAATTATCCACGAGTGGCCCCATGATAAGCGGTGATGGGACCCATATGGAGCTGTCAGTGGACCGCTGGTGGGCTCTCCTAGTCCAGCCGCTGTAATTGAAAGAAATGAGCCATGGAGCTGACACATTAGCAGTCTCCCCAGAGATGGACCACACAGCACACACACACTGGCTTGAATATCCACACACAGACACACACACACACACACACACAAATTCTCACTTTTTATACATTATCTATATAGACTCTATCTCACTGAAAGTATAACCCACACAATGTCAGCCAGGCTGACGCAGGACAGCGCCCTACTGTAAGTGAGACGGGTGTAAGATTGGGTAGGTCTCCGTCTGGGTTAAGGGGATAATGAGAAACTGCCCTGCAGTGAGTTAATCAGCTCATCGCTCTCCCAGCACTGCCATTTATTTGCTGTTTATTCCCCAGCACAGGGCCCCCAGGGGGAGGCCTGTCTGTGAGGCAGCACCTGCAGCTTCCCCGACGCCTGATTTAGTGCTGTAAATGCTGCTTGTGGGCCAGATTACGCTGGACAGTGATCAAACCTTATTTGCACTCTGATTAGACAAACTGCTCCCTGCACTGACCAGGCTGAAGCAATTCTCCTTTAGCAATTTTATACTGCTGCCCTGCGTAAAAATGATTAACACTGCCGGGATAAATGTGGCAGCCGTTTACCACAGACATATTCCTGCACAGCCTCCATTCTGAGGCAGGTATCAGTCCTACTGCTATAAGCCAACTATTATAATCACAGCTATGAAAAGGCACTTAATATTCATTAAAACCTTATGGAAGTAATCACAGAACTTACACTGTGTCTACAATTGGTCACAACAGAGTAAGCAAAGAGGCATTACCATTTATTGTCAATGCATATTTCCTTTGGTATGTCTGGCTGATTCAGTAAAAAGAAAAGTTCTGTAATTCACCTCTCAGTATCTCTCAGACCACTTGACATTTAGCCTAAAACAATGGATGTGTTAACTGCCATTGTTCTTCTGAATTGTGCCCAGTAGATCTTGAATGTATCTTTAATCATTCAGGCAGATATAGCATTTGAAATAACAAACTGTAACACAGAAGACAGCATGAAATGCATGTTGTATAAAACATAGGGGTTAGACAAAGAAATGCAAACACCTGCTTAAAAGGATCTTGAACCTGGAAGTCACCTAGCCCTAGTCCACATCGACACATATTTTTGAAAACTTTTCCCCTGTTATTTCTCCAAAAAAAAAAAAATCCCATTCTCACAAGAACTGCTTGTAAAAAAAAATTCCCATCGATGAAAACGTAAAACACGACTGAAGCGTTCCAAACCAATAGGTGGCGATATAACCGTCAAAACCACACAAAGAAGAAGAAGTTTACTCATTCGACATCTGGCTGTAGTGACTTCCATATTGCATTCCTATACCTCAGTTACTCTCTATATAACTGTACATTTATGTGTAAATGTAAAAAGTCCTGCTAGCAACATCTGTGCCAGTAATATGTTGGTCACGTCTGCCATTTCATGTGACGCCTCACATAGGAGATAACGGCACACACTCTGACATCACAGTTTCCTCTGTCTAAACATCAGCACTGAAAACAGATTTCTGAAAATCTTCCCCCTGCAAGCAGTTTTACAAAAGACCTTGAAAATGACCTTGCCACCAACCTACGCCGAGCTACACTTTCAAATATACCCACGTATGTTTGGATAAGGCCTTTATCACAAACATCACAAAGGTGAGTTATGTTAGTGTAAAAACAACTTTTAGAACTAAAGCAGAGATCTACACCAAGCAGCAACCTTCAGGGCCAAAAAAAAAAAAAAAAAATTAAGTCAACATGAAAAAACGCCAAAAACTGTAGTTCATTTAATGGCCACTTGAGGCTGGCTCCAAAAGTGAGTCAACCCCCATAGACCTCGATGTGAAGATGCCCAACTTTATAGCAGAAATGAGCATGTTTACAGCCTGGTACAAAAACAGTTTTAATGTCAACATTCAGGACATGATGTCAGAACCCTTCGCTCATCCACAGCTCCAACCTGTCCTCCAAATACGATCAATTTCTGTCTCCAAAAAACCAAGATACCAATGCCTGAAATCGCTTCAAAACTGGAGTCCACAAACCGGTAGTGATGTTACAGTGGCTGTGTCCATTATTTTAAAGACTATGGTAGTGATACTCAACATGCAGTCCATGATGATGTGCCAGGTGGCCTGCCAACCATTTTCTAATGTACAATAAATTATAAATTATTTCACATTGAGATTTTTTTTTTTCTTTTGGACTTTTTGTCCCTCCGACAGACGTCCTGGCTAATTATTTCTACATTAATTATTAGTGTTTGTTTATTAACAGGCCAGTGGTCCCCTGGCATTTTGCAGAAGTGGCTCCTGGGCAAAGCAATTTCAGTATCCCTGCTTTATGGTCCACACTAGCATAGCAGCACTTTGGATTTTCAAAGCAACCTGTACACTACTAATAAAGCCCAAACCCTCTGCCCACATTAAAATGCACTCATCAAAAACTGCTTATTCATTTAGCTAACTAGCATTCAAGCTAATCTGACCCAACTTTGCATCAGTGTTTATAATTTTAAAGTTGTTATTTCAAAGTTTTCTTCACACACAGCAAAACTGAATTTAAATTATATAAGGCATTGCTTTGTATTATTTATTACATTGTTATTTACATTGGATTTTATCTAACCCCTATGTGCAGCCCATGCGTATGCACACACGCGCAGACACACATTCACGTACTCCAAAGAACAGACAATACATCCTGTAACCTTCAAACGTATTGTGTTTAGAGGAGGTCCCCTGTTGCATTCAGAGTGGAAGGCTCTCCAGCTCGGTCATTGTACAGCAGATTTTCATGCTTTAGTGCTACACAAAGCCTGCTCTTTCCACCAAATGATCAGGCCATCTTAAATGTTGCACCTGAGACTGAATAGGTACGTATGTAGTGCATTGGCAAGGTCTCTTTTCTTTCATCTACTTCTGTGCAGAGGCTAGCAAAGTATTAATGAAACCGTTTTCTGATCTGCTCTCTTTACCCTGATCCTCCCCCCAGAATGCCTCTCTATCATTTTTCTAGTATTTACTGTATTACCATAACCCTGATGCAAGGCCCATTTAGAATTGTGCTCGAGCGACTGGGAGGCATATTAAGGCAAAGGTGAATTATTGTGAAGAAAATGTACAGTATAAACAGCTGAAAAGAATAGAGGGCAATGCTCATAATGGAATCTGAAAGCTTTCATTTTTTCCGTCATTGTCTCTCCTTCCTTCTCTAAACAACCTTCCTTTTTTTCAGCTATCAGAGCAAAGTTCTCCGAGAGAAAATGAAGTGCATTCATGCATCCTGAAAGAGGCTTTTAAGGTTGAGTACAGCTCAAACAAAAAGGAAGGTGAGCTACGGCTGGACTGAGTATGACTCAATGTTTATAACCTTGCCGTGCAGAATTCAAGAATGCTGGGGAAATGAATGAAGCTGGCTATAAAACACATCCAAGCCACAATGCTGGGAAACTTATTGGTATTCATTAACACGCTTTGTCCAGGTTGCTAAAGTGATGTGATGTGTTGTAGATTTTGTGAAATGTTTGCGGATAATTACACTCAAGTACTCAGAGCTGCAAAGTATCGCTGTTGAATTCGAGTTGGCGAACTGACAATGGCGAAGCTGATATTTTTTAAAACATATATTTCTTTTTGGGGAGATTCTTTAGAATGGTATTATTGTATTTTTATTGATTTAGAGCGCGCAAAAGATATGCATCTTGAAGATGAATGTATGGTTGCGATAAGATACAAAGAGTATTTTTCTTAGCTGTCAGGCCCCCTCCCATTGCTCCCAGCCCCTTTCTCTCTTCATTTTGCTAACTGGTGCTCAAAGCCTCTCCTCCGCTGACCAAGCATCAGCTTCCCTGTGCTGATAAATGGGCTTCTTTGAATTGATGGCAGGCTGGAGGAAAAAGAGATAATCCTAGATAATGTGGACACAGTTTTCATTTCTTGTCACCCAATTAAACTGCAATTATCCCAAGTGCAGGAGAGGAGAAAAGTGGAAAGAATGGCCAAAGAATGGGAGAGCGAGGCTCCCTGGGACACTCTCTACCAGACACATTAGCCCAGATTTGCTCCATCCTGATAAAAGAGACCCATTTCTTGCACTTGGCAGTGCACAGCGAGTGGCAGACCAGCTGCAACCTGGGGTTTAGAAAAGAATGCCTGTGCAATGTTTGTGCCATGCCTCAAAGTGGCTGGGAAGAAAAAGATCAAAATGTATACAGGTTGTCGCCCTATTAAAGCACTGTGGCTTTTGTATGGCGCTCCATGCGTCTTTAGCCGAGGACATCAAGGTTTTATCCCCTAACAGCCCGTATAGATTTTTTATATTATTATTATGCAAATGTCCAAGACACATTGTCGGGGAGAACAAGTGTGTATTTTGTGAAACCTTTGTCATCGCTGACTGATCAATGTAAGAACCCTGGAGCTGACTACACAGGGGTTCGAAGACCTTCAAACAATCCCTTAGCATATCCAAAAGTGCTTTGACCGAGAGCTTGTGTGCACCTACTGTTCCTTAAAAGAATCGACCACTGCTTTAAAAAAAGGGACGCTTCCTCCGTGAATTGTTTGCCTCCAGATGAATCGAGGCTGGGTGAAACTCTCCCCTGGCACAAAATCTAAGAAGTAAATTAATGTCTTTTGTAATTACAGTTCCTCTTAGTAATTATCACCCTGGACAATTTATGGATTAACATATTGATTTCACTTGACCCTTGCCAAGGCTTAATTTGGACAGGGAAGATCCTTTTTGGCTTGTGCTGCCAAATGCAAGCAGCCCTCAGGGGGGAGGAGGCCCCGCTGGAGCTTTGCTCTTTAGGCGTGTCACAGCATCTTTAGCAAACGTCCCATGGGACGATGATCTGACTCATAAAGGGTCCTGGCCTTTGGCTCGGCTATCTATTCAGAGTGTAGCTCTGCACGGGTATTGACTTTAGCCAAACATAAAAAAAATAAAAAAAACTGCAAGAGTGAGAACTGAGAGGAGCATTCGTAAGAGTAATTCATTAATCTTCACGCAGGCGATTAGCGCTTTGAAGTCTTTGATTTTGAAAAGCCGTGCTCCTTGCTTTACTATCCCTCCCCTCACAGGCTGTTTAGATAAACATTGGAAATAAACAGATTAGTTAAAATCATTAGGCAAACATCTTAACACACAAACACAGGCTGCCTGCTTTGGAATGCTGATAAGTGTAACCCCTCTGCAATGGCGTCTAATGATGGCATCGCGCGTGCTGCGTGCACAGATTCGCCGTCAGTGGCAGTAATGCATTGCTGATTATGGAGAGGGGAGAATACTCTGTCAAAATATGATCAATATTTCCTATAAGTGCCCCCGGCTGCTCTGCATGAGTAATGGCCTGATTACGCGAGCAACACGAGAGAGGCTAGTGTGAACGCGGCCTCTCCACTGCTGTGTCCATCAAATAATGAGATCACCTGAGACAGCCCACTGTCACCGCGCCCCCCTCCCCGCCCACCCCCCGAACAGGACGTGCTGACAGGACACTTGCCCTCCCATTGATCATATTGTCATTCAAGCCGGTGCTTTAGGAAACACATGTACACACACACATTCACACACACACACACACCCACACCCACGTGGTTGGGTACACACGGCAAAATGCAGTGTAAATATCACTCATCTTTTCCTGTTTTATGTGTCTGGTATAATGAAGTCCAGTTCGGAACGGCCACATGTTTTGTCCCCGCGGTATGTCAGACAACACCGCCATAAAGGGCTCACCTAGAGAGATGTGTGACATTCAGCCGCAACAATGAGCCATCTGCAGGAATTCACTCATTTCACTCTTTTGAAAAGTGGGACTTTTTTCTCTCTTGCTCTCTCTCAATGACATGGTTATTATCTTGGTCACTTAATCTCCTCAAATAAGATTGATTTGTCCTTTCAGGCTGTGTAAGAGTGCCTCTGTCAGAAGGCGCTCAGGCCATGGGAACCATAGAGTTCCAATGCATCCCCACAATTTTCCCATTTGATGGAGGTCACAGTCACTCAGGCTGCTTCTTTGACATACTGATGAGTTGACGCACAAAGGCCCTTTCATTGTTACAAGTGATAGAGAAGAGCACGACCACGGGCACAATACCAGACAGGAAAAGATGCCGGGTTGTGAATGTGTCATGCAAATGCAGACACGCACCCTGAATTGTCCGATAATTATATACTTATATACTCATTTTTAAAGAACTTTTACAGCATTGTCTTTAAGCAGTGTTTAAGAAGTAAGCAAGAAAAAGACAGTAATAACACATGAACACTGACATTTACACCCCTCTGTGTTTTTAAGATACTTGAGATAAGTTGGTAAGAATTGTCATTTCAATACTTGTCCACTAAATCCAACACTTAATGCTGTGTTGAGAACTGTAGTGCTCGCTGAAAGAAATATTTCTTCACAGCATCATTTGGTCCCACTGCCAAGGCCAGTGTTCTGGTGCAAGCTTAATTAAATTATCCCCCTTTCTTTCTTTGGTGTAATTTTATTTAGCCTGTTTTTCATAAATCAGTTTCAGTCACTGTGAGGTCTCACCGACAATGGGTAATGATTTACACAAAAGCCCAAATAAATCCCAGAAGGTCATCTTCCACAGCAGACCCTAAGAATACTTTTTAACAATTCGGCAATTTGATTTGATCATATTTAACTTTCACTTTTAATTTCTGCAGACCCCGCGCATTGATAGAGGTGCTTAATTTGAATAAATCTTGACCCCTTCCCTGTTATAGTGTTTTCACCTTCTGTTCATTCAAGCCAGACGAACACAAATCCACAGATTCAGTCTTTCATATGCTATTCATAACATCAGGGAGACATGCAATAAGGGTCAGAGGTGGTTAATAAGCTGGAGGCACTAAACTGTCAACTTTTGTATGAGTTCGTTTGATGTTGTGTGCAATGTTAAAGATGAACAGGTCACCCTCTGGATTTTTTTTTTTTCTCTCCTCCACTCTGAAGGACGATGGCACACTATGAAAGCCCAAACAGCATGTTGCTGTGCTGCCATGGGTTCAAGGAGATTGGATCACTTTTTGTTTGTGAAGCGGCCTCAATTCAGCTTCCACATAAAGAGCGAGAGACTAGGAGAGGACTGAGAGAGAGCAGTCTTTGTAGGGTTGAAGGGAAAGGGTGGATAAAAAATTGCCTTGGTGCATCAGTTTTCTCTGATCCCAACTGGAACTATAAATGTATCTGAGAGATGAGCTATCTGTGGCGGGCTGTGCCACAAGCAGGCCTTTTCTTCCCTCTGTCCCTATGATGAGTTAGCAGGACCTGCAGTGATAAAGCTGATAGAGGGGGCCGCTATCAGGTGGCAGTCTGGGTAATTACAACTCTCTATTTGGGGCTTTGCAGCGATGCTGTGGCGATAAGGGGAATATAATGAGGAAGAAAGGCCGGCGATAATGTATCCGCTAAATGGTTCAAAATAGTCTATCATGGGAAAAGTCATCTCGGCGCCTGGAGGGAAACAAGTATCTGTGGATTTGAACCACGGGGCTCAGCGACAGAATATGTGGAAGGTTTAAGCTAAACATACACCCTGTGGGAGGTAGCGGCAATCAGAGTTCAAAAATCTGACTTTGCACAAAGGGTAGGGTAGTTTTTTTTTTTTAATGATCGAGGAAGTCGTTTGATTGCTCCCGCTATTTTGTTTGCCCCTCGGGGTGTGGAGATATTCTGCAGTGTGAGATTATGTATAATACTTTGACAAGCGACGGTTTAAAGATGAAGGTCTTATCAACCTCGCGGACTCCACATCCTTCTGTGTAGCCATTCTCCTCCCATAATGTGCTTTCAAAGTTTGTTGTATCTGTCAGTTCAGGTCCTCGAAGATTGAACTGACAATCACTCCTCTTTCCTCCCTCTTTACCATCATTCAAGCACACACACACACACACACACACACACACACACACACACACACACACACACACACACACACACACACACACACACACACACACGCAGACACACTCCATCCTCAGGGCCATTTGCCTGTTCCACTCCCCAGTCTTTAATACACACACACACACACACACACACTGCAGTGTGTTCTATCTTGTATGGCAGTTTTATTGTGAATTACAGATTCCCTGACTGGGGATCATGACCACTATCAATAGTATTTTCACTAATGTGATTAAGTTAATACTGTGCTCTATGAGAGGATTATTTCTCAATTCCTCTTGATATGCGTAATATTTAGGTTGTGGTTGAGTAAATATTTTGGTTCTTCACCAAAATAATTCCCACTGAGACAAAGACACGAAAGTCTGCCCTAAGGAGCAATAAAGACTGTATAATTAGAATGATTAAAGAACTGCACAACTAATTTGGCACTTATTGAATATATTTTGAGAACACAACGTTCAAAATAGGTCACATATTTAAACCACAAAAAAAACACCAACTTTATTCACATTAATTATGCATTTATTCAGACCTTGTGTGTGACTCATTTGAAGTGATGCTGAAGTCGGCATTGTCTCCTTACCAATCCGATCATTATATTGCCCTGCGCTTAAGCATATTTTCTACGTATTGTGGGAGCTGTAAAGAAACCTCATTAGACAAAATGACTTCTAATCTAAATGCAATCATCTTTAAATAGTAATCAATTGGATCCCTTACAAGGCTAAACTGTTTGTCATTAGCACTTTATCAAAGGCTCACTTAAGATAAGATTCTGGAGCTAATGGCGTGTGATAGTGACAAATTGACTTTCAATACTCTCGGCATCACGCGGGGAACCCTGTCGTCCCTCTGTGTGTGTGTGTAACATGTTTGCTTTGCTTGGAAATGTGGTCGCAATTTTTTAGATTGTGTTGCTTTGTTTAAAATATCTGCGATGTGCATGGGTGTGTATTTCAGGGGACACAATATTTAGAACATTTGTCTCAGCAGCAGAGGACTTTTTATTTTGACAAAACAAAGATTGAAATGGTGCATAAAATTCACCAGAATGCAGGAAATCAAGTGTTTGATGCTCCAAATTTTCTGGCGTAGGACCCCCAAACTCCCCCATTTCATGTATGCCCCCCCCTCAATATATAATGAAACCTACGCCCTTGGTGATATGCACACCTTTGTCTTAATCTCCTGCAATTTATCTCAGCGAATGATTAATAAAAATAGGCCTCCTGATGAAAACACTTAACTGAAAATACACAGTAATTATGTCTGAAACAATATCACGTCTCTCCCTCCTCAGAGCTTCAGTAATATCATGCTTTAAATGGGTTTTTAGCAAAACTAATGGAATATTTTGGCCCAGATTTTTGCTGTTTATCTATAGTGTAAATCCTTAATCTGAAAATCAGCTGTAAAAAGTGGAGCAATTGGCGTGCTCGTACCAAAAAAACCCTCAGATGAAAATGAGATGACTACCTTCTTTCCATGTGAGGTTGCATTTGCTTCTTGCCTTGGCCCCGGCCTGCATGGGAG
Source organism: Epinephelus awoara (assembly GCA_035609425.1). Taxonomy (NCBI): domain Eukaryota; kingdom Metazoa; phylum Chordata; class Actinopteri; order Perciformes; family Serranidae; genus Epinephelus; species Epinephelus awoara. The sequence goes on from CM069307.1 coordinate 23,016,838, forward strand.
CAGCTGAAAAGGAAGGGGGAAGATCCAGGCAGAGCTGTGATCAGACAAGCAGAAAGAAACCACATCAGGTACACAATCAGGACCCCTCCCTCTCCCTTTCTTCAAAACCTCCCCGATAATGAGCAAACTTTCATGTGGCTGTAAATACTCTCGACTCTGTGGGGTTTTGAAGTGGCAAACACAAGATATTGTTGTTTACCCTGCTTGGCTTTTTTTTCCTCTTACCAGTCAAAGGAAAGCCATCTGATAGCAAGAGGTCAACTTGTGTTCCCTTGAAATCAATTTATTTAAAGACTTGATTCCCCTCCCTTCACCTCCAACGGTGCCACTTTGGGAGAATAACAGTAAACACTTTGAATAAGAAAAAAAAAGGAGCTACACATCTTACAATTATCTTTATAGATGAGGACTTTTTTTATGCAAACTGGGATTATCCAGGGATCCTCATCAACTCTCTCTATAATTTGTTGTTGCTTTCTCCTCAGAGTTAGTGGAGTGTTGAGCAGAATAAACTGTTTGGTGCTATCATGAAGATTCCTGCACCTCCAGGGGCTCCTATTTCAGAGTGATGGCTTTAGCACTTTAGAGTGAACTGTGTGCGATCTCTCCGGGTAGGAATATGTCCCCATGGGCTTGTTGTTGCTGCTGTCTGCCTTCTATTTGCATGATATTTTTCTATTCAGTCTTATCATCAGTGTGCTGTGAGGTGGGAGTGCTGGCTCCGTCTCAGAGGCTGGACCCGGGCTTTATCGGCAGGTAATTCTCCCACTCTCACTAACTCATCTTGAATTATTTAAGTGTTATTTCCAGGACCCAGGGTGAGGTAAAAAGAGGGGGAGAAAAACACAGTGTGTATTGTTGTTGGTGTTATATATTTTTTTTTCTTCTTTCTTCATTTTATCAGATCTTCATTAAAATTACTATATTGAATAAATTAATGTTTTTTTTTTCAGTCTGCAAAAATAATAAGATGTTTTGTGGAAGAGATACAACGAATCTTGACATTTTGATGAGGAGGGAACATGCTGCATGACTGCGCCTGCTCCCGTTAATACAGGCTCAACTAGGCCCTGGCATCATGTGAAATCCTCCAACACATGTTATTAAAAAAAAAGGCAAGAAAAAACGAGGCCAGGATTTAAAGGTGTTTCTCTTCTTAAACAAGCCAAAACAAAAATAATAAAATTAAGCAAAACTGCGGAGAGGAATCTGAAATAAATGATGGAATCTGCAGGGGGCCATGTGAAAAGCATGTACACTGAATTGCACACCTCTGTAACTGTCAACTCCCGATAAGAACTTCCCAGCCTAACTTATTCATATAATTCATAGCAATTTTTGCCCGTTTGTGTCATGAGAGGCTATGTGCTCCTGCGGAGTGAGTGGAGCGCTTCATTGCTGTAATGTTATCGAGGTGAATGACAAGCCGACAAAAGGGGCGCACGGTGTTGAGAGATGCTGCGCCTCAGTTTAGGCAGCAGGTTTGTCTCTCATCTGGTCCTCTCTTGGCGCGGATCATCCTCACCTTGTCAGGTTTCCTACTTGAGACAAAAGCCCGATCCCTCAGTGAGCTTTTTTCCCCCTCCTTGTGCTGCAATAAAACAAGCTTAAGAGAAAAATTAAAACAGTTTCCAAAAAGGGCGCTTGGAAATTACGCACCACTTTTGGAGAGGTCACCTCAACTTCCACCCTCTTAATAATCTTCTTATTAAAGTCATTATTTGTCTCATATTTTTATTTAATAATAATAAAAATAACAATAACAATTGCACACTGTATATTGTGTAAACTACCCTTAGATTAGAGTAAACCGTTAAAAAAGAACAACAGCACAGTGAATTGAATTTGACATCCATTTATATCCTAATTTAAACGCTCGACCTACAGCCTAATTCCTCATTTATAATATTGTTCGATACAGCCCTTCTCCATTTCCCCCTTTTTTTGTACATATATAATTATGTACAACGGAGAAGGTGCGAGAACAAACCACTTAAACCTACAATTTACTCAACAAGTCCCGCAGATAACTGTAATTGCTTAGTTGAATATTCGACAACCTAATTTCAGTTGTCGATTCGCTGCCCTTGGGAAAGTCCTTTGAAGTGAAAGTGAAAAGGGGGATTTCAGGAAAGTAATTAATTTCACCAAGCGCGATTAGAAACACTTCAGACCTCCTCGGCATTTGCGTATTTACGACAAAATGCCACAATATCAGAAAATTAAAGAAGACATTCTTTACCTCTCTTGTCGTCTTACACACGACTTTTCAATGGCAGTGCCACCCATGGGGAAGGGAAGGGAAAGGGGGCAGGCGGAGAGGATGAAAGGTGAGGAAGTGGAGTGACACCAGCCGGTTTGATTGTCAATTAAACAAATGGAACAGAGAGGGAAGAGGCGATTAGGCGTGTAATGATAAATGTAAATAAAGGAGAGCGCGCGTTTTCATCCTCTTCTTCTTCATTTCCCTCCTCTTCTTCCCCTTAAAGTGTTTGATTCAATGCAACAACACGCACCTGTCTGCAGCAGTCACCAAATGTGTCAGTGTATTATTAGTGCGAGGCTCACACATGCTGCCACCCTCAGGTATTTCAGGTGCATCCCGTAAAGTTAATTACTTTAACACAAACAAATTCCCGATGTGACAAGTTGCTCATTAGAATAAATATATAATTCAAAAATATGAAACTAATGAGTCGGAACAACACCGAGGTCAAAGGCACTCACATAATAATAAAGATATATAATACAGAGATGCGTTTCCTCTTCAAACAGGGTGGGATTTTTTCAAAAAATCGCTCAGCAAGTCGTCTGCGCGCTCCGTGCCAAATGCGCATGCGCCAGTGGCACTTTCACTACCTGCCACACAAGCCTGTATTTCACATGGGGCAAGCGGGAGTTCTCATCCACTTGCGTAAACGCTGCTGCTGAGTGGTGGTTGACAGTCTCAGGCGACAAGAGGAAAACAAGACGGTGTTTTTTTGTCTCCTTCTTCTTCTTCTTCTCTTTTTTTGCTAAAGGCGTATCACTGGTGGATGCCACCATGAAGCAGAAAACATAAATTGAGCACTCGTAAGGACGCTGCCACTTGTACTTTGCTGAAGATATTCATCGGTGGGATGAAGAATTAAAGTCTTATAGGTGAGTGTCCAATGCGTGAGCT